>BMAU01001444.1:0-600000 GCA_019973935.1 Trichonephila clavipes
TTAAGAAGCGATTTCAATTTATGGGTCTAGTGAGTATTTAATAGTGACAAGAGTCGTTTTTCTGAAGAAAAAAAAACATGGAAGTGGAACTTGAAGTTGGAATATGGAAATATTTTTTTAAATCACAACTTAAAATGATTACACGGAATCGTTTAAACGATGAATTGAGATAGAGAGACGTTGGCAGGCTAGAAGATTGACAATCACATAAGGAAGTCTCTCGTGGGTTTCAAGTGTCCTGTATGGTTGTTCCCAGATAATGACAACGGTTTCAGACATTGGGTACGTTCACTAGGCAGACTGAAAAAGGTCATACAAGAGACACACAGCACCTACGAAGGATCATGATTTGGCTTAAAATGCAAGGCACTATGGAGTTTAGAAGTATGACTGCTAGGCAGCTGTCTCAAGACCTTGCTACTGCGACTGGGATAATGGTATCGAGACAAACTATGTATAGATGGCTAGCTGAGAGGGACCTTTTTACGCTCGGAAACTTATGGTGTGTGTTTTCCTCACGCAATTTCACATGACAGTCCGTCTGTCTTGAAGCCGTGAACTCTTGGATAAGCAAGATTGGCACCGTGAACTTTTCAGTGATGAATCGCGATTCAGAACACAAAGCAATTTTCGACGAGTTTTCACTGGAGAAAACATGGGAAACGCTATCATTCTGTAACATCAGAAAAATCGACCTCTTTGGTGACACTGGCATCCTTGTATGGAAAGAGATAATAGTAGACACATGTACACCATTTCATATCTTCTCTGCTGGTACAGTGACAGACGAACATTATTTGGATAAGATTCTTGAACCGTACCATAAAACACATGGCATATTTTTTTCGAAAAACTGTGGGAGGCCAATTTGATTTTATAGACCAGGGGTACTCAACCTTTTTTTCTGCTGGGCTGCATACATATGTCAGCTATTTCACGCGAGCCGCAACATGACGATAAATGGAGGAGAAATGCTTTAAGACCAAGATAACGTTGGAAATTTAAAATGTGGAAAATCGATTATAATATTATAATTCATGTTTTGCTTTTTTTTAATTATTATTTTTTAATATTTTTTTATTTTTGTTACTAATACTAAATTAGAAGAAATTAAGAAACACTTCTTCACAATTAATGTATCAGTAAACGGTTTCATATGATAACTAATAATCTAACAAACTTCATAGGATGTCTTTGTTACCGCTGTGATATTACTACTGACAAAACACTTTGTTGCTGTTGCAAGGATTATTCAAGAAAAAGCCTGTTTATCACCTCTTGAAAGAAATCTTCGAGTAAAAGTGTCATTGAATGATTCCTGTTCATTGGTATTTTTTAAATACAGTTTTTTCGTGCCAAATCAAACAATTACTGATCCATGTTTGTTTTTCTCTACAAAATAGTCAACTTCCCAATCGTCTTGAAACGATCTATTTTCTTCGAATATTTTTCGTTTGCAAGAAATGAAAGATTGTTAAAATTAATTCTACCCACTATTCATTCCACTGTTGTCCATTTTTACTAACCGTAACTGTTCCAAAAAAAAAAGAATATCAATTCGTACCCGTACGATACCGACAACAAAAAGTAAAATTGATATATATCTCTTGTCAAAGAATTTCCCACCAAATTTTTTGTACAATTTTCTTAAATAAGTGAATTTCTCAGAGCAATGGGCCATCGCCGGGCCACTTAAAAAGGCTCGGCGGGTCACATGCGGCCCGCGAGCCGCAGGTTGAGTTTCGCTGTTATAGACGATAACGCCCGACCCCACGGAGATGCATTTGTTGACGATTATCTAAAGGGAGAGGGTATTTTCCGTATGGTGTGACGAGTGAGGTCTACTGACCATAGAGCAGTGTTCCGCAATCTTTTTATCGCTACGGACCGGTCAACGTTTGATAACTTTACCGCGGCCCGCTGAGGGTAAGACACGTTGATTGTTTATATTTTAGATGGTTTTGATTTAACGATTTTAATTTAGTTATATTTAAATACGCCTTCAGAATAAAACATAGTTGCACCAAAAATGTATAAAAGTGATTTAACGTGGAATATAAAGTGATTTCCGTGGAAAGTTGCGCAAATCCGAGAGAAATGCACCACTTTAAACAAAATGGCAATAGTTTAATGCTCTTTAGGCGGCCCGGTACCGGTCCGTGGACCGAGGTTTGCGGATCACTGCCATAGAGTACTTGTAGGATGCGCTAGGAAGAGCCTTTGGCCGTTGGAAATCCTTTCTCAGGATCTTTCAGGAGTAGATATCAGCTCTTCTCGGAGAATTGGAATTACAGCCACAATCATTAATCAATAGCTTCATTAACAGTGTAAAAAAATTGTTTTTGATACTTGTGTAGCCATACAAGGGAGCCACACTTCTTATCAGAAACAATACAAAGTTATGACGTATCATATGTTGTGTGCCCAATGTTTCTAATATTTGCATGACAGCCTACATTAAACTCGTGCATTTTATTATTTTTATTTTGCCATCATTTTCTGCCTTACAGCATAAGGTTTTATTGTGCCATATTTTCATATATTAAGCCAAATTTTTTTCAAAATATTCCTTGTGTGTGTGTGTTTTATTGAAAACAATTTTAAAATCTCTGTGCACCACAAAGTATCACACGGGGCTTACAAAAGTAAATATAAACACATATTACAAAGGAAAGGGGAAAAAATAAATTCATGAAAGATTTCAAATATTTATACAATAAATTTACAGAACTTTTTAAAAGCCCTTCTGGTGAAAATAAGTTGGTGAAGATACGGAGGCCAATTTATATTATCACTAGAAGGACTGAAACTTAGTATATACCTATATTGCCCAAAAGCAGTCAAAATGACTGCATTGCGAAAGAGTGATTAATGAGCTTTTAATTTTTTGAAAATACATTCAAGATTTTTCTTTAGCCGTTGAGTTTTATTATTAATAATACATTTTATTATTTTGAGAATTTAAGTTGAGCAAATCTCTTCACTATTTTAGGTTTTCGATTCTTCAGCCCATGGGTCTCAAACCTTTTACCGCTATGGGCTCCCAAGTACCTGAATCCGCCTCTGCCCGTGGGTCCGCGAACAAATGCAAAATCTATTGAGATGTTTTTGTCTTTTAGGCTTTTAAGTTGCTTTTGGATCTCGACGATTAGATTGTTAGATGAGCAAATACACTTAAGAGAATCCAAGGAGGAAAGAGAGTCTGTACGGATGAGATAGTCTGAGACGATACTGTTTTGTTCAGTGATCCATTTAATGGCGAAGCTTAAACATAAAAGTTCAGCTACAAAAATTGAACATTCATTACGAATTCTAAATTGAAAGTGCTCCAATTCAACATCACTCCTGTGTATGAACACAACCAAAGCGAAACCAACTCTAACATCCAACTCTGCTAATAACAGGGAAATCATCTATGCTTTTGTCACTAAGTTGAATAATATTGATGGTATTCCTCTCTGAAGGATGAGGGAGAAAAAATGCGGACAGAGAATATAATCATAATTAGAGATGGAAGAAGCAGTGAGATTTTTTCCCTAAAAGCAATATTATAAAGAATAGCAATGTCGATTGGAGGGAAGCCAGAAATAGTATAAACTGACTCGTAACTTATGGTACGATAACAGCATATGGCCCGCAAAAGTATCCTTCTTTGTATGCATCTCGCAGATTTTTAGAATTCATTGTCCTTTTAAGTACCTCACCCCAAACTCTAGAGAAATACATAATGAAAGGTTCGATTCCTTGCTTATAAATGAGCGAATGTACGTTGAAATTTATACCGAACGTATTGCGTGCAATCCGATTTAATCCACGCTATAATTTGTCACATTTCTCTGATAAAGGGTGATTTTTTTAGAGGTATAGAACTTTAAATTGCAATAAAACAACGATGTATTATTCGATTGACATGAATTTTTTTTATTCGTAAGATAATCTTGTGGCATTACATTTTAAATATGATTTCTGGCATAGGACTGCCACGGCTGGCTCGGATGTAGTCCAATCTGGACGTCCAATTTTCGATGACTTTTTCCAACATTTGTGGCCGTATATCGGCAATAACACGGCGAATGTTGTCTTCCAAATGGTCAAGCGTTTGTGGCTTATCCGCATAGACCAATAACTTTACATAGCCCCACAGAAAATAGTCTAGCGGTGTTAAATCACAAGATCTTGGAGGCCAATTCACAGGTCCAAAACGTGAAATTAGGTGGTCACCAAACGTGTCTTTCAATAAAGCGATTGTGGCACGAGCTGTGTGACACGTTGCGCCGTCTTGTTGGAACCACAGCTCCTGAACATCATGATTGTTCAATTCAGGAATGAAAAAGTTAGTAATCATGGCTCTATACCGATCACCATTGACTGTAACGTTGTGGCCTTCATCACTTTTGAAGAAGGATTCCACCAGCCCATAAAGCGCACCAAACAGTCAGTGTTTCTGGATGTAACGGTGTTTTGACATACACTTGTGGATTAGCTTCACTCCAAATGCGGCAGTTTTGTTTGTTGACGTAGCCATTCAACCAGAAGTGCGCTTCATCGCTAAACAAAATTCGCTTATGAAAATCGACCATTATTTTCGAAATAAAATTGCCCAATTTGGAAGAATTTTTCAGGCGTGAGACTATTCATTATGAATTGCCAAACCAAACTGAGAATAAATCACTTGACAGCTGTTAAATCGGTCGCCATCTTGGAAAGTAATGCCAACTTAAACTTCTATACCTGAAAAAAAACACTATCTATGTAACTTAAATGCTGCTTCCAAGAAAATTTAATATCGAGAAGAACCCCAAGATATTTCATTTGTTTTACCACAGTCAATGGAGTTCCATCGAGATTATAGCCAACGCGTTTCGTTTTTCAGTAGTCATGACTCTGGTTTTAAGGTATCCGACTACGTTCGGAACCGCGATTTTAAAAAAACGCATAAATGTGGATAATTTTCTTGATATTTAGTGTCACTTAGATTAGAATACATGTATAAAATTGTTTTTAGGAGATTTTGACAACAAAAATTATATATTTAAGTACAATATTTTATCAAAAAATTAACTTAGAATAACCTTTTTTTCAAAACGTTCTCCTTTTATAAAAAATGCTTCTATATTAATAATATTTAGCTTATATAAAGTAGACTTCTTCAGAGGATTAGGGCTTTTGAAAAATTTTTAGGAGGAACTAGGGTTTTTGAAAAATTCACATTAATTTCAGAGTTACCATCAATTGGAATAATTATCGGCGTTTTTTTCTTAAATTTCTTCCCTCTGTTGTCGTAAAACATGGATAACTCAATTTTTTAAGTTGCATTTCAAAAATTCTTGTTGAGCCTCTGTACAGAGGTCTAAGCTATATATAGGCAAAAAATATTAGTATATAATAGAAGCATTTTTCATAAAAGGAGAATGTTTTGAAGATTGGTCTTTCTATGTTCGTTTTTTGTCAAAATATTGTACTTAAATAATTTTTAAATAATTCTTAAAACAATTTCATATACGTTTTCTAATCTAAGTGACACTAAATATAAATATAATCCATTTATACGCTTTAGCAAAATAACGGTTCCGAACATAGTCGGATACCTTAACAGAATTAAAATCCAATTTAAAATCTTTTGACCATTCAGAAACGAGGTTCAAAGTTTCCTGTGTGAAGTTTTTTGTGTTTGTAACCTTAATTTTGGACACCATATCACATACACATAAAAACTGAATTATTTACAAATAGATATATTTGCATCTTATGAATATGCTATAGGTCTTTCCAGAACATATGTATATCCTCCAGATGGAAAGTCTTTTTTTTTTGTAGCTCAAGATAAAATAACATACCATCAACGTAGATGCTCTGAAAAGCTTCGAGGATTAAATTTTAGAGCAATAATACAGGAATTTCTAATTTATGGGGAACCTTACTTTTGAAATAACCGAAATAAGGAAGTTTTTTTAATATCTCATTTTAACTGTGCAACTTTTCTAAATATGTGTACAAAATTTCGTAGCTCTAGCTTAGGGAAGGTGATCTGAGATCGATTAATCAAAAAATGATTTCTCGGGTCCCCCCCCCCAAAAAAATCGATTTTTAAATCGATATGTAGCACTGAATCGATATTTCATCCTAGAAAATCGACAATCAATTTTTTCTGTTTTGGTAAAAACCCTAAAATTATTTACAATTAGTTGAATGCGCCAGGGCTTAAACGAAGAATTTAAACACTATTTATCGCAGGCAGTTGAGCACCTGAAGTATGATCCTATACTTTACTACAAGGACAGAAAAACTCTATCATTACGTTCACTCAATAAAGCCATGGTGTATATGAGTATCGTGGGATCATCTGTTCCTTGTGAGCGCCTTTTTTCGATTGCCGGTTACGATTCGAATCGATTTAAAATTCGATCTTTTTAGGAAAGAATCGCTATCCCTACTCTAGCTGCATTATTCAGGCAGTTACTTAGCTTTTTTTAATAGCATGCCGAAGTGAAAACCAAAACTAAAACACATGACTTCTATATTTAGCTCTTTCTTATTTTACTGACCTTTAAAACTTAAATGGTTTTTTTCTCACACATTTATAATGCTATGGCTTTTTAATGTTCAATATAAAGCTTTGAAACTTTTTCTGGTTGTTTTATATAATATGGTTGATAATTCTGTGCATGAAATAAGAATTTATGTGAGACTTTTTTTTTAAAAAAATATTGTAATATTTAAGAAATGTTTAAAATATATAATAATTGTTTGTTTAAAAATGGTGTTTTTCTTCTAAAAAGTATATTTTATGTGTGTCCAAATAGGATAGATTTAAACATTGTCATTTAAATAAATAAATACTGCTTCTGTTCTGTACTGCTTCCCCTTAAGTGTCTAAAAATTTATTTAAAGGCGTGTTTCATTTTTTGCATTTGCAAACATTTCCTGAGAATTTTCAATATTTTTTAGCAAATGCAAATTTTTATTGTGAAAATTAACATATAGAAATTAATTAAAAAAACTTTTACATGTACCTACCTAATAAATAAACACAAAATTATTATAATATACTTACACTGCTGGACAATTGCTAAGGACGGATAACACTATCATCCATAGCAACCCCAAAATGAAAGGAAGCAAAATGTGGAAAATTAGAATAAGTGCGGGATATTAGTAAGAAGTATGAGTATGCAAATTTTTTTTCCACGTCTGCTCATCACGTGATAGCGTTCATAAGAGCTTTAAAGGTTTTGACGCGTGTGGACAGTTGTTGTTTCAAGTCAAAGTTTTACAGGAAAGATTTAATAGACAAACTTAAAATTTTTGGCATGTCTTCCCGACATCACATAGATGATTTTATGCGTGGCCGAATTATTGGAAAGATCGAAGAAGGGAGAAAAATAACAGATGTTGCCAGGGAGTTCGACATCGCTCACAGCGTTGTTTCACGGCTGTGGAAGTCATTTAAAACTACTGGAATGTGTAGTAGACGGCACGGGGGAGGTCGTGTTAGAAGTACGACGCCTGCAGAAGACAGATATATCGTCCTATCAGCAAAAAGGAACAGGCGCACCACAGCTCAGCAGGTGGCAAATCAGTTTCTTGCTGCCTCAGGAAAGCAGATCTCCCGAAAAACTGTTGCCAGACGTTTGAGGGGAGGAGGACTATACGCACGCAGACCTGTTGTGTGTGTCCCATTGACCAGATAGCACCGTACTGCCCGTTTGCAATGGTGTCGTGAGCATCACAATTGGACTGAACAGGACTGGGCATGCGTACTATTCTCAGATGAGAGTAGGTTCAGTCTGTCATCGGATTGTAGACGCCAACTGATCTGGCGCGAGAGTGGTACTGCTTATCGTCCAGAAAATATCCAGGAAAAGGACCGATATCCGACATGCAGTATCATGGTGTGGGCCGGCATCATGATCAATGGCCGCACGCTCCTACATGTGGTTGCGAATGGGACTATGACGGGCCAACGATACATTGATGAAGTTCTACTTCCTCATGTTCGTCTTTTGCGTGGTGCTGTCGGTGATAAATTTGTTTTTATGGACGACAACGCAACATGTCATCGAACACTCGCTGTTCAGGATTGTCTAGACAGCGAGGGTATTCAACATCTCGTATGGCCAGCGCGTTCTCCAGATCTAAACCCCATTAAAAATGTGTGGGATGCTTTGGGGAGGCAAGTTGCTGGTCGAAACTATCCTCCGACAAACAAGAACACCCTCATCCGTGCACTCACAGAGGAATGGGATAAATTGCCTCAACAGCAGCTGGATAATGTTGTGCAAAGTATGGTACGACGTGTGAAATGTTGCATCACACTCCACGGTGGACATATCCCGTACTGATACTTTTCTTTAAGGTGCCTGCTGACTTTTAGATGCATTGTTCCCTTTCTCCGTACGCAGATCAAATGAACATTTTTTTTTCTTTCAGATGTTTCACAGCTTTTGTACTTTCCAGAACAATATATATTCTTTATTCTAATGTCTGAACAGTGTGGCAACTATATTTTATCCTACTAGGCCTAATGTCTCGCTTAATGTTATGCTACATAGCAATTTGTGATCCGTCCTTAGCAATTGTCCAGCAGTGTATTTACTTTAACATTCACGTTTGAAATAAGAAAAAGCACATAATATAGTTACAGCACATTTATCGTCTTAGTATTAACTAATTTTCTAAATGTATTCATTTTTTTTGTTGCATTTTATAATAAATTATACTGAACCGCTACAGAAATTTTTTAACCTGTTCTAAAAGTTTTCTCATCACTACTCTGAATTCTGTACAGGGTGATTTTGGTTCTTCTGGATAAATAAAGTCCTTACGAGCTAGGATCTGAAAATTTAAAGTATGAGTATTAGTTTAGTCATTGTTCTCGTAATTTGATTGTGGTTTGAAATTAGATCCAGCCACAAATAGCCTGATGCTCCAGATAGACGTTTACTCCAGAAATTTATGTTAAAATTATTTGTAATCCTATTTTCAATACATTTTTAAAGTGAGCAGGTTTAGAAAGAATTGGACTTTTTTCTTAATTTGAAAATTTTACGCAAAATTTTGTTTGTTCATCCAGACAAAACTCTTGTATCACCAATGATTAATTTGGAATACGGAATCTCGTAATGCTTAACTATTTTTAAATACAACTTCGTATGACAGACGGAAGTAGCTATAACTCATCTCAAAGTTTCAAATTCATTATCAAGTGAAGTTACTCGTTTATAAAAGAGACAGGAAACGACAAGATTGCTTCGAGTGTATGAAACCGCATAGTCGATTATGACATATCTTTTTTTTGTTATACAAAGATACATAAGCAATCCATTGCACAAATTTTATATGACTTTAACCCAATAAAATAAAAGAAAAATATGATTACTCTGATTGTTTAAACAGAGTATTAGATATTCATGATGCATATGTTTTGATTATTTTGTTTTTAATTCTTGACAACCTATATGCATTTAAAAATTTAAATACAAGTTTAGGTAAAGTATAAAATCTACACGCTTTTATTTACTTATAACTTAAGAATTATAATACATAATAACTTGAATAACTCATTTTAAGTAAAAGTTTTTATTGAATGTTATTCAACTTAACATTTAAGAAAGTGTTATTCTTTTGCTATGTTAGAGAAAATTCCTTTTTGATTGAAGTGATTTTATTGTACACATTTTTTAATCTTTATTTTTAAATTAACATTATTTTACATTAATTATTTAGCAAACCCCATAACAATGATCTCTCAAAAAATATTTTTGAAGTGAAAACTTCTTTAGTCGCGTTGAGCGTTTTGGTAGAGGGTAAAATCCTCGGTTCGCGTCACCGACATGCTAATGATAATAGTATATCTATAGCTATGGAGAGCCAGACTAGCGCACGCGCAGTAGCCTGTGTACACGTATACACTAATACATCGACTATTTCTGACTGTATTATGTGCGCGTTGGACGCTTTTTGGATAAGTATAATTTTGTGAGTCACGTCACCAATACGTTATAGTAGCAGTACATCTGTAATTGTAAATGTGACGCGTTGTACATTAAGTATTAGAGTGTAGTTATATACATAAGTAAAGTTAAATTGACCACGTGGGAAGTTCAACTTGTGTGTACTGGATTTTGTTTATTTAAGTGAATTTTTAATTTGACTATTATTGTAATTATTTAATTGAAGGATTACTGTTTATTTATTGAATTTAAATTCATTGACTTCAGTATAAAAGTGAGTATGAAACATATTAATATTTTTATACAGATAAATGAATAATGAAAACAACGAATATATTTTTAAACATTTTTAATATTTGTACGAATATTTGTATTTAAAATTTAGCATTATTCATTTTAATTATGTTTTTAATATTTAACCTCTTCATCATGAAATGAGTATTATTACGGTATAAGATTTATCTTACTAGCGTGGTAAAATAGATTTCTAGTTATTTGATAAAATTTTTTCGTGGATTTTAAAATTGGAAAATTAAAAAAATGTTATAATAATTTTAGATTTTATGAAATATGTTCATTTATTGTAAAATTCACTCAATAATAATAAAACCATAATAGCGAAACGAAAACATTTTCCACTTGTTTCTGCTTTGGCAATGACGATTCACAAATCACAGGGAGGTACTTATGATGCTATTGTTTACGAATATGATCGCAAACATCCTAGAGAATTGGTTTACGTAGCTTTATCCAGAGTGACGAAGATTGAAGGTTTATTTATGGTTACTAAAGAAAATACTGAAGACAGCTGGAAATTTTGGATTGGTAGATCAGGAATACCTTTAAATGCTTCAGAATCAGATAAACATCTTAAGAGATCAACAAGTCATCGAGAAGATCTAACATTAGAATTAAAAAAGATTGAAAAACAATACACTACAAACAGTCACCCAAACTTTTCTTGAATTCATTTCTAACAAGAAAGGATTATCTATATTTTCATTCAATTGCCAAAGTTTACATGCACATGTAACTGATCTAAAAAACGATGCTATTGTAAAAAATCAAATGTTTTACTTTTGTCAGAAACTCGTATGAAAAATGAAGAACCAATTCATATTCCAGATTTCAATTTTGTTGCAAGTTATAAAAGGCCTGAAGTTCCAGCAGCAGGAGTAGCTATTTATCAACATACACAAGATACATCACACATTGTCACTTCATACATGGACATCCACACTAAATTCACTAGAGGGATTGGTGTTAATGTTTCAGACATAGGCGAAATATGCGTTGCTCGTTGCAATTCTGAAAATGGACAATACATTTTAATGGTTGCTGTTTATATATCTCCTGAAAAATCTATGCAACAGATAGAACAATTTTTATTCGAAAATTTAATGATTTACACAAAAGAAGGTTCTGAATTACTCGAAAAAGATTTGGCGAAAAATTTGACGACATACCTATGATATTAAGCGGAGACTTTAATATTAACTTCGCAGATGACAAAAATTTATCATTAATTGAATTTTTGAATGAAACATTAGGTTTGACTATGTCTAATGATCGAAAAGTCAGTACAACAAAGTATAAAACGACTATCGATGCTGTTTTTATACGATATTTAGATAAATTTCAATCAAACATTTTTATTTCTTATTTCAGTTACCATAAACCTATTGTATCTTTTTTTAGAATACAATGAAATGATTGGACGAACAGATAATCTAAGTATTGTCGAAATTAATGATGACAATGATGTAAATAATGAAAATAATGTTCAAACTTGAATTCATTGAAATTCGTGTAAATATAAATACTATGTATAATTAAGATAATTGTATATTAATTATTTTTCAACCACTTTGTATTTATATTTTGTTCATGATTTGTTTAACCCATCATATGTAACTAATAAATAAAACATAAAAAATTTCATATAATTTTTGCATATAGTTTTAATTACTCTCAACTTAATAGTTCCGTTTTCACTTCTATCGGCAGTCCCACGACTGCTACTGTTTTTTTTTTTTTTTTAAAGTCAGGTTCGCAGATTTTAAATTAGACACTGTGTACATAGTTCTAGACAATGTAATCGTTTTGAAGGATTTAACTTTTACAGATTCACTATCGTATTTAGTGTTCTTTCCATAATACATATGAATCTGATTACGTATAAAATAATAAAAGGTGTGTGTGACATTATTCCATCCTTTTATTTACAGAAAAAAAGTTTAAACGGAACATCAAAATAACAAAAAATATTTAAATATTTCAATTGAAAAGTTAATAAAACCCATTCATAAAATTGTAATATAATAAAGCATTGATGTTCTTTGATGAGGTTATTCCCACTCAATACTTTGAATGGAACTGTTGAAATGAACCAGATTTCGTACTAGAATTTGGGGATAAAGGATCAAATGAAGTAAAATTCAACAGCTTTTACTTAATCTAATATCTTAATGGTAAATAATCAACGAGAGGGAAATAAACATTGAATCCCAACCATTAATAAAGATTCACTTAAATTTACAAGATTATTCGAATAGCCTCGTAGGTTCTAGCTTTGTACAATAGTAAATAACAACAATGATATACCGATCGAAATTAAAAATTTAATAGAATCAACATAGCTAATAGATGTTACTTTGGTTTGAGAAATCAATTTAAACCCAAATTTATAAGCACAAACTAAAGTACAATTATACAAAACACTTATAAGATTCAGAGTCGTTTTTAACCGCCCGGGCTCCCTAGGCACTTCAAATTGTTACCCTCCCCCACACTCTATTTCCAGAGCACCACCTTCCTTCAGTTCTTACCTTGATAATTTTGATTCGGGAGGGATTTTATCTTTACTCTTTTAATCTTTTCCCTTTCTTTGTTTTTGCTGTTTGGGGAGTCTTTTCATTACCCACCACCTATGGACCTACTGTGTCCTGGACTGGCAACCGTAATGAAAGGATAGTGGTATAGTTTGGCCATTCTTGTTCATTTCTTAACTTACGACATCACAAACCGCCCACCCACCCTTTTGTAAATTAGAACAGTAAATATATATGAAATTGTTTGCAATTACTGCATAGAGTATGTATTATTATATGAACTGCTTTTAACTTGTAAGTTATCTTTCTCATCGATTATCGTTTTACTATCTTCTACTTTAGACATCTTTATTCTTTGTTGAGTCACTGTCATTGTACTGGTACAACAAAGGTTTTCTTTGAACTTTGATCAATGCAAAATAATTAATAATGTCATTTTAAACAATTTCCATGGTAATATCATTCTGAGTGCATAGCAACATCAAATTCCATCGTTTCCATAGTAGATCTTATTTGTCTTTACTCTCTCAAAGGCGGAAATGCTTCTCTCATGACTAGCTAGGTGGCGGTACCTTCTCTGTATTTTAAATTTTTTCTCTTTTTTCGCCCTCCAACTTTTTTTGGTAACCAAGTCTTTTGCGCCCTAGGCACATGCCTATTGCGCTTAAGCGAAAAAGCGGCCTTTTTAAGACCCATAGTTTTCTATGGCCGTGAGTACTGGACAATGAGAAAACTAGATGAGGAAAGCTTATTGAAATTTGAACGAAAAATATTGAAAATAATTTTTGGAGCAGAATGAAGGAAAATGGGATCCGGAGAATGCTTTACAATTTTGAACTTCAAAGGAAGTACAGAGAACCAAATTTATATATAATTAAAGCAATTAAGGCTTTTTTTCACAACTAAGAGGGAGATTTGCCATATATTCAGGTATGATGACAACAAACCAATTGAACAAATAACGTTAACGTTTTTGAAACCAAAAGGTAAGAGAAGAAAATGCAGACCCCGTACACAATCGCAAAACCTCCTCTTGCTTGCTTGATTGATTGAATATTAACGTCGCACTGTTCAGCTACACGAGGGCTTTTGGCGACGGACCACGCAATTTTGAACCATGGTCAAGTGACGTGGACGACACCTGAGCTGGCACCCCCCTCTCCTAACTACCACACCACACCAAAACCTCCTCTTGCAGTTATATATAACCCAGTGCTCATCAAACTTTCGATTCTTGCGACACAATTTTCAGTCATAATTTCCATCGCGCCCCCCTTTCTCCATGCAATAACAATGTATTGAATTCAATAATACTATGCTTTGATGCTAAAGCCGCAATACGTCTTTAACCTCTTAAGTCCCTCCGACGTATATAAAGATCTTGGTAAGCTAATGTATTAATTAGTCCGGACGTATATGTACGTCTTTCCGAAGTACGATCTTTTCTGTGAACTTCTATCCATAGAATAATTCCGAAAGCTTTGTAATGCAATAAAATTAACTTGACAGTGCTTGCGAAGTATTTACGTATTTCAGAGGATTTACTTCTTTATATTCCTCTTTTATCCCTCCCCCTCCTCCAATACATCTCATACGCGCGCCTATATGAAAAAACAGTGGCATTGGGGACTGAACCGTATAACTTTTAATCTCGGCAGTTACTTATAAACCGTACAAATTATCAAGATAAGTATTAATTTTTTGTATATATTTCAAGCCCATGGAGTCACAGGTAATTATTAAACTTGTTCTTAACTTAATATTGTTCAAGTACTTATAAAATACATTCTGAAGTACTGATATATTTATAATTGTATTATATTAGTATAAATGTGTATTTTTTATTTTTTATTATGCCAGAATGTATTTTGTTTGTTTACTTTCAGCAAATTAATAATTTTTTAAAAATAATCTTTTGTTTTCGACTTTTTAATATCCTCGCGCCCCCTTGTAGAGTTATCACACCTCCCTAGGGGGCGCACCCCACAGTTTGAGAAACGCTGATATAACCTCAACCCAGTGGCGTACACAGGAATTTTTCAAGGAGGGGAGGGGATTCGACGGGGTCGAAAGTCCACCATTTTCATATCATACCCCAATACGCCACCCAACATATTCTATTGATTTTGTCGATTGTCGGGAACAAAAAACAGTAAAAAATAAATGATTATGAATAAATAATTAACATTAATTAATAAAGCAAGTTATTAAGAACAAATACTTAATTAAACTTTATGTACTATATACATAGAATTATAATCAATCGAAAAAAAATTAAAGGCTTGGGGGGGGGTCCGGACCCGTGGACCACCCCTTTTGTGCGCCACTGTCTCAACATCCTCTGCTTTTATGCATCAGATTTCTTTAAACAGCAATTCTAACCAGTAGCGCACACAAGGGGGTTGGGTCCCAGGGTCCGGACCCCCCCCAAATCTCTTGATTTTTTTTCGATTTATTATAACTCTATGTATATAGTATCTAAAATTTAATGAAGTATTTGTAATTCATAGTTAATTCCATTAATTAATGCTAATTATTTATTCAATAATTAATTTTTTTACTGTTTTTTGTTCCCCAAAATCGACAAAATCACAAGAATATGTTAGGTAGTGTATTGGAGCATGGTACGAGAATGGTGGACTTTCGACCTAGACCCCTTCCCCCCCCCCTTGCAAAATTCTTGTGTTGCGCCACTGATTCTAACTAACATATATCTTGGTCCCTTGAAAAGAGGTGAGGTTCTTCAATCAATCAAACAATCCATAAAATAGATTTTTCTAAAAGTTATTTGGAAACGCGTTGAGAGAACCCGCTACAATACATTCCCACGAGTATATTTTCAAAGCGCGCATACTTAAAAACTCGTTCATCTTCTCAAGTGTGAGTCTTTCCAAGAGAGGTGGAAGGTAAACGGCTATGTGTTGTCAATATTGAGTACAAGATGTCCAACAGGTGCGCCTATGCGTTAGTTGTTAAAAGAAAAGTCAAAGGTTGTGGATAGAAAAGACGTTTAAAAGGCAAGTGAACAATTGATAGCATTTATTTTGTTATTCATAAAACAGACATATTCTTTATTTCAGATTAATTAAATCCTATACTCTCTCTGTAGTGAATGTTGCATTTTGGGGAAAGTTTATTTAAGTATAATCGCGTTTTAAAAATAGTTTGAAGTGCCTCTTAGAAAGGAAAAGCTTACAGAATATCAATGATGAAAATAAAACCATTAAGGAATAATTTTATTCATAAATTAAAACAAAATTGTATTTTTAAAAGCATTCACATTTTGACGTATTTGTTGCATTTTAGAAATATTTCCAGTTATTAGAACATATTTTTTATGTATAATTAATGTAAAAAACGTACAAAGAATCGGGTAATATATGAGGAATAAAATAATTCACATGTTTTGTTCGCTCATTACAAGTTTTATTGTATGAAAATATTTAAAAGATTTGGCTAGAAATGACTACTGATAGAAATTCATTACTTAAAAGGTAAAAATTATAAGGAAAAATATCATTTAAAATTATATTAGAGGGAATCATGCATTATTCATTAATCTTTGAAATGAATATTCAAAACATAAAACTGTGTTCGCATACTTTTTTATTTTCGATTTTCAACAAATAAATAAATTTTTGTTGAGATACCGATGGTAATAAATATTTCTAGCAAAAGTGAATAAAATATCAAACAGTCTGAGAGAAACGTTTAGTTTTATATAATATATATTTACTGTACATATATTCTGAGGAAATTATTTCCTTTGCATTTGTACGATGTGTGTTCCATAATAAAATAATAAATATATACAGCCCCTGAAATGTATGAATCTTATACTGTATTCTTGGTGGGATCCAAGTGAATGGATCATGGAGAAGAAGACATAACTTAGAACTTTACAAAATTAACAAACAACCTGATATTGTAAAATTTGTCAAATTACAGAGGCTTAAATGGGCTGGTCATCTGGCTAGAAGGAATGAAGATCGTTGCTGCAAGAACATTTTTCTGGTAAAGCCAATGGGAAATAGACATCGGGGCAGACCCCCGTTGAGATGAATTGACTGTGTTGAAAGTAACTTAAAAATTTTATAGGTCAAAAACTGGAAAACAGTTGCCAAAAGTAGAGATACATGGAGAAGACATCTGGAGACGGCCTGGGCTGACGAGCCATTGAAGAAAAAGAAATGTGAGAAAGAAAATTTAATTTTTTCAACGCATTATAATAATTAACTAACATATTATTATATTTAATAGTGTAAATTTTCACGAAAGAAAGCAAAGCAAATTTTGAATAGAAGAATAAATGAGACTTATAGGCTCCGAGTGAAAGTTTTAGCACCATTCTTGAAAAATATGGCTCCTAATATTGCTCAGTAAAAATAATTCACCATTTCTTTTCTCCATGGGCAGTGCCCATTAAAAATAGAGAAAAACGTTTTTACTATAGACTATATGTGGAAAAGCAATCTATAAGTACATATTAAGGTATCCGACTACCTTTTTTTTTTTAAAAAAAAACTGAGATATGGAAATTTTTTTTTTGTGTGTGGCTTTAGATTTATTTAGTACATTATAAGAAAAATATGCTAAAATTAAGTAGAGAAAAAGAAATTATTATTACTAAAATGGGAACAAATTTGTAAAAATTTACAAAAAATTACATAAACGGGCTTATTCTGTACAAAAAATTTCAGAACACATTTTCATTTTAAATGTGTTGCTTTGCTATTCCTTTTTGAAATGACCTTCAAGATAAGAGATATGTAAATTTTTACAAAAACTAGAGCATTTTATCTTAGTTATTATATGAAATTGCTTAAAAAAAACAGTGATTATTTTCACATAAATGACTGTTGTGGCGAGAGAAGTGTATGAAACGAAAATTCAAGAACGACAAATAGATGCGATTCCAATCCAATGTTTATTATGGGGGACGTTAACCCCACTGTTTACGAAGAAAAAGTGAGCCTCTCTCTCCTACACAACAATAAATGGACTGCGACTAGCGAGGCTTTCACAGTTACCTACTTCGTGCATATCGGCGCTCCTAACGAAGCCGAGCTCATCAACAAATGTAAAGTTCGTAATAAAACAGTGATTGATAAATCTGAAGGTTAAAACACTTCTACTATTATACACAAAAAATTTCAGTTAATTATTTTCAAAGCTTTTTGAGAAATCGCTGTCCTCGTTCGAGCATTTAAAAAAAAAATCGAGAAAAGCGCGTTTTAAAGTATGGCAGCTTGCTTAAAGAAGTGTGTGGCATCTGCTTTTACTAAAACACTTGTAGTTTTTGTTTTAGTGACTGGAAAATAATAAACTTAGTATTTTTATAAAGCTAGTAAACTGGCGTATAAAATAAAATCATAAAAAAGTTTATCAATTCTTTGGCAAAATTCCTGATTTTAGGATAGTTGGGTATCTTAACCACTAAAATTTGTTGCATGGTATAAACAACTCTCCATTAATAATATTGAACTTCAGTGAGATGAATCAGCTCTCTTTTTTCGTTGTGAATGTGATTTGAAGGTGAATCTGCACCAACTGCATATTTCTGTGGTCAATACAAGATAAAAATCTCATTGTTTGTGACTTTCGATTCATTGAATACCTTACACTTGTGAAGATCCCCTTGGATCTCACTTTGAGAACGAGAATAATTTGGAGTCAGATAAGAGCCAGTGGCCATTTTTATAAATAACTTTCTTTATTTGGTTATCTTTTCCAAATAGAATCAAAGACTTATTAACAAATATATCTAAATAGTTTTATGAGGTTTAAAAGGGACTTTCCTTTAAATAAACTTAAATATTTAATGATCCAATTAATTAACAATTAAAATATCGATCACGCAGAGATTACCGCGATAAGAGATCCCAGATTTATATTCAATAATGTTCCTATTGAACATTTAACTTTAATCTCACTCCTAATATAAAACTTTAACGAGACTTTAAATATAAATCAATATTTACCACACAGAATCTCAACTCTTCCTGAGATTAAATTATCCACCAAGAAATCTTCAATAATAAATCTCTCACTTCACCGTTATACCTTCCTGCTTCAATCTCTCTCTCCTACTGCTTTTTACTTTACTATTCCGTTTGACTTAAATACTTTATCTAATCTGCATAACAAGGAATCCTGTCCTCTTTTTGGAGCTGATTGAAAATAGGTAGGGGAATTAAATTTCCCTAAAAAAGACGACTCAGAAGGTTAGTGATAAAGTGCCGTATAGGTTTGTCACACACTCTTTTCCCACAGTATTCTACAGATGTGCTTCATTGAATGTTTTTAAATTCTTGTCATCAGGAACAATAAGAGAAGGACGTCATTCCTCTAATACTTATTCGTGAGAAAAATTATTTCTTTATAGTTTTGAGTATCATCGTGTTGCATTTTTTTCATGTAAAGAAATTTTTCTCATGTGATGTTATGTAGGTATTTCACAGGGTTCTTTTTTACCCCCTGCATTCTGTTTTTTCCAATGAAAAATATATTCAAGGTTGATAGACAATGGCTTAACATACACGCCGCAACTCCCGCATCGTGGGTGGCGCCTAGGATTCTAGAGGTCCCAAAGCCTTGTCGCGGTCCGTCGACCGCGGGTGTGAGAGGGTTCGAGTAAGAAACAGGCATGATCTAAAGTTAACCACTCTTATTCATCCTTTAACATTTATTAAAATTTATGAGATTTACTGAGAATGTACTCTGATAACTAAGCCCGAGGAGTAATAAAACTTATTAAAGTATCCGACTACATACGGAACTGTGATATTGAAAAAACGCATAAATGGGTAATTTTCATGACATTTAGTGTCACTTAGATTATAATAAATGTATAAAATTGTTTTAAGAACATATTATGACAAAAAAATTATTTAAATACTATATTTCGGCTAAAAATTAACTTAGAATAACCTTTTTTCAAAATGTTCTCCTTATGTGAAAAATGCTTCTATTATAATAATATTTTGCATCTATATAGCTCAGACCACTGTACAGAGGCTCAACTGGGATTTTTGAAAAATTCACATTATTTTCAGAGTTACCACCAATTGAAATAATTATCGGCGTTTTTTTCTAAAAATTACTTTTATCTGTTGTAGTAAAATATGGATAAATCCACTTCTAAGTTAAATATTTCAAAAATTCTAGTTGAGCCTCTGTACAGAGGTCTGAGCTATATACAGGCAAAATATTATTATAATAGAAACATTTTTTCACAAAAGGAGAATATTTTGAAAATGGGTCATTCTATGTTCATTTTTTGTCAAAATATTGTACTTAAATAATTTTTTATTGTAATAATATTCTTAAAACAATTTTATATACATTTTCTAATCTAAGTGATACTAAATATCATAAATATTATCCACTTAAACGCTTTTGCAAAATCACTGTTCCGAACGTAGTCGGATACCTTAATCTTATTAGATACATATAACCACTTATCTTATTACTTCTCTTGAACACACTCTTGCTGCCAACTTGCATAGTCATCAGCTGTAAGGTGAACAACTTCTACCTTTCTCTGAATCCTTCTCTTTGGAATTTGTAGAAGTGGAAGAGTGCATCACCACCTTCTAAGGGGGATGGTCAGTTTTCCCCCCTTTGGGATAGAGTCGAAAGGTCCAACACCCCCTGTTCAAGGGAGCGCCAGCTGAAAAAAGGGATGAATAGCCCCTTCCCCCTATGGGGTGTTAGAAAAGAATTTATTCTGTCTTTTGGTATGAAGGAGTGAAGTCATGTACTGAGTGTTACTAATTGAATTGAGTGTTTTTCTTTAAATTTTTTTTTCTTTAAAATAAACCTTAATATTTAAAATTTTGACCCTATGGTTTAAATTTGTTTCGGAGCCCATCGATAGAATCAAATTTAAGTGGCGCAGCCGGTAGTAATCAAACTTTAGTGAATTAATGTTTGGAAATTCGACCACCGGTCGCTTACACTATGCTTTCCTTTTAGGATCAATTTTCAACCATCACCCCGCCTACTCCACGACTAGCACTTAAATTTAACTTTGCATTTACATAAAATTAAGTCCTCTCTATGGAAAGCGGTTTTCAACTAAAATCACAGTTAAAAAGAGCATTTTCTCCAAGAGGATTAGTAGCAACCCGAATAGAACCCGTTACTGCCTGACTGACGCCAAGTACGAGTATGTATCTTTTGTAAGAGCCGGCTTTGGGCCTACCTGACATTGCAGGTTGCCCTGATATTCTAGACATAGAAGAAGAGAAAGAATATGAATGAGCCTTAAATTCATAAATTGATTGGAAATATGATAAATGTTAAAATATTTGTGTCAGAAACTCGTATTTATATGTAAATTCTTTAAAATTCTTCTTATTTTCTTAATTTTTTTTTTTTTAGAGTCACATCGATTTATGATACGTATTACCACATACAATCTTATTTGTACATTTATATTCTTTAAACCCTTGAAATAAAGCACATATGGTTATTTTTGGTTCTCAACAGTCACTTTAAGCCTTAATAAATTTTATATCCTTTTTGGTATTATGTGTTGTACTGACAATTTTTACTCGAATTTGACGTTTATTATCAATGTAGTGTTGTAACATCCTTCTTCATGGTAGAAGTTTCAATAACATTTATTTGGTAATTTTAACAGATCTTAGTAGTAGATAATAAAATTTGCTTTAAAAAATTTCAGTTCCAAAATTCATTATAGTTATAAAACAGTTAACTTATTTTTTTGGCCGATTATGAAGCTTAACTCGATATTAAGAGGTAACTCCTGTGTTTCTTATAATTTATTTGGTTTGTCTGTTTAAAAGGTTTGAAGTAATGAAATGATTGTAAATAAATAAATAAACTTTCATACGAAATTTTTCTCCAATTTTTTAACTTCGAGCAAACGCGCATGCGTATTGTTTTTGTATTGGTAAATTCTGAAAAATTAGTTTTAAGAAATTGAAAATATATAATGTCACCCTTCCGGTGTAGTGGTTAGCGACGCTGACTGCTGTGCAGTAGAGCTTAAGTTCGAATCCCGGAGAAGGCATGGATGTTTGTAAATGTATAGTGCCTTTGCGGCATGGGGCTACTCTAAATAGCCGTCTAGCCACAAGTCCTCTTGTGAGGTTTGTGGAAGGGGAAGAGAAGTGGTAGGATCCCGACCACACCCCTAGGGTGTTCTCTCTCAAAATTGGGAACCGAGCCAAAACGTACTGTCACCTGAATGGTGCTCGAAGCTACGGCCAACGACAGGCGTACAGAGACTTTTTCCTCGATGAATTTCGTCGACCTCGATCTGACATCATCAGGCAAGTGGTATTAGCAACAACAATAACAAATGTATACAGTAAAACCCAGCTTAAAGCGGGGTATACGCTCCATCAAAATACAGAGTTAAACGAGGTTATCTCATGTAAATAATAGGGTTAAGGGAAGATGGGTAGAAAACTGGTCAGATATTTTACCATTAAATTTATTAATTATGTTTTTTATAACAATAAAACAAAAATTTATTTTTTACAAATATATGGAAATATAATAAACGAGTATACATATAAAAATAAAATTCTTGGTTTAATGGCATATTGCGTTCAATTTCGTCGTCAGTCCATAAAGAAAGTCTTTTTCCATTTCCTCTATTTTATCATTTCTAGAACGGGTAATTCTAGTTGCAGAGCTTGTCGTAGTTTCAGTTGCCGATGACAGCATTTTTTCTTTATTCTTAAGAATGGCCCTTATTATCGAAGTTGTCAAATTCAATGCAGCACTTATTTGAGATTGATGTTCACCAGTATCTAATCTTCTAATCCCTTGCATTTTCAAGTGAAAATGCTTTTTCTCGTAGCTCTATTTTCATGTTTTTATTATCAACCATGATAAAAACTAAAAATCATAATATTTTTCACTATAGCAATCGTTATATTACATAAATTTATACTTACAATAACGTCAACAAATGTTTGAAACGATAAAAATACGTTCGTATAACACCACAGGAAAGAAGAAACACAGATAAACTGCTTCGGATATCGGGAAGCCTAATGCTCTGCGTGCAATTTCGGGGAAATTCATGAAAATTTGAAATCTATTTTATTATTTTAGATTCTTAGAAACTAACTATTATTAAAAAACGATGAACGTTTTTTGTTTTACTCTTAGCATCAGAATTGTTTTCTTTTTATTGCTTCATATTAATAATTTTTTAATTCTAACGCAATATATATTTTATAAGTCATATTTTTAGTCCCTAAAATTACTGGTTGCGAGCCCGCAAATATAAGATATGCAAGGTCTAAAAAGTTCTGGGAGGTGAAATATTTTATGAATTATTAAAAAGTAAACAAATAAAAATTACATGCAATAATATTGTAGGACTCCATCGGAACTATTATTTTTGCAAATCCAAGAAATTTGAAGCTATATCTTATCTGTGAGAAGGAGAGGAAGATAGAACAATAATTTTACACTAAAAAAAAACGTGTTCGGACTATAGAGAGGGGAAAGAAACCTGTCTTAAATGAAAAATAAGTGGAATGGAACAAATTTCGAAAAAGGGAAATTTTTTGACACAATTTTAGAAATCACTCACATTGTGCGCGTACAAACAGTTGATGACGTAATCAGTGGTGCTGAAGACACACAGAAATGCTGGTGTCATGAGGAAAGAGAAAGCCCGGGCAACGCCGGGCTAAGCGGTGGAGGGTGGGGGTGGAAGTCATTTTTGAAAAAGAATATTAGAAGTACTGATTTTGTAAAGGAAAGGGAAAATTTATAAAAGTAGAGGAAGCCCGTGCAACGCCGGGCCATGCAACTAGTCCCACAATTAAAATAAAAGAGCGTTAAATCGAAACAGCACTAAGCGGAACAGCGTTAAGCGGGGTCTTACTGTAATAGTAAAACTTTATACTATCAAACAATCACTAATAGGCTTATGAGTTTTCAAGCAATCCTGAAAGAAAAAGGCTTTTTATATTATTAGAAAATAATTTTTTTCATTAGTGTTTTTCGTTGTGATTCTTTCAAATCGAATAAAATTTAATGCAGCAGAGTCTCGAAAACTCTGCCTGATGTGGACTGAAAGGTGGCCGAGTTTGAAAAAATGCCGGGTTACGGAAAATAGGATTAAAAAACAATAAGTACGATTATTTCCTAAGAAAAAAATATCGTGTTCTACTTGTATGTATTGTTTGCTTGAGAATACAACAGAAAACAAACTGCCCAAATACCCTTCAACAAACGAAAAGTACGTACTTTATAAAGCATGAAAATGAGAATTATTGAATACGCGTAGTATACAGTAATTTACCTGATACCTCACAGAACATACCTCAAAAATATACTTTATGAAGTCAAGAAGCTGTTATAATGAAAATTCAGTCGCCAACTTTTCAAAAACTGGCTACTTTTTATAAAGAAATGCATGATGTTTTGTCTTCCGTACTGTACTCCCGTTTTGTAGCTTCATTACGAAGACGGCAAAGGAACAGTAAGTTCACTACCGCTCGCGCGAAGCACCCTGTTGTTTATAATTCTGAACGGCAATTTCGATAGCCTTTAGTCCCTTCACTACGTGGTATTTTAGGAGTTTTTACCGTGTCTTCAAAGGTTCGGTTTGTATGGTGTCCCGCACCTGGAGTTTTTTCGACCTGCAAAGGAGATGTCGAGTTATCCGGTCTGCCGGGTTATCGAGTGCCGAGTTTTCGGGACTATTGAACTACTGAATTGCTCGCTTCCATGCTTGTGGCACAGAATACTTATAATTAATTCCTATTATTTTTATGCTGGATAGATTCACACAGTAAATCCTAATATGAAAGAATTGATATGCTATACAAGTTCTTTTCTTTTTCGATTAGAAGTTCTCTTACGCATTACCTTTTATCAGTCAGAAATATCGTCCATCTAGAATGTTGGCGTCTGTAGAAATAAATAACTGCATTTGATAGTAAGAAATTAATTGTTATTTGCAATGAATACGTAGAGAAATATTAAACGATGTGAACTATTTATTAAAGAGGAGCTTTATTTGAAAGTACGCATAATGAATAAAAAGAATAAATTCCATTTTACGTATGTTTATTATAATTACTGAAAAATTATTATGTTCAGCTTAGCTGTATGATGTAGTACGATTTCTTTTTCTGTAAAGTATTAGAAAAGTTTTAGAAATTTGGGCTCATCTTTTTTCCTAAAGAATACAAACATTTTATTGACATTTAGTGATGCAAGATAAAAGCGGAAGGGCGTTGCTGAATATATAAAAGATGCGGTTAACTTTGGAGCTGAATAGTTTATAAATTTTTTTGGATTGTTTTGCAAACTTATTTTAAATATAGAAATGTATTATAAAAATTAGTAGTAAAAACGAAGTGAAAGTCTCAGAGAAAATCAAATAAAGTTACTGGTGCTATGGAATCTATTTGATTAACAGAGCTCAACATCATTGTTGTACCATCGTAAGTACCATTACGTACTTTTGAAAACCAACATGTTACGAATTTAAAAATTAACATCTGAAAAACGGAAAATATTCATTATAAATTGAAAAAATATAAAAAAAACTCTCTCTTGTTTCATTTTTCCTATACTTTTCTCTCTGCTGTTTCTAAGTTTTCCAAGGTAAATAAATTTCATCTTGAGAGAAAAGCATTACATTATTATTATCATTATATGAGAACACGTATAATATATTTTTAAAAATACGTTATATGTCTACAACCTCGAAATTTTTCAGACGTTATTTTATTTTGAAAAAAAAGCACATTTATTTGCTTTAAATTTAAAAATGTACCAGCAATTTGCAGAAAATTACATAAATAAGGATTATAAATGAATTAAAAAACATCAGAAGTGAAATTTATAGATTTTACAATAAAATAAAAAGAAATGTGACATTGTGTAAGTTATTTAAATGTTTAATTTAATCCACTGTTAGGTTTTTGATATAATGCTTGGTAAGGTATATAAATATATTATTTAAAATTAGAGCATATTCTCCTTTGAATTTCATTTTATCTTTTTTAAATAGCATTATATGCCCCAAAATTTTGATCATCTCATAACTTCTGCGATTTCTTCTTAATATTGACTTTTTGATCCATAAAAGTTGAGTTCGAAATTCTTAAAGTATCCGACAACCCTAAAATCATGATTTTTTATGATTTAATTTTATAGGCCACCTTATTAGCTTTATAAAAATACCAAGTTTTTTTTATTTTCCGTTCACTAGAACAAAAACTACAAGTATTTTAGTAAAAGCAGATGCCAAAACTTTACATAAGATGTCCAACTTTAAAATGCGTTTTACTCGAAATGTGTTCAAATGGGGGCAGAGATTGCTCAAAAAGTTTTAAAAATAATTTGCTGAAATTTTATGTGTATGTGTGTGTGTGTTCTGTATTATAATATAAGTGTTTTAATCTACAAATTTAACAATTACTGTTTTATAATAAAATTAACAGTTCTTTATGTGAATATAATCACAGTTTTTTGAGCAATTTAATATCATTAATAAGATAAAGTGCTGCAGTTTTTGTAAAAATTAAAATATGTCTTATCCTGAAGGTCATTTCAAAAAAGGAACATCAAAGTAATACATCAAAATTAAAAAATTTAGAATTTGTTCATTTACTTTTTGTTCAGAGCGGGCCCGTTTATGTAACTTTTTGTCAATTTTTACCTCTTTTTGTAGAAATAATTTATTTTGCTTTCCTTAATTTTAGATTTTTTTTCATAAAATGTACTAAATAAATCTAAAAACCACAAAAAAATCTCCATATCCCCATTTTTAAAAATAAGTTGTCGCTAGTAGTTGGATAACTTAAATCAATGATTCCTTTGTATATTTTGAAAATTTTATTTTTGATCTGTCTCCAATTTTTACTGTAAATTTCTTATTTTTTAAAAAAAAATCGAGTGTATTCATCTAATTTTGATACACAATTTTTGCACTTTTTTGTTAACTTTAAAGAGTATATCTACAAAAATTACGCTATTTTTTTTTAAAAAAAAGCTTCAATGGCATTAAATTATACTTTTGTACTTCATAAACTACAAGATATTTACTAACCATTAATCAAATCTGTGACAGTTTTTAATTGGATGCAAGTATAATTTTGCAATAGGATGTATAACCTACAATCTCTTAATAATTGCAGTGCTATTTTAACTTACGACAATGAATACAGATGAGACAAAATTTGAATTCATCTCACTGTTTATTTTAGGTGAATTCAAAACATCCTTTCGTGTGCTACACCTTTATGCTAAGTGTCAAGTAATTTATTTATGTCGTATCATTTATCATAATGCTTTGAAATGCATTTCAACGCTTTAGTTCCTTAGTGAAGTAATTACATTGCTTATGTTTCTTGAAAGTAGATTTTTTCCAATACAACTTTAACTTTTAACTATGCATCTTTTATTTCTATGGATGAAGCTTTCGAACTATAATTTATTTTACAGTGTTTTAAAGAGTGTTTTTTTCCAGGTATAGAAGTTTAAGTTGGCATTACTTTCCAAGATGGCGACCGATTTAACAGCTGTCAAGTGATTTATTCTCAGTTTGGTTTGGCAATTCATCAAAACGATCATCAAGCAAGGCGTAGATTCGTCGAATGGGCCCAAAACGAGATTGCCGTTGTTCCCGATTTTCATAAGCGAATTTTGTTTAGCGATGAAGCGCACTTCTGGTTGAATGGCTACGTCAACAAACAAAACTGCCGCATTTGGAGTGAAGCTAATCCACAAGTGTATGTCGAAACACCGTTACATCCAGAAAAACTGACTGTTTGGTGCGCTTTATGGGCTGGAGGAATCCTTCTTCAAAAACGATGAAGGCCACAACGTTACAGTCAATGGTGATCGGTATAGAGCCATGATTACTAACTTTTTCATTCCTGAATTAAACAATCATGATGTCCAGGAGCTGTGGTTCCAACAAGACGGCGCAACATGTCACACAGCTCGTGCCACAATCGATTTATTGAAAGACACGTTTGGTGACCGCCTAATTTCACGTTTTGGACCTGTGAATTGGCCTCCAAGATCTTGCGATTTAACACCGCTAGACTATTTTCTGTGGGGCTATGTAAAGTCATTGGTCTATGCGGATAAGCCACAAACGCTTGACCATTTGGAAGACAACATTCGCCGTGTTATTGCCGATATACGGCCACAAATGTTGGAAAAAGTAATCGAAAATTGGACGTCCAGACTGGACTACATCCGAGTCAGCCGTGGCAGTCATATGCCAGAAATCATATTTAAAATGTAATGCCACAAGATTATCTTTCGAATAAAAAAAATTCATGTCAATTGAATAATACATCGTTGTTTTACTGCAATTTAAAGTTCTATACCTCTAAAAAAACACCCTCTTTGATCTTATTAATGTTTCATTAATTCAAATTGCATTGTTTTTTTCATTAGTTTCTCTATTTGTAATATGCGTAATATGTGTCATTTTTTTAAAAAAAATTAAAAATTCGTTTGATTATTACTTTTTTGTTATTTTGAAGCTCATTATCCCCTGTTTAACTTGTGATATTATAATTTTAATTTCCATTAACCTTTCCAGAAGAGAATATAATGTCTTTTATTTGGCTCGATAAGTGACAATATTGAATCGCATCACTATAAGAGAAAAATTTCTATGATAAAAAGTTAGAAGTTTAAATTTGTAATGCTATTTCTGTGTTGTTGCGAATAAATTTGCATCTGCTTGGCCCATTTTATGCAGTAAATTATATTAGAATTATTATATACCTATTTTTTTTATCAATGTCGTTTAGTTCAATCAATAAAGGATATAAAACTCCACGCTTCTGATTATTATACAAAATTGAGAGAAATCTTTATATTCCGATCATAATAATTAGATAGTGTGACATCGTCGATTGTTGTGAATCCCCATTTTTCGATTCACGATAAGTTTTATGGTTTCACCAGCTGTTCAAGGACAAGTACGACACCCATCGATTGTCCCTGAATTTTTATGATCCACCAGCTGTGGAATGACCAGTGCACGTGGCCATGGAGCCATTGTTTATTGTCTGAACTCAAGGAGTGAAAACAGACAGACGGGTCACCATAATAGTAAAGTAGAGCTGGCGCCCCATTGACAATAGGCGAAGCCTATCTTAAAATAATCATGTCGTCTTTTCTAGTGTTGTGTGAAGGGGATACTAGGAACAGGTGGCGTGATGGACAAGTGTGTCCAGATGTTCGACAAGGAACTATGGCGCCTTGGGCCAGACGGCTCGGGTGTGTTTTGGCGTGTTATGCGCAAATAGGACGAGGGAGGTCAAGAGAGACTTTTGTGACCTGCCAATGAGAAGGAACGAGGGGCGTGTTGTGAACACACCCCTGGTGTTTAAAAGGGCTCTTTTTCAGGGGAAAGAAAAGTCGGAAGAGAGACGGGAGGAGAGAGAGGGAGAAGAGACGAGAGGAGAAGACAGGAGAGACGGAGAAAAGAAAAGGGCTGAGTCCGGAAATTGGAGTGAAAAAGACGATGAACGTCGGTGGCGTTGAGAATGGGAATATGAATTGACTACACCGGCTTGGCATATAATCTGAATTTATATTACTTCATTAACAAATTGTTAGCAAATAAAGTTTGCTTTTATTTGTATATTTGCCTGTAACCTTATTTATTGATGGATAGCTACTCACGACGTTACAATAGTTAATTGACCAGAATTGCTTAAGTATATTTTATTTGAATGGAATATATTGCAATTTAAATAAGTATCAAATAAGCATACCTGTAAATTAAAAATGCATTTAAATGCAAACAAATAAAATAAATTATAAGAATAAAATTTAATTAGTCATTTTTATGATGATGCATACTTTTTAAAGTAAAGTATAAATATAGTGTGTAATATGGTTCACAGAGACTTTTCTCGAGAAATTCAACACAATAAAATAATAAATCTGTTATTGATCATAAAGAATTTTGCATGCAAACAAGTGCAAATTTGTTTCACAAACTATTAAGTACAAATTAGCTTCAAATAGCCAGGAGCCACACACACATATATGTATGTACTTAGAGACCTGACTTTTTGAAAAAGAATTAAGATAATACTTAATGTGTTTTTTGTTAAAATTTCTCTACTCTCTGATGCATTAAAATGCAATTAAATCCACTCCTGAATTATATATTACAGAAATCCTAGTTTAGGCTCTGTACAGAAGTTATATATATATATATATATATATATATATATATATATAAGAAATATGTATTATTTATCAAAAACAAGAAATAATATATATATATATAAATGTGAATATTATTTTGGAAATATTTTTCATAAAAGGAAAATGTTTTGAAAATATGCCATTCTGTATTAATTTTTTGCCCCAAAAATTGCATTTAAATAATTTTTTATTGTAATAATATGTTTAAAACAGTTTTATACGCATATTATAATTCAAGTGACACTAAATATCAAATAAATTATTCATATACACGTTTTTACAAAATCATGCTTCCAAACGTAGATGCCAACTACGCCGAAGGAAAGTTTACTAAACACTATCATTCTATTGATATAAACAGAAGACTTTAAATAACATCTGGTTTGATATATTGCATGCACGTCTTCAAAGAAACACCTTTGGAAGAACTTTAAATACCGGATATAACTTTTAAGTTCAAACTGGTGAAAATTAACCGTTTTATAGCTCTAAATAGCATAGACTAATAACTGTTTCCTAATGATTGATAAGCAGACATAAAATAATCCCGGTCTTACAAATTATCAACCCACGTAAAACAGTTGAAAAATACCATAAAGCAATGGGCGCACACAATTACTCTTTGATACATCTTTAATTTATGATGCGATAGCTTCGTGAACATCTCAGATCTATGATTTGACGTGCCGATTTTCGTACCCCGAGGTATTCCGACGTTAATTATACGTTTGAGACGTTTTCAGCAACACGGAATGATTGCACAAGTTCACCTTCACACCACGAATCTGTACATATATTGCTCGTTAAAATGAGACCCACCGTTTCTGCTTCTGAAAGCACATATGGATTTCAATGTCATTTTCATTAATTAATTAGTCACTCTTCGAGAAGGTCGTTATCCTATCGTCACTCTTTCGTGAAAAATTAGAATTAAATAGAAAACAGCTTTGAGAGGATGCGCTTTGTGGAAAAACATCGATTACTATTCATTTATAATGCTTCAAAAGTTAAATAATTGTAGTTTATTGAGTTGCAAATGAAATTATATACATGTGTGCTAGGACTTAAAATTTATAAATAAAATGAATGTGCTTTTAAGAATGTATAACATCTTTATTTTTAATAATTGAATATTCTTAGAGTGCTCCCATATTATATTTAACTTAATAATACTTCTTGTATTTCTTAGAATGAGGGCTTAACGATGACTTAAAGTTCCGGCCTTTCTGCAACCACCATTACTGTATATAAACATTTTGGTTTAAATATATTTAAAACTGATTTAAAAAAAAATTGTTGCCAAAAATTGTTTGTACACGCATACATACCTCTGTTTTACACTTAAGCAACTATTTTTGTTTCTGTGTCCAAATTGGTGAAGATATTAATTGCATAAAAATATATGTTAATTATGCTCGCTATAGTTTTTTAGAAATAAAATAGTTTTTAATGAGATGCTTCTCCCTACCTTCAGTTAAATTAAACATAGATAGCAAAAATCTTTTTTGATTTCTGGAATTTTTACATGTGAGGAATTGAGATGTTATGCCTCTTTTTAAGGCAAAAGTAGCATTTTTATGTTAAATGTTATCCTGTGGTTACCACTGTTCTTAATTGATTATAGATATGTGAGTCAATTATTGATTATTAACAATTCTAGTTTTCAAAGTAATTTTAGAATATTTATTTTTTTTACATATTTCTCTAAGTAAATACAGTGCTGTTTTATACCCTTAGATTATGGGGGTTTATATTTTTAGTAATTAATTTTAATTTTTACAAAAACATTATAAATTAAAGTGCGCTTTCTTTTCTTATTTCAACCTAATACTGCAAGAAAATGAAAGGGAAGGTTGGTCCCTTGGAGGGATGTTTAATTCTACAATCTAAGTCCTAAACCTGATTACTGGGCTATTCTTTATTGACTTAATACTTTCTTTCTATATTCTTACATATTGTTCAGTATTGAGTCAGAATTACAGAATTTAGTATATTATATTATAATGTTTATATATATACAGTCGAACCTCCATATTACGAAGCTTTATATTGCGAAATTTTTTATATAGCGAACTTTTTCCTAGAACCAAGAACATGTCACGATTTTCTTCGTAAAATAACCTCCAATAGCGAAGTGCTTTTTCTATATAATGAACTTTTTTCTTTTATGATTCAATTTTTTCTCTCCTTATTTTTAAAGTATAAATGATATTAATTTGAAATTTGGTATTCCTCCAAACAGCTTATCAACTATTATAAAAAATCGAGATAAGTTACAAAATTATAATTCATCAATTTTTTTTCAGAACGTTTAAGAACATGTGTCTATAAAGATGTCGACGAGGCAGTTTTGAAGTGGATACATACACAATACAATATAAAAATATTCCGATCTCTGAACCTTTCGTGATAGAGAAAGCTTGATTTGTGAAGATATTGGAATAGGACAAATTTCTAAGTAATAATGGATGGCTAGAAAAATTTAAGAAAGATGCGGAAAAATACGCCTGGAGGGATTTTGGGTGCATTGCAAAGATGTAAGGCGTATTATAAAACATAAAGCATTTTTTCAAACAAAAAACTCGAACAAAGTTAATAGATTTTATGAGTAATTAACGCGTGTGATAATGTATGTTTAAAATTTCTTGTTATAAAATAATGTATGTGTATGTGTTTAAAATTACTTATATGCTTTAAATTAGAAAATGTCCTTAAAATTCGTTTTTTTTAATATAAAATTTTCTTAATGTTGAAAATTTAGTATATTCCTCGACATTCTTTTTTTTTTTGTTTTCCTTACAATTTTTCTTTCTTTTTTGATGGGCAAGATATATAAAATAAATAGATATTAATTTACAAAAAGGTGTGAATAATTACTTTTTTAATATATAGTGTTCATGAATTTAAAATTTGTTTTATGGGGTTTATAAAGTATATTGAAAGAGGAATCACTGTATAACGAGCTTTTTTCGGGATTTAGTGACTTCCTTAAATAGAGGTCCTAGGTTCATAAGTTAAAAATAATGAGAATTTGTCCAAATAAAGTTACAAAGGCACACTAAAAGCTATAAAAACATGAATCCTGTTTAATAAATAAAAGTACAACAACAATAAAGTACCATTTTACTGAAAAAAATTGAGGGACATGCCCCCTGTAACAATTGGAAGATACATTTTGCATGCAAATAAAGTAACAGAAAACGATTTGTATTAAGGTTAATAAGCTATGTTTTCTTTGAGCTGCAATATAGTTAGAACAACGTCTGAACGGGGTGAGAACTAAATTATCCAGCTGTCTTCGGGAGGGTCATCCCACACTCATCAATCATCAATCGACACAAGTTAAAAATTTTGTTTGTTGGTTTATGAATTTTATCACGAAAATCTATTTCTTCATTACTTAAAGTTAGGCTGTAGAGAGTCCAAGTTAAATATTTTATTTTTTAATGCTTTTTTTTTCAACTTTGGGTTGAACTTTTTTCAAAGGTACATTTTTTAATTCTTTTTAAAGCTAACGCGGTATAAAACGCACTCTCATTTCATTTCTAAATCTTAATTAAACTAATCAACTTAAACCAAGTGGCAGAAAAAAATTCATTTTTTTATTTTTTGGCATTTTTTTATATAACTGTAAAATATTGAACAAAAAAGTAAGATTAGTTTCATATAAAAAATATTTACATTTAACAACTTTCATTTAATGATTTTACATATATTACCCCATTTTATCTTACTGATAGCTTAGTTGTAACTTAAGGCAAAAGGACTGAAAGTTTCAGATTTCTAATTCCATTCAAGGATTTTTTGTATTGTTTAATAATGAAGTAAAATTTCATAAAAGGTATTTTTTAATAGCATGTAACAAAGTAACGATATTTTTAATATGATGTTCAACCTAATTAAAAATGTCAACCGATTTTTGTTCTTTTCAATGAAAATGAAAATATAAATATATTTATTTTATTGCTTACTATCAAAACGTCTGCTTTTGTAATTATTAATATTATTCAAAATATAAGTATTCGGCGTTTCAGATGGAAAATTTTTTGATTTTATATACCGATTTTTTATATAAATTAAATATTATTTGAATATCATTCCAGATGTTGTCTGAATGTTATGTTAATATAGAAATTTCAAGTAGAGATTTTTCTCAAAGATTGTGATCGCCATACATGTACATGCATGCATATATATATGCATGTATGTACATGTATGATATATTTATATATATATATAAATGTAAAATATCGGTGTGAACACGAGATTCTTTCGAATTGTAGTCGTGGCACTAAAATAAAGTTTTTAAATATTAATCATATCATTGTTTATTTCATTTTAGCATCTGGAGAGATGTTTTGAGCATGTGCTTCATTCAAGTTTCAGAAAGCAAGAGAGTCAATTATCCAAATTCCAGATTTAAATACTTAGAAATAACCAGGGGAAAATGTAGGAAAAAATAAAATCTCATGCTTAAGTGAAGGGAACTGCTAGTTATTTGTAGAAATTACATCATTTCTTAAGAAAAAGTTTAAACCGCTTCGTAAGACACGTGTTGGTATTCTTTTGCTTGGAATCTCGAATCAATTTATCAAAAATTCAAGGTCTAATCTTTATATAATGTTTTTTTAGAGGTATAGAACTTTAAATTGCAGTAAAACAACGATGTATTATTCGATTGACATGAATTTTTTTTTATTCGAAAGATAATCTTGTGGCATTACATTTTAAATATGATTTCTGGCATAGGACTGCCACGACTGGCTCAGATGTAGTCCAATCTGGACGTTCAATTTTCGATGACTTTTTCCAACATTTGTGGCCGTATATCGGCAATAACACGGCGAATGTTGTCTTCCAAATGGTCAAGCGTTTGTGGCTTATCCGCATAGACCAATGACTTTACATAGCCCCACAGAAAATAGTCTAGCGGTCTTAAATCGCAAGATCTTGGAGGCCAATTCACAGGTCCAAAACGTGAAATTAGGTGGTCACCAAACGTGTCTTTCAATAAATCGATTGTGACACGAACTGTGTGACATGTTGCGCCGTCTTGTTGGAACCACAGCTCCTGAACATCATGATTATTCAATTCAGGAATGAAAAAGTTAGTAATCATGGCTCTATACCGATCACCATTGACTGTAACGTTGTGGCCTTCATCATTTTTGAAGAAGGATTCCTCCAGCCCATAAAGCGCACCAAACAGTCAGTTTTTCTGGATGTAACGGTGTTTCGACATACACTTGTGGATTAGCTTCACTCCAAATGCGGCAGTTTTGTTTGTTGACGTAGCCATTCAACCAGAAGTGCGCTTCATCGCTAAACAAAATTCGCTTATGAAAATCGGGAACAACGGCAATCTCGTTTTGGGCCCATTCGACGAATCTACGCCTTGCTTGATGATCGTTTTGATGAATTGCCAAACCAAACTGAGAATAAATCACTTGACAGATGTTAAATCGGTCGCCATCTTGGAAAGTAATGCCAACTTAAACTTCTATACCTGGAAAAAACACCCTTTATATATATATATATATATATATATATATATATATATATATATATATATATATATATATATATATATATATATATATATAACGAGGAATTACTAATAAATCTATCAAAATAATGCTTTTAGAAAAAAATGAAGTGAGACGCGCGCGCGCGTTTCGAAACAGGTATTCAAATTTGTGAACTAGATGTATAAATAGAGAAGATTCGAATTTTGAACAAACATTAATTAAGCTATTACACACACACACACTTTTTTTAAAAAATTGTTCTTCTCTTTCCTATGAATAATGATTGAATGCTAAAATCAGAAAAATTAGTGAATCCTCCTAACCCTCCAAGATAAAATATGTAAGCAGTAAACGAATCTTTTTTGGAAATGGAAATATCATGCATGTGCTATTGGAGAATTATAAACGTGTGTGTTCAAGCATGCGCAGTGGGCGCCGCGCGGCGGTGATTAAGTGAATTAAGCGAAACGCGAATTAAGAGTTTTCAGAGTGTGTGTGGGAGATCAGACGAGCGAGAGCGCGGAATTACGGTACCCATCGCAAGCGTTCCGACATACTCCCTGAGCAACCGAGTGTGAAAATAAAAGAGTTGTGTCAACATCCCCGTCTTGTTTCCTGAGACAAAAACACATAGGGACCACTCCCCAACATAGTCCGTCCAGCCGAGCCGGAGAAGTGAGCTATTCAAGGTGACGTGAGTAGTGGTCTTTTTTGTGTTTTTATTATTATAAATTGAGGACTAAATTAATTTTAGAAAAATGTTTAAGAACTGCCGTAAGGAAGATCTTCGGATCGTAGCTCTTGAACTTGGTGAGACTGTTGCTGAAAAAGTAACTATCGTTGAGTTAACTGAAAGTATTAAAGAAAATAAATATTTTAAAGAGGATGTTGAATTTGTTAAAGAATTAATTCAATATACGATCGAGGACCGTAAGAAAGCGGAGGAAGACCTTAAGAGAGCAGAGGAAGACCGTAAGCGAGTAGAGGAAGACCGTAAAAAAGAAGCATAAAATAGGTTACGAGAAAAGGAGCTTGAGCTTGAACTTGCACGTTTAAATGTTAGAGTTAATTCAGATAACGAGAGAACAGGTGAGGGTTGTAACACGCTGGATGCGTTGGTGTGAAAAGTGTTCGAATCCTAACGGTGAAGGTGCCTAATAGACCTGAAGGTTGGGAATTTTTTTTTCGCTTCGTCAGAAAGAGCATTTGTATCAAAAAATGTGCCCGAGAAATTCAAGTCGAAGATTTTATTAAATTTGTTGGGAGAAAAAGCTTCAAATGTGTTAACATATGTTAAAGATGACGAGCTTAACAATTATGAACAACTAAAATCAATAATACTAAGAGAATATGAGCCAAGTGCAAATCAATTCCTTGAACAATTTAAAAAAGCTACGCGTCATCCAAATGAAACATTTATTCAATATACTTCTCACTTAATTACAAATTGGCAGTATTACTTAAAATTAAGAAAGGTCTCTGATTTTGACAACTTAAACGATCTTATTGTGTCCGACAAAATTTTCAGTTCGTTTGAAAAAAAGGCAGCGTCACACATTTCCGTTCGAGCAGGAAATGATTGGTTTCGTCCACTAGAGCTTGCCAAAGAGATAGACTTGTATAACACTTCTCGGGGAAAGAGCTTAAAACCTTTGCAGAATGTCCTTACTAGAAATAATCCAGTGAAAAATGCGTCAAGGGTATTTTTGAGTGAGATTAAAGATTCTAAATGTATTTGTTGCGCTGAATCGCATCCATTATATAAGTGTGCAGTGTATTTAAAACTTCCCATAAATAAAAGAATTGATCTGATTAAAACTAATAACCTTTGCTTTAATTGCCTTTCTACATCTCATAGAGAGAAAGACTGTAAATCGAGATTTGTTTGTTCTGAGTGTCAAAAGAGACATCATAAAACGGTACATTATACAGCCCAAAACCAGAAAGTAACGAATTCCACCTTTGAACCCTCAGCGCCAGTCTTCGAGCCGCGAGTAGAAATACATAACTTATTAACCGCAACGAGTATAAACAGAAAAAAATGTGTTTTGCTATGCTCAGCAATTTGTTATATAAAATGTGAAAATGGTTTATTCCCAGTCAAAGCAATTCTAGATAGTGGAAGTACCACGAACTTTTAACGAGGAGCTTATGCGATTTAATTGATTGAAAAATACAAAACTAATGTTTCGGTTTCGGGACTAAGCAAAACAGTAATTCCAATAGACTCGCGTGTTTCAGTATCTATTAGCAATAAAGACATTAAAACATTAGACTTTTTTTTGGTACCAGCAATAACGGAAGATCTTGTTCCAACAACGAAAATCGATTTTAATCTGAATAATATTCCCAATCTTAAATTAGCTGACAAAAATTTCAATATTCCAGAGCGCGTGCAAATGCTATTGGGTGCAGAAGTATTTTATGAATTAATGTTACCTGGACAGTTCAAGCTGGAGGGTTCAAATGTTATTTTTCAAAACACTGTTTTCGAATTTGTTGTTTCCGGATCTACTTCTTCAGACGCGAAGGGAAAAGAACATTGTGGGTTTATTCAGGCTGCGGATAATCTAGAGCATTCAATTAAGAAGTTTTGGGAAATCGAAAAAATGTAGAAATCGATTCTGTTAAAACCAGTGAATTAGATATTTGTGAAGACCATTTTAAAAACACTCATTCGAGAGATGACCAGGGAATATATACGGTGGCGATGCCATTAAAAGAAGATCCTTCATGTCTTGGTGAATCCAGACAAACCGCGATTCAGAGATTAAACTCCTTGTGGAAACGACTAAGTAGAGATAAAGAATATTTGTCCCTGTATAAGAAATTTTTACAGGAATAGGAGGATTTGGGCCACATGAAGGAAATCAATGTGGATGGATCTGGAGTTCCATTTTACATGCCACACCATGGTGTTTATCGCCCCGAAAAGTCTACAACTAAACTGAGAACTGTTTTTAATGCATCAAGTCCTTCAACGAGTGGGAAATCTCTAAATTCAATTCAATTTAATGGCGGACTGGTCCAAGAAGACCTCTTTTCAATTATGGTTCGCTTCCGAAAGCACAAGTATGCCTTTACTACGGATATAGAGAAAATGTTTCGCATGATAAACATACATCCGGAGCAAACGTGTTTGCAAAGAATTCTGCGGAAGAAGGGCATAGGAGAGCCAATAAAAACGTACGAGTTAACTACAGTAACCTACGGTACAGTTAGCGCACCTTATCTAGCCACGAGATCTTTGAAACAGTTAGCGATGGATGAAGCTAATAATTTTCCTTTAGCAGCTCCTGTGGTGCTGAGTGACTGCTACATGGATGACATACTATCGGGATCCGAGAGTATAGAAGAGGTAATCGAGTTGCAACATCAATTAATAGAAATGTTCAAGACCGCAGGGATGCATCTTCATAAGTGGTGTGAAAATTTACCCGAGATAACTTCCAATCTACAGGAGTATGCTTTCTTGGAGTCTGATGAGACTAAAGCGCTAGGAATAATTTGGAATCCTAAGTTGGACTGTTTTCTTTTCAGAATAGAGCAACAAAGGCTAACTTCATTCACCAAAAGAATGGTTTTGTCTACTATTGCAAGAATCTTTGACCCTTTGGGTCTCCTCGGACCGATCATAACTTGGGTAAAAATATTTATGCAAAGATTGTGGTTGCTGGAATTGGGATGGAGTGATGAACTTCCTTTTAAAGAAGAAAAGGAGTGGCGTCGATTTATCGACTCTTTGGAAGCCGTGAATAACATCTCTATTGACCGATGTATTGTGATTCACAGAGCGGAGAGCATTGAGTTACATGCATTTAGCGACGCATCGGAAAAGGCGTATGGTTCATCCATTTATCTCAAGTCTATATCTGCCCTTGGAGAAGTCAAAGTGTGTCTCGTAACGAGTAAAAGCCGAGTGTCGCCTCTGAAGCAGATTTCCATTCCAAGACTTGAACTGTGTGGGGCAGTTCTTGCCGCTAAATTGATGAAGAAGGTGAAGGAGGCATTGAATCTTCAGATTACAGCTGTGCCTTTTTGGTCTGATTCGACTATTGTGATTTCATGGATACATCGAGAATCAAGAGAATTGAAGACGTTCGTGGCTAATCGCGTGTCTAAGATTCATCAACTAAGTTCCTGTGACCAGTGGCATCACATTGCATCAGAACAGAATCCTGCAGATGTGTTATCTAGAGGACTACTTCCTGAGGAGCTTCGTGACGACTCTCTATGGTGGCATGGTCCTGAGCTTCTACAGAGTACTTATTCAACTACTGTCATTGCAGAACCAACCCAGAGAGATGACTTTGACTGCGAACCAAGGGTGTCTGAGAGAACTCTGGAGACTTCATTGCTGAATTCCAAGAACTTTGACTTTTTCAACCATCTTATGGACCTTTCTAATAATTATTTTAAAATAATACATATTGTTTCTTATATTTATAGATTTTTACACAATTGCAGATCCAAGGTGAAAAAGAGGGGACCTTTAACTACAGGTGAGGTAAATGATGCAGACACCTGGCTTATTAAACAGGACCAGAGGGGCATTAACTTAAGTGACCCGTCAGGTAATCTTAAATCTTTGAATATATTCCAGGATGATAAAGGAATTATGAGAGTTGGTGGAAGGCTGGAAAAAGCTTCCATACCCTACAGCCAAAAGCATCCAGCTATACTGGCTAAAAATTCTAAATTGAGTAAAATATATGTCATAACTTTGCATAAGAAATTATTTCATGTTGGTCCACAAGGACTGCTGAATGCAGTAAGATTGAGATTTTGGGCTTTAGGAGGTAGAGAAACCTAGCTAGGAAAGCGGTTCATACTTGTGTGGTGTGTTTCAAGTGTAAACCAATTCCCTCTTCTCAAATAATGGGCAATCTTCCATATGAAAGAGTAAATATGGCCCCTCCATTCAGTATAACTGGACTAGATTTGGGAGGTCCATATTTTGTAACTTACAAACACCAGAGAAAGGGTGTTGTGAATAAAATTTATGTTTGTGTTTGCATTTGCTTTGTGACTCGTGCCATTCACCTAGAAATTCTTTCCGATTTGACTTCGGATGCAATAATTGCGACCCTTAAGAGATTCATGTCTAGTCGAGGAAAATGTTCCAAAATTTTAACGGATAATGCAACAAATTTTGTTGGTGCGAATTCTCAACTAAAGGTATTTTATAAGACCCTTAACTTTCCAGATCAAAATCTGGCGGAATATTTCACTGATGAAGGTATTGAATGGAATTTTATTCCACCAAGGGCCCCACATATGGGAGGTCTTTGGGAGGCGGGCATAAAGTCAGTGAAATATCACCTCAAGCGAGCACTGAGAAGATCCCGACTCACATACGAGGAGTTTGAAACAGTGATTATATCCAGGTAGAAGGAATTTTAAATTCCAGACCCCTTTTTTTTACATCAATATCCAATGATTTTGATAACTTTGAGGTATTAACGCCTGCGCATTTCTTGATTGGTAGATGAATTAATTCTATTCTTGAGCCCATAGTAATTAATATTAGTGACAATAGATTAAGCCGTTGGCAGAAAACAACAAAGGTAATTCAGGTATTCGGAAAAAATGGAGTACCGATTATCTGAATACTCTCCAACAGAGAGGAAAGTGGATCATCGAGAAGGACAATGTAATGTGTGGTACAATGGTAATTGTAAAGGAGGATTTTACACCAGTTAGCAACTGGCTTTTAGGGCGCGTCGTTGAGGTCTATCATGGTTTTGATGGTAAAGTGAGAACAGTCAGAATTAAAACAAAGACAGGAGAATTTAAGAGGCCCATAACTAAGATCTGTATTCTACCTATAGATGTAAATAATTAAGGTTAATTTCCATTTAAGAAATTATGTGTTTGTCTATAAATTGTGCTATTGTAATTTTAACTTCTTTTTTTTTTTTACTGAAAATTTATAGTACCTTTTATATATATAATAATTTTGAAAACAATTATGTAATTTTTGTGAAACTTGTTGTGAATTGTGAAACTGTATTGTGCTATTGTTGAATATTAATATTGCAAGGCCAATATTAATATTGTATGTTCGAGCATGCGCAGTGGGCGCCGCGCGGCGGTGATTAAGTGAATTAAGCGAAACGCGAATTAAGAGTTTTCAGAGTGTGTGTGGGAGATCAGACGAGCGAGAGCGCGGAATTACGGTGCCCATCCGTTCCGACATACTCCCTGAGCAACCGAGTGTGAAAATAAAAGAGTTGTGTCAACATCCTCGTCTTGTTTCCTGAGACAAAAACACATAGGGACCACTCCCCAACAGTGTGTTGAGAATGACACGCTTCAGTTCAGAGTCATTAAATAAAACTAAATAAGGTAATCCTCAGTCGTTTTTTTTATAAAGGCTAAGTAGAAAAAAAATCGATGTCAATGGATATTTCTTTGGAAACACCTATTCAATAATACTTGCATTAACCACACAATTTGTGCAGATCCATTTTTGATAACTCTAGCCATAAACGATTTCACTCTAGAGTTTGAGGAAATGATATTATTATGTCATAATTGCAATAATGTGTTACCGGTGGAGTTTGGTAAAGTTTCTTACACCAAATCCGATTTTCGTGAATTGCAGAATGATACAAGTCTTTTGAATCTTTCATAACAAGGTTATAGTTACAAAATACTCTGGTTAAAACATTTAATATTTTCATTCCCTTTTTTTCATTTTTCTTTGCTCTGAAATAAATCTTTGTATTACGAATGAAACAAATATCTATATAGGTATTATTTTTTCTCACCCATCTATAATTATTTACTCCTGAATAAAATAGATTGATCCTTAGAATTTTACTCCTAAGAATATTTAAGAAAAACATTTAAGAAAGGGAAACAATACTTTCATTTAATCATTCGAATTAAAAAAAATTAAGCTAATTTTTAATAACCAGATATCCATTTCATTTATATCTCGTTTTTAGTGTTAATTAAAAAATAATACTTACTTAAGGTATGTGACTACCTTCGGAGCATTTCTCTTAAATTAATCAATTTTCAGTTAAATACACATTTTTTAAAATTTAAAAGAGGACATAAAACTATGAATTAAAATATAATTTCTACAAAATTATAATTTGTTTTATAAGTATTGGCAATTTTTAGTGAAAAATTGCTTTTACGGCAAATCTTTTACACAAAATTCTAATTAACATATGTTCCTTATATCTCATAATCTAAGGGTCATATGAACATAATGTTGTAAATTATAGCTATTAGTTTTGATTTGTTTGATTTCGGGAAGCCGCAGATTGAAGTAACCTTTAATATGTAGGCTACTTCAACTAAATGTTTTTCTTCACAAATTTTATTTCTGTTTTTTCGGAATAAATTTTGAAAATGGTTTGAGTTTTGAATTAAATTGCGAGTTAATTTTAACATTTCTCAACTACATAAAATCACTTTCAATGTTTATAAACACTGAAGATAACATTTCAACCTACGATGAAATGTTTTATAATAGAATTCATTTTAATCTCTCCTTTTAAATTAGAACACTGATATGATCATGAGCAAGTTATTTCCGAGTATTTATTGAATATTGCAGGCGTCTGTCATTTGATTTCAATAATATTTTAGGAAAAAAACTTCTATTTAGGTACTATGATTCATTTCTAATCGAATCATTCATCCGTTGAGTAGTTTTCGTCTTGTGGAGAAAAGTGTATTTACTGAGAATTTTGTCGATGGATTGTGAATACGATATTTATATAATTCAAGAAAGGGTAATGCAGCATTTATGAATTTTATCGATGGACAAATTGAAGGGACAAATATGTCTAAATATAAGTGGGTATCTAGCGAAGAAACGGGAAAATAGAAGGGAGGGGATTAAAAAAAAACTTCTAAAACTCGCTTTGTTTCTACTCTCATGATTATTCAATGAATAATCCAAATGTTTTTCTAGAGTTCACCGAATAAATAAAAACTCATGTAGCAACATTTGTTTGCAAGTTTTTGGCAGTATTTGTTACTTTGGACCGAAAAAAGACAAAGATTAAAAACTAAAAGAAAATCATACAGATAACAGATGTATTTAAACAACATTACACTACGGTAGGTCAAATGGGGATGGTGTCGAGCTTTAATTTTTTCAAATATTTGTCTTTTGAAATAATAGGCGAACGAGTGTTTGTTAATGTCACACTATAAAGAAACACGTTGTTCTGAACCACAATCAAGTGATGAGGACAAAACCTGAGCTGGCATCCCCTCTGTCGACTATCACAACACGTCAATGAGAGGACTTTGAATCTCGACAGATTTAACTTGCATCATCCCCTAAACACGGCGGGTCTTCAGCAGCACTAGGACTTGAAAAAAAAAGAACTCCAGCAAGCTATAACCTTCTATCCGAGGGTTAATTAAAAAAAGAATTTTATATGGAATGTCAGATTATTTGTATTCAATATTTATAATATATAAATCTAAGGATTGTATTAAATACAGTCGGACCTCTGTATAACGAAGTCGCTAAATACCGGAAAAAAAGTTCGTTATAAGGAAAATTCGTTATATAGAGGTTCACACTGCTGGCCACCGTAAATGCAACACCAAGAAAGACAAAAGATAGCACAACAAAATTTATTTTGTAGATAACATTTTGACCAAGTATAAAAAAATGATTAAATATATAGACTTCTGTGAAGTGTGGTTCCTGCCAGAATCAGTAGCCAGAGCAGCCGCCATTGTTGGAGATCATTGCTGCCACACGCCTCGGCATTGATTCAAAGAGACTTTGGAGGTGTTCTTGGGGTACAGCAGACCAAGCAGCTTCCACACGTTGCCAAAGTTGATCTGGTGTGGCAGCTGGGGGTGTAATCTGGGTCAGTCGTTGAGCAACCATGGCCCACATGTTTTCTATCGGTGAAAGATCCGGAGAGCGAGCCGGCCAGGGAAGTAATTCAATCTGGTGATTAACAAAGAACCTTTGGACAATGCGTGCCACGTGTGGCGAAGCGCATTATCATGTTGAAATATGGCTGTGGCCAAGCCCTAAATGTAAGGAAGGACAACTTACTCCAACACCTCGGAGATGTAGCGCTGGCTGTTTAAAGTACCGGCAATGCGTACTAGAGGAGTGCGAGAGTGATATCCAATACCGCACAATACCCGGTGCAGGATCAGTGTGGCGGTGCATAACTGAGCTGTTCAGCATCCTCTCTCCACGGTGTCTCCAGACTCGAATCCGACCATCGTGGTGTTGCAGACACATGCGTGACTCATCAGTAAAGACAACTTAATTCAATTCTGCCACCCACATCCTTCTTTCATCGCACGATTGACAGCGGAGACGTATGTGGCTCTGCGTCAAGAGTAGACCAAGCAATGGATGTCTTGCGGACAGACCACTCTGCTGTAAACGGCGTCGAATGGTACGCGCCGAAACTGAATGATACGTTACAGACTCAATGTGCCGTGCTATGGTTCGTGATGTGACTGAGTGATCCGTCACTGCCATGCGCCTTATTTGCCTGTCCTCATGTGAAGTGGTGTTCTGAGGCGGGTGCGATCGACCACGTCGGTCCGTCGTATCCTCCTGCATCCAACGGTCACATATCTGCATTACAGTTGTTTGGTTTCGTCCAACACGACTACCGATTTCCCTGAAAGATAATCCACAATCTCGGTAGGCCACTATCCTTCTTCTGTCGAACTCGGATACTTGATCAAAAGCTGATCGCTGTTTTCTACAAGACATAACTGATCGGTTTTTTTTTAAAAAAAACCACAAGAAAAACACAATTGCCGTACATGAAATTGTCGAAATCTCCAAGCCTTAAATAGCGCTTTGAGGTGGCGCCACAGGCGCGCGTGATGTGTGTCTGCGCCGAAATTCTAATCATTTGCATATCTCACTTCCGCTAATGCATGTTATAAATTTCGTGTTATTTGCATGCTTCCTTCAGGGTGTTGCATTTACGGTGGCCAGCAGTGTACTTTAGAAACCACATGAAACCAATTTTAAATTCATAAACACACTATATATTTAAAAAAGTAATTATTCACATCATTTTTAAATTAATATATGTTTATGTTATACATACTGCCCATCAAAAAAGAAAAACACTAAAGAAAATTTGCAAGGAAAACAAGAAAAAAGAATGTCGAAGAATTCACTGTATTTTCAATATTAAGAAAATAATTTCATACTAAAATTAGTGAATTTTAAGGACATTTTATAGTTTAAAGCATACAAGCAATATTAAACATACATTATTTTATAATTAGAACACGGGGACACGGGACAACTCTACTGAGGGTGAAAGAGGATATAGAAGATATTTCTAATTAACTGGGCAATGGAGGTTAAAGGTTGCATTTCTTGGATGAAACATCCAGAAGTCTATTGCTCTCGGCGAGTTAGGATCTAATAAAACCATTTCAAGATTTATGACCACCATAAAATGTGTTAAAGAGAGAATAACTTGATATTTTTTCAGAAATAATTTTAAAAAAAGGGAGATCAAAAATTGAAACCCAAAAGAAAAAGTTCGTTGTATAGAAAATGCACTTCGCTGTAGAGAGGTTATTTTACGATAAAAATCGTGAAATGTTCAAGGTTCCAGGAAAAAGATTGCTATAGAAAAATTCGCAATATAGAGGTTCGACTATATATTCTTAAAATTATGTTTTTCGTGATAATAGCGTAAATCCCTGCAATTGTATAGAAAAAAGTTAAACACGATACTTTTAGGTTGCTTGTGGTTGAAGAGGTTAATAAACTGAGCATCAAAGTTCAATGAAATTATTTTCAAAGTAGAAGATATTTAAATGTTAATTCAAGAGTCACTCGTCTTCATCGCTCTATTTTGATTCAAATTTACGAGATTCGTCACAAATAACTTACGTGGTGCTCCAGTGCGATGCTATTCAAGGCATATAAATGCTTGTTTATGACAATTAAAAACCGTAAAAGACAATTTTAGTAAATTCATTAAAGGATGGTAGTGTTAACCAAGAGGAATAAGTATACGAATATAATGAAATATGAAACTAATTTACGATTTCATTCCTTGAAAAGTGATTATGTTCTAATCCAGCCACAAATATGATACCTAGATAAGTAGTCATTACACTTTTCTAAATATTATCTCATCAATAGTGAACTACATCAAGAATATCCTTTTGCAAAGGTGGAAAGTCATTGCTTAGCAACGGAGAATGTGTTTTTGCAACTTCTTTCCAATGTCAAATCACAATAACTACTAGACTTTAAAGTTCTAATACTGATGTGGTGTACATGTCTGAAGAGAGAGATTGCTATTCTGTGATATCTTCATCAGGGACTGTGTCTCAAAATTTTGGGGTCGACCGACAGTACTGAAATACGATGTTCTGTTACTGAATCTAAAAACTGCCCCCCATCGAGTGATGAGGTATTATCTATAGAAGTTGAGGTTTCAAAGCTCTTAGCAGGCCAAATTCAGACAATTCGAACTAAAAACTATATAGAACGTATTTTAGTACTAAAGAAATGTTTTTTTAGAACAATTTTTTTAACTAACTAGTTTTACAGTCTCTCAGAGTAAGCTTCAGATTAAAATAAATAGAATAATTTAACAACTTAACAGAGAAAAAGGTTAGATTTGCAAGTTGTAACAAAGTAATTCGCGAAGCTAGTTATTATCCTACGTTAAAAGTCGTCGTACTTCAATTAACTCCGCTGAACATTCAGATAGTTAGTTGGTAGTTTCTTCTTTTTACTGCGCCCAAGAAAGTAATTGTATACTTAACTAGAGAAAGCATTCCAGTTCAACACTTTGAATAATAGAAAAAAAGTCTTTTACAAATGAAAGTGGGCACTCTGGAAGAAGAATAGATTAAACAAAATAAAATCACTTATAAAATTGATTACATAAAACTAAAAACAAGTTTCTCAAATTGTCCGCTTCTAATTTTTCTAGTAAAAGAAACTACCTAAAAAATTCTTTTTTCATATTCTCGTCTTATATTTTTTCTAATATTCTCCAGTTCCAGTTTTTATTTATAAAGCAATGCAACGAGAAAACTCCCAAGGGCTTCGTGGAGATATTCGATGAATGAAAAATTGAACAAGGACTCTGAAAAAACACTTCAAGTTGTTCGTTCCAATTAAAATCGCCAAAACGCAAGTAACAGATTTTTCAAACATTCTATTTAAACTTTTTACTCTCTGTCACGAAAACATTTGAAATATCAACCGAGGCTTATGGAGATGAATATTAGTCTCGTGCACATGTGTTTGAATGGTATGAGAGGTTTTCATGGGGAAGGGTCAGTACTGAAGACGATGAACCTTCTGGGCACCCAAGGTCAGCAATTGCAGACCAAAACACAGCCAAAATTCGTGATATGAATGTGTTCCCACTCACATCAGTGGTCAGAATGTTAATCAATCCTGCAACATTAACGTAACGTCTTAGTGAAAAGGTTAGGGGGGAAAAGGCCAGAATTGGGGAGTAATGGATGGTTATTGCACCAAGACAATGCACCAATTCCCACAACCCTATCTGTCAAGCAGTTTCTGACCAGCAAAAACATTACTGTGATGGGGTATCCTCTTTATTCCCTTGATTTGTCCCCATGATAATGTTTTATTTCCTACAGTAAAATCTTGCTTAAAAGGAACCCATTTTACCTCAGTTGAAGAGGTTCAAGTAAAAACCTAGAATTTCTTGAAGGGCCTTCCAAAACCTCGTTCTAGAACTGTTACCAGAAATGACAGCACCTAATGCAGAAGTGTATTAATATTGAAGTGAATTACTTTGAAGGTGATACTGTTGCGGTGTTCTGATTCTGTAAGCACAATTATTAATTGGACCAGTCCCGTTTTTTTTGTGTCACACCTTATATACTTATTAAGCAGTTTTTCTCCTTTTGAGTGTCCTATTTTTAACTCATACACAAACGTATTGCTACACAAGAAACACTTACTGGTTATCGAAATGATTCTGTAATATCAGCGGATCATTGCAATGAATTTGATGTTAGCTTTAACATTTTACTATTGTACATTGGAGACTATTGCTCAAAACCACTGCGAACCGATGCATTCTGATAGAAACTGTAACTTAAGTCACACTATACAGAGTGTTACCGAATTCGATCGACAGATTCAAAGGGGTTAGCGTAAGCAGCATGTGGGCGATAAATCACCATAGAACATGGCATCGTAAACCACGTTTAGTTGGAGTAATTCGCAAAAAAACAGTTATGAAAGATGTGACGTCGAGTGAAATTAAAAGGGGCAATGAGAGGTAAGAAATACATTTATTATGCATTACAGATGTAAAGCATGCTTTCAATGCGAGCAATGCATTACAACTCAACGTCAAAAATGCAACGACAAGTGATTGTCACAGGTTTTTTTTTAAAGTTGGAGCTGCGTAGCTCATAGCACAGCCGGCACCGACAGATGAAGAATTGTCAGACGAGTTCAAACAAGTCCGGTGTGCTGGAAATGACAGCTGGAGTGATGGCGATCTGTGCCGTTAGATCCTCTACTGTCACCACCGGTGTCTCATACACAAGCGATTTCATGTGGCTCCAGAAGAAGAAATCTAAGGGATTGAGGTGGTCCGGGGAGCGTGGACGCCAAGCAGCAGATCCATCGCGTCCAATCTACCTTCCGGGATATGTAGCATAGAGGTTATTACGCACCCCAATAGAAAAATGTGCTGGTGCACCATCGTGCATGAACCACATGTTCTGGGGCGCAGCGGCTTGTACTTCCTACAGCAACTCCGAAAGAAGTGAGAGATTTGTGTACATGCAGGTTGCTTCAACTTACCAAGGCGCTCCAAATTCTCTCATTTGCTTGGCCACTCCCCTCACCTGGATCATAGCGATTATCTACTATTATCACGGTTTTCATCTACTAAATATGATTTGCAACTCCATGTTCTGTGGTGATTTGTCATCCCCATGCTGCATACTATCACTTCTCTGAATTTTCCGGTCGAATTCGGCAGCACTGTATATTTTGAATTACAAATAGAAAGTATGATTATGGAATCAAAGTATCTTGATTGAAATAAAAGCAATCTGGCAGATGATGGTTGATGGCTGCTTGAGATTCGGTCTATCAAAAGCTGTTGAAAGGGTGGGGACTTGTACGTGATAAAACATTATTGTATTTCAAAGTCCTTTCAAGTTTTGATCTGGAAGTTTTAAGGAAGGAGAGAGGCACAAAAGTTAGGATGCTTTCTAATCTATAGACACTCGTGATCTTGAACCATGATCAAGTTATGAGCACGTTACATGAGCTGTGTGGTGACTTCCATTCCTAACTTCCTCATCACATCAAATAGGAATTTGAGGCTCAGATGTGTTTAAAGAGTACAACAGTCTTTATTATTCAACTCGACAATCTTGAATGGAAAAGGAATGGACAGCCTTTAATGGAACTTCAAACCGAGATTCGACTTGACATCACCGGTTAAGGTACTTGAAACCATGACATCTGGGCTCACAAGGCCAATCAATAAGTGATAAGATGAATATGAAAGATTTAATTTATTTTAGTTCTTCGACAAAATTTAAGTATTACATTAAAAATAAAGGAATTTTTTTAAATGTATATACGCATATTATGAAATAACTGTTTAGGAAAATTGTAATATACATCAATGGTATTACTTATAATTTCTTTTTTTAAAGGACTTTTTAAAATCATTTTTTAAAGATAGGATTGACAATTTTTTTTAGTTTAATAAAGTTCTGTACAGTAAGAGTTTCGTTACATTCATCTCAATATATATTTCCATCTTTTTACATAAAACTTCCCAGTTATATTTTTTAATTTAAAACTTGTGTGGTTAATTCAAATATCATATCACGTTTTAGAGTACCATATTTCTCGGTGTGTAAGTCGCTCTTTTGTACAAGATATATCTCAAAATTTAAAGCAAATTTCTGAGAAAACATCCAAACAAGTAATATAAATTTTTGTTAAAGTCAATTCCTACTTAGGTCAACAAAGAAAATTTTTATTTTAGTTAACTAAAGTAAATTAATGAATTAATATTTGAAAAAACTGTTTTTACATCAAGTGTTATCCCCTACAAGTCTAAAGAAATGCATTTGAACTTAGTGGATGAAAAAAAAAAGTATTTGAAGCCAAGAAAAAAATTCTCTCTCGTTTAAAAAACTTACGGCCCCATCTGTTGGAGCTAGTTTGGACTTCGTAAGAAATGATGCAGTATAAATTTAAAATTAAAACATAAAATTTAATTAATGAATTAATATTTAAAAAACAGTGTTAACATAAAGTGTCATCCACTACATGTTTAAAAAAATGTATTTGAACTTGAATGGATGAATAAAAAGTATTTTATGAATGAATGGAAATTTGAACAAGATATATATATATAAATATATATATATATATATATATATATATATATATATATATATATATATAATATATATATATATATGTATATATATATATATATATATATATGTAATATATATATATATATATATATATATATATATATATATATATACATACATATGTGTGTGTGTGTAAAAATTACAGATGGCGATTCTAGCAAAAAGATCGATTGTTAAATCGATTCACAAAAAAATCGAGGTCTAAAAGAACGTTTTTTCAAGTCTGCATTTACAATGTAAATATAAATCAATTTTATGAAAAACAAGAAAAATACCATAATAAACGATCTCTTATCTGTAAAATCAGGGAATTTTTTAGTTCAGGGAATTCGACAATTGCAATTATTTTTATCACCATATCAAAGTATGAGGTATAAAAGAAAACATAAATTTTCTAAATGTAATTGTTACATTAAAAAGTTTAGAAAATAGATAATATAGCTTATATAGTTCCCAATGCTTATTATCTAAGCTTTTTAAAAATTACAGTCTCTCAAGTCTACTGGGATCCAAACGGTTCCGCTCATCACTTGCGATGTTGCCGGCAATCGAAAAAAGGCGTTCACAAGGAACAGATGATCCCACGATACTCGTATACATCATGGCTATTGAGTGAACGCGATGATAAGAGTTTTTTTGTTCTTGTCATCAAAGTACAGGATCATACTTCAGGTGCACAACTGCCTGCGATAAATAGAGTTTAAATCCTTCGTTTTTACCAATTTTATGGTTTTTACCAATACAGAAAAAATCGAACGTCGATTTTTCTGGGATAAAATATCGACTCACTGAATCGATTCAGGACTACATATCGATTTAAAAAATCGATTTTATTTGGCCCGAGAAATCGATTTTTTGATAAATCGATCTCAGATCGCCATCTCTAAAATAAATATGTATTGGGAGGATATGAAAAAGGAATGCACACATGTAATTATAAGGAATATGACAATTTATACGTTCGTTGTATTAGACGTACCTTATTTTCAAGACTAATTTCTAAGGGGGAAAAAAGCACCGTACACATGGGAAAATATAGTATATTAAATCAACTCGTAGATTACATCAGCAAAATTTGCCTTTTCTTTGAGCTTGAAACAATTCAAATTACATAAATTCATTACACAATCTAGAGCAACACCACTCTTCAAAACAATATACCTATTAGCCAACACTATACATCGTCCCCTTTCAATTAAAAACAATCTAACCTGTCTGAGAGTGATAACAGTCAGTTGAAAGTGTGAAGAGTCAACGTTTAATCCTTTCGTACCTTTTATGGCATGTACGACTTGATTTCTCCGGAGACCTACAACCAGTTTCATTCATCGATCAAGTAAACAGCTCGACATCCTTGCATACGGTTTTTTAATGGATAGGTCCTTCTCTTTTCTTTCTGCCTATCACAGTGTTAAGACATAGGTTTTCATAAACTTGCAGAAAAGCCGGAAGGATTTGCGATTTAAGGAAATGCGATCGGTTCCTTTTCAGGGTCAGTAGAAATAGGGAAGAAAAAGGGAAAGTGTATTTTCGTCAAAAGAAAAAAAAAAGTTGTTACGTCTGAAAGGAGAAAATTTTTTCAATAAAAGTATTTTCTTTCTTCCATGTATAAAGTAACAGTTTGAGTAATTGTCTATTTTTTTTCATTTATTTGAGTGGTGTTAGATTAGTTAATATATAAAAATGCAAGGTTAAAAGTTTTATTACTATTTTTTAAACTTGTAGACAAAATGTGGGTAGATGTTATTAAGTGTGTATTCCGTAGACATTAATATAATTGATTGCTTGAGATATCTTTTCTCAGCCTTGTTTTCCAGAAAGAGAAATTGGTCGGTCTTGCCTAATAGATTTTAAATAAAACGAGTAATATAAAAAATAATTTTTAAGTCAATTCCTACTTAGGTCAGCAAAGAAAATTTTTATTTTAGTTACGTTTTATTAAATAATTGCAATTAATATAAAGATGTACATACATATGACAGAATCACAATATCAAATGGCAAAATAGAAAGCGATTCTCCTTGTAATTTTTCCTTTCAATATAGAGTGTTGGACTATTATTTTTGTTTGTTACTATTTATTCATTCATTAATTTTAATTATTCCAATAAAGTAGTATAGTAAGAAAGGGAACACAATCTCAGAAATTAGGCCATCGCGGGTGGGATACGAACCTACAACCTTTGGATTAGAAGTCCATTGCGCTACAGGGACACCACGAGCGTTTTCCTTTTTATATAGGGTGTTGGACTATTATTTCTGTTTGTTACTATTTATTCGCTAGTTAAATAGAATTAATGAATTATTACGTGAAAAAACTGTATTAACATCAAGTGTCATCCACTACAAGTTTTAAAAAATCTATTTGAACTTGAGTGGATGAATAAAAAGTATTTTATTAACGAATGAAAATTTAAACAGCATGTATGTGTGTGTGTGTGTAAATATATATAGGGAGAGTGTGAACCAGTAGCGCACACATGAATTTTTCAAGGGGAGGGGGGTCCAGGGTCGAAAGTCCACCATTCTTGTATCATACTCCTTTTGATTTTGTCGATTTTCGGGAACAAAAAACAGTAAAAAACTTATTATTGAATAAATAATTAGCATTAATCAATAAAAATTAATCTCATTAATAACAAATATTTAATTAAATTTTACGTACTATATACTTAGAATTATAATCAATCGAGAAAAAAATCAACGGCTTTTGGGGGGGTCCGGATCCCTAGGACACCCCCCCTTGTGTGCGTCACTGCTGTGAATTAATATTAGGAATTGAAAAAGAAATGTTACGTTTTTTAAATTTAGTATGAAAAAATCAAAAAATAATTTGTCGTTGCGTTAGAGCGTGTATAAAAATATCCCTTATGGTTTGAGATGACAACACTATTTATTTTAAGTTGGCGTTGGTGACGCCAACTTAAGTGACGTATTTGGTCGAGACCATTTAGATTTCTGCTGAAGAACCCTGATTGGTTAGAAATCGTGGTGTCGTTTATAATGCGTGGCATCGGCAGCCTAGTGGTCATGGTCACGAACTCGTAGTTGGCATCTGTCCCTGTGTCACTGAAGGTTTGCCGTGTGGAGGAGTTGATAAACGTTAAATCTGTCGTGGTTCAAAGTCCTCACGTTGAAGTGGTGTGGAAGTTAGGAGAGGGGGTGCCCTCTCAGGTGTCCTACTCGTCACTTGACCATGGTTCAAAATTACTAGGTCCGTCGCCAATAACACTTGTGTCGCTTTAGAGTGCGATGTAAAAAGCACTCACTCGATGTCTAATGTTTTAAGTGATGAAATAATGATTTTACATTCGCAAAATTTGATTTATTTTTTGTAAAAGCCAAATATTTTAAAACTTAATTTACGCTTTTCGCAAAAATAAAAGAAATTTATAAATAAAAAAGATAATTTAGTTCTGTTTCGAATATAAGTCGCATTTAATAAACATTTTTCATCCTTCGCATTCCCATATTTTCTTTCTGTTATTCGTTTCCATGCTTTCCAAAATAATCTTAACAGTATCTCTTCCAAATTTAATGGGAGACTTCAGACACTTCAGGTTGTATGCTTCGCCCTGATGTTTGAAATACGAGTTTCAAAATACGTTGAGAAAATAAAGAACTTATGTGATATGATCTAGATTTTTATAATTATATGATTTTTACGCGTCATTTTGTACAGAATTTTCCATAAGAAAGATATAAACCAAAGATTATCTTAAAATGTTTTTCATTAGACATCAAATTATGTGACCAATCTCTGTAATTAAATGTTGATTTATCAGAATTTATTCCCAACGGAACTTTTTTTTATCTTTCTACAAAGCATCATGGGGATTTTTCAGCTATCGAAACATTTCCAAATAATTATTATATTAATTAAAAAATACATCTGTTTATTTATTTTGACAAGTCAGAAGCCGGTTCAAAAAAGTCCTTTTACAAATTTTCAAGAATTTTGTTATTAGATTCCTATCCCCACGTTCTTAATTAATATTTTTCTTCTTTGCTATTATGATATCCGGTTTCCCCGAGAATCGCTTAATAACATTCTTCATTTATTCTGAAGGAAAAACCTAACAATTTTAAAGATTTCAACATTTTAAAAATATGTGTTTGTTCTCTTAAAAGTTAAATTACCGTGCACTGTTGTAAAGCAAGTTTGGGTTTTGGTTATTTTTTAATTGGAAGCCTATATTTACTGCAAATTCAATGCTTTCTAAAATAATTTTGCAATAAGTACTATTAAGAAATCATTGCAAACAGAAGAAATAATTTAATTCATTAATCGAAAAAATTTTAGCATCGAATACAACAGTGGAATATTTACATCGTAATAAATTAATATTAAAAAAAATGTCGTTCGTGTGAAAGTACTTTTTAAATAATGATAAAAAGAAAAGTTTCAAAACCAGCATAAGCTGAATGAGTGAAAAAGCAACAATTCTCAATGCTTTAATTCATGGCTACATAAACGCCAATAGCGCACGCACAATTTTTTCTGAACACGCGAGTTAAATTCTTTTGCATTATTTCAAATTAATCTAATCAATTTAATTCTATCAAATTGTCATAGCAGTTGTAGCTGTCGAGTGATCTTGATCTCAATGACCTTGATAGAGCAAATAAATTAAGAAAATGAGTTATTCTAGTTCTAGGGTTATGAGAATTTTCAGAAGTGAAAAAACAAGTCCAAAATGGAACCCAGCATTTCTATTAATTATCATGTTCAGGACAAGGACTGTGATATATATATATATATATATATATATATATATATATATATATATATATATATATAGTTAAAATAACACTATCTATACTAGAGAGACAGAAATCACACACAGAAATATGCTAAAGATAAAGGAAACCCAGAAATAAATTTTGGAATTTAAAAAAAAATATATGGATACGAGAGAGAGAGACAGTATTATAGATATTGCTGACTTAGGACAGCTCTTATATAGAAAAAAAATTATATAAAAGCGGAGTTTAACAAGTTTTCTGGCTAGCCAACCTTCCCCCTTTCTGTTTATAATAATGAGCGAAATCCTATTTAAAATAATGGATAGAATTTCTAAATACTTTGGAAGAAAAAGGTAACTTATCTAAAATTGCATTTAAAAATGCATATAGCCCGCGCTGAATCTGAGTACAGTAAATAAGTTATTGCCGGATTCTAGACCCAGATACAAATTCAAAACATAGTATTATTGGCTGAATTGTAGTACTTAGCAAAAAGTATAAAATTATTTGTACTAAAATAATTATATAGTACGTGTATATATTAAGATAAATACTACAGTTACTTGAGAAACTATAGTAATATATTTATATTTGTCTACAAAAATATTACTAAAGTTAAAATAAAACTAAAGAAATATGTAGCCTATCTAACTTGGAAACATTAACACATGATATAAAATCTATAATAATAAATCATTAATCTTCAAAAGAGTTTAGTCCTAATAGATATAAATAAATGCATGTGTGATATAAATAGAACGCCTTAAGACTGCCAAGGTACAAAACTATTTTTAAACTTTCTAATTATCTGAAATTTCAACTGTTTAAGAATTTAAAAACAGATTATTGAGAAATTAAGAAGATTCAGTAATCTTATTTTTTTGTGCGTTTATATATTTTTATTTTCTTTATTTCATTATGGCCTCTTTCTTTATTGTTGGGAACATATATCTCCAGAACTGAATTTTATACAATTAAAGAATGTCTTACTTTAAAAATTACGTTTTATTATAATTTTTAAGTTACATAATTATTTTTATGGCTTGTAAGCGCATTTTTTATACGTTTCAAATAAAAATAAATAAAAATGAGAAAAAAAATTATTAAATATAGTTAAAGTTTTATGTATGATATCGAATTTATTATTTCAGAAAATTGTATTAATTCTTTTTTGTGTGTGTGTACTTCTCTCTAGCAGTAATTAGAATCAAGTTATATACGACAATTTTCAGAAAAAAATTGAGGGACTTGCCCGTCTTGATCATTATTTGACCTGAATAATCTCACAACAACAAATAGAACACATATCGCAATATTGATTTATTATAACTAATATTTTACTATTAATTTGTATGAACTTTTTAAAATAGCAGTTGAAAGTATTGTGACTGAACTTACTTGACAGTGTAATTTAAATCATTATTTCACATCACATTTTATATTTCTTTAATTTGAATATATCCATTATAAAAAAGACATTCAAAGAAACTACGTCTTTACATATATAAGGTCCAATTAAAACGGGAAGATGAAAAATTAGCCTAATACGTTTTTAATGTTCTTAATGATTATCAAAATACAATTAAACCTGTTTATTTCTTAATGTCTACTTAACATTTATTTTTCTATGAATTGTCAGGCAATTCTTACCTTGAAATTACCTGTTACCAGTATCCCCGTAGATTTGTTTTTAATACCCTTTCAAATGACATAATTAAAATATTAATATATGCTCTCTTTAGTACTAGTAATATTTATCCTTGACGGTATGGTCTAAGCGCATATTTTGCAGAGTTAGGCAAAGTTTTTGTCTGCATTTACACATAATTTACATGGCTACTAAGGAGAGTTTTAACAAAGTTACCATTATTTTACATAAAAATTTACCGAAGTTGATTCAAATCTATAAATTTAAGTAATAAAATTATCTAATTATAGTCGTAGTTTGAAAATTATTGGGTTTTTTTTTCTGTTTCTATGTGAACTGTGTTATTTATTCACATAATTTATTTTATATTTAAATAACTCATGTTTATGCAATTACGCTAAATATGAAATTGCATCATAAAATAATGATTCGTCACAATTAGTTTTGTGATAGAAAATCTATTTCCTCTCTGTTAACTTATTTAAAAAAAATCTTAAAAACATATTTAAAAGACATTTCATCTATGACATTAAAATACTTTTTTTCATTTTAGTATTAAATTTTATACAAAGATAAATTAGTTTTTGGTTATTGAAAAAGAAAGAAATATATTTAAAATAACTGTTTGGGTAATGATAAATACTTTGACAAATTTGAATTATAATAATGCTTTAGAACTGAGGCTTAAAAATTTCAATAATAATAATAATAATAACAATAATAATTTGCTTAAGCAATTTTATAAATGCTAGAAGGCTTTTGCCAATAATTAAAAAGGTAAGGACAGTTAAAATTTTGTTGTTTATTAAGATAAATATTTGAAGTTGTATGAAAGAGACAATAGAACAAATCATGAAATGTAAAACATTTTATATGTTGAAGCATACAATAATAAAAGAATTAAGTAATAAGGAAATGTAATATAGTTACACAAGATTTACTCGGCTAAAAATATTGTTGTTTTCTTGAAGAAAACAATAAATTATTGAAATAAAAGCTTTTATTGCAATTTTTGTTACAAAAAATTGTTATTTTTGAGATAGATTTAAAAGGAAAATTAATTTCAAAACTAAGAATCTTTATTTTATAAACTTAAATTTCACTTGCAATTTTTACAAATAGATACCTCTGTATGAAATTGATCTTTTTTACTTAAATGGTACAAATTAATTATATTTTCCTCTTTTAACTTGTGATGACTTACGCGTCTTTTCTTTAACAAGTCCTTTGGGTTCTTTGAGCCAGAATTAATGGCAACTCTTTTCCAACCAAATCCAAGAAACGAGAAGAGAAGAGATGCAAATAATATAGGATAAATATAGGATCTTAGAGTAAGCGTGAGGGCAATGATAGCTATGTAATGGTAGTGTAAAGGAATGTTCGACAGTTAAAGTGCGTTTTGGTATCGGATGATAATTGAAGTTCGCCGTTCAAAGATTTAAGTTCTACGTGTCGTGGATAAACATATTGGTGATCTATTAGAAGTTAAATGTACGGCTGCATACCGCTGTAGATAAAGACAAGTTTATTACAGAATAATATAAGGTAGGATTGATTACTTATTATAATTATATTTGAAGATTTGACGGTTCAATGATTGATATAGGTCTGTATCATATTGTGTGTTGCGCATTGTGTTATCGTAGATTCTCTCATTTATATATTTGTTCAAAGTTTAAGTTGAATATCTTAATAAAGTCATATTAAGATAATGTTTGATTCTAGTTCTTACGTTAACCCTACACCTCTAGCTCACGCTGATACTTCGAGGGATGTACTTCCAAGGGGAGGTACATCACAAACTTAAAAATCTGAGCATTTTTTTGTGTGTTAACTTTCATTTAACCCACTCCCTTTTTTTTAAAAAAAATCGCTTTTGTTTAAAACAGGTTTTTTTAAAGGCTTAATAAGTGTAGTAATAAATTTTAGGAATTTATGGATTTCAGTCACGTATTTATTTAATTAATGATGTTTATGTCAAGAAATTTTTCTTTCTATTTTTCAAGAACAATACACAGATATTGATGTTTAAAATGGGATACATAAAAATAAAATAGGAACGCATAATAACTTATCAAGTTCATTAGGTTCTTAAATGTTGTACCATTAATTTTTTTTAAATATAAATTAGATAAAAAGATAAACATATATTTATCTTAAGGAGACTATTTTGAGAGTATTAATTTTGAAGAAAAAGATTTTATAATTTGGTATATATTTTAAAAACAATAGCTCTTTTTTAATTATGTAAATTGCATTTTGATAAATCATTTATAACTAATGCCAAATTTTTCCATGATTTGTTTCAAGTAAATATAGCATATAGTGCTTATAAAGGTATAAATGAAAATATATACGAAAACCATTCGGGTAATTAAATAAAATTTAAATGAAACGCTTTATTTTTCAATTATAAGAATGTCTAAACGCGCACTAAAACGCATATTACTACGTAATTATTTTCCTTTTTTAACTTTAAATTCTGAGCATTTTTTTCACAATATTTCTTCCCCGGATACTGACTACGTTTGGAACCGTGATTTTGCAAAAGAATATAATTAAATAATTTTTTTTGATGTTTAGTGTCATTTAAATTAGATATATATATATATATATATATATATATATATATACATAAAATTGTTTTAAGATTATTATTATGATAAAAAAAATTGTTTAGATGCGATTCTTATAAAAAAAATGTAGAAAAAATGGCATGTTTTGAAAAAGAAAAAGATTCTCCTTTTACAAAAAAATTCTTCCATAATAATAATGTTTTGTCTATATATAGCTAGACCTTCTGCACAGAGCCTGAACTAGGATTTTTAATACATCATCATTATTTTCAGAGTTACGATCAAACGAAATAATAGCCGATGTTTTTTGTTTAAATTTCTCTTCACTGACTTTTTAAAAAATATGAACAAATCTACTTCTAAATTATATATTTCAAAACCCCTAATCCAAGCTTTATACAGAAGTCTTAGGTACTCGTAGTCAAAATAATTTTATTATTATAGAAGCATTTTTCAAAATAAAAAAAGGATGGGAGAATGATTTAAAAATATATCATATTTTCCTTGATTTTTTGCCGAAAAATTTCATACACATAATTTTTTACTGTGATAATATTCTTAAGACATTTATATACGTATATTCAAGAGACACTAATACAGTAAAACCTGTTTTTGTGCTGTAGATAGAGAGCGTATAAAAAGAAACCGCTCAAAAAAATAATTCGAAAATTTCATGAATAATTTACATTTAACAAACAACTTTGTCGGCGTACTACAGACAATTTTTTTTCATGCAATGGAGAGGGACCGCATAAAAAAGGTTGCACTTAGAAAATATGTCAATTATTCTCGAAATTTATAAGAAAATACTTCCAAACAAAATATATAATTAAATTGCACATGGAAACATTTAAAAGAATTAACTTCTCGTTGTATACTCTTGTAGAGAAGTTTTCAAAATGCGCATAGATAATTCACTGCTACTCGTGTTAATCTAAAGCCCATGTTTTCCTGTGAAGAATTAGTTCAAAGCCGCTTTCGTCATTTAAGAGATACAATTTCGATTTATTTTTTGGTATCATAAAGTAAGTGATAAGAGCTTTTTGCGACGATGGTTGATTGGTCAGTTACTTGTTAACGTCACGATAACCAGATATGCATGATAAAAACGTTTTTTGGAATTTCAAACTCTTTTTGGGATTGGTATCTATTTTAAGAAAATGCTTTTCTGATTTGTTGGAAAACTGGACCCCTGCATTTATTTTATTCTCTCTCAAAGAATTCGGTTCGTTTTGTTCGTCTTCAAAATCTATCAAACTATTGATAATGTCGCTGTCATGGAAAGTTTCGTCCTCAATTAAGTGCGTGCTGCTAGCACGTTGAGAGAAAGCAATTGAATGTGCAATGCCGAAGACTGTTTACAACAAATGAATAGAGTGTTTTGAAGTATATATATGTACATTGCTAGAAAACATAACAGTGGAGCCAAAGCTGTTGGAAATTCATATACCGCATAAGAAAAGATCACGCAAAACAAATCGCTCAAGAATAAAATCGCATAAAAAAGGACCACACAAAAACAGATTCTACTGTATCAAAAAAATTATTCCAATGAAAGCTTGTGCAAAACCACGATTCCGAACGTTAGTCACCTTAATTACAATAAATTTTACACCCAATGGAATGACGGCAAATGAGGTATCTCAGTTTTTGAACCTGTTTATTTGTTCTTTTCAAAGAAATTAATGAGTTTGTTGGATGGAAGTATCACTAGGTAAAGTTTTACTATCTTCTCAATTCATTGCTGGCTCTTGAATTCCTAAGTCTAAGGGGACATTTTTAATATAGGAGACAGGAGAAGGGCTATAAATGGTGCCGAATTTTGCGAGATTTTTTTAAATAATTAAAAACTATGAATATTTACGACAAAACAACTAGAAAAGATTTTATCTGTCGTGTTAAAAAGTCAATCTTTTCAAATATATATGCTTTACTAAGACGTTATAAGTGCTTATCATAATGAACGTTCATTTAATTTATCCATATGGTTTCCAAGTATATGAAGGTAGAAACGACAATTTTAATGTAAAAAAATATTTTATAAATATTTATTTTTATTTAAAGTCTACAAACATATTATGATGTATTATAATAAATGTATTCCATAACAAATAATTTAATTTTTTGAAATGAAGTATTAAATTCTTTAGAATGCGATGAAGATTTTATGGATTTAAAGGTTACAGAATAAATTATTAGTTTTTAAAAATTAAAGGTAATAGCTTACATTTGTTGTTTTAAACAATACATTAGAAAACTTTTCAACTGGCATTTAGCATAATAATCGTTTAAGATAGTGCTTCTTAAACTTTCATCATTTGCTACCCAATTATCAGTCATAATTTTCATTTCGTCCTCCTCATACAACAACTATGTATTGAATGCAATAATAATATACTTCAACGCTAAAGCTACAATGTGACTTTAAATTATAAACTGCACAAAAAGTCAAGATAAGTAGTATTTTATTTTGTATATAATTTTATATATATAAGCCCATGGAAGTCACTAGTAATTACTGAACTTGTTTTTAATTTAATATATTGATAAATTAACTATCAAATCCTTTTTTCCGTACTGATACATTTACAAGTATCTCATATAAGTGGGAATATATGCATTTTATTTTTCATTATGTCGGAATGTGTTTTGTTTTACTTCTTTTCGGTAAATTGATAATAATTTTTATTCTTTCATTTTCAAAATTTCCATATGTTCATGCCTCCTGGAGGAACGCTTATTTTAGAACATTTATAGTTTGTAACAGTAATTTTTTTTGCCTTAAAAGCTAATTAAATGCTAAAAAAAATCGAGATAAATTTAAGCATTTTTTTATCTTAAAAAATCTCCTATGCAATTAAAACAATATACTCAAATAATTAGGAATGAAACACAATGCAAAATTCTAAATTTTCTTTAAAATAACTAAATATATTGCTTCAGTTAATTCAAATGAATGGCCCACTTTTTATTTAAATTTTTTTTTTGTTTAGGTGCCGCAAAAAGCATTTCATATTAACTTGAAACTATTAGAACATCAAGCTAATTGATTTATAGTTATGTCCACAAACGTCATTTAGACATATCGCGTCTTTTTTATAAGTTAAGAGAACACAGTACGATTCAATTGACCAAAATCGGTAAAAAAAATCAAATTTAATTTTTTTAGCCCAAATTATTCTTAAAATACTTTTCTATAATCTCACAAAACTTGAGAGCTCTAAACATAAAAAACGCAGAATTATGACAGCTTTTACGTTCGTTTTTATTCACATCCCTATGGCAAATCAAAACTTTATTTTTGAAATCTAAAGTAACTAGTTTGTCTTCATTTAAAATGCCAAGGCTTTTTTTCTATTGTGCCTAATGCTTTGAAGTTTTTTTTACCTATTGACAATAGTACATGTAACAAAAGTTGGTATTCATTTTTGAATGAAAGCAATATTTATTTTTTTTAAAAATAATTTAACTCAGAATTTATGCATTTTTAAGGGGTGTTGGAAAGCTAAAATCTTATTTTTTTGACAATTTGAGATTTTTACATTTTCAAATTGTATAGATTTTAACCTTTCTAAAAATACCTTACTTGAACCTCTAGGGTATTTAGAAGCCCTTAAAACGTATTTTTAAATAATCGTTGAATTTGGGTCACGCCTATTTTAATGGCGAAAATTGTAAGCAAATTACTTTGTTTTTGCTTAATAGTGTAACGACTGGTATGAACCAAAACATGTATCTTTTATTTTAAATTGAGCCATTTATTTTTTATTTCCCAGCCGATTAGAAGTCTCACTGTATACTTTAAAATCAATTTATCTCAAAATGTAAATTTTAATGTGCGATGTACCTTTTCTGAGAAACTACTGTTCACAGGTATGTAAATTTATTATGAAGTATTTGTAATGATGTCTAATATGTACTAAAATGAGTTTTTTTTAAAACACTCAAAAATTTAATTTTTACAAATTTTTTAAGTAAAAAATGGGTCAAATTTCGCAATGTTTGATAAAATATTTCATAATTTCTCAAAAAATTCAAAATTAGCTAAAAGCTCATTTTAGTATAATAAGAGAGATGTACTTTAATAGTATGAAAAATTTCAAGCATGTACATAAAACAGATTTTGAGAAAAGGTACATCGAAAACAGCCAATTTAACATTGTCAGTATAGAGAGAGAGAGAGGTTTCCAACACCCCTTAAGGAATTTTCAATAAGCATTCATAAAAAGAAGTGTTGTACGAATACCAATCTTGTTATCGCGAACACCATACCAACTTTTGTTATACATAATTTGATGTACTTGTTAATCAAAGTTCATGCGCGTTTGTAAATTTTTGTAGGAGGAGAAGCGTTTTAAAACCACTTCACAAATTTTAAGCTTGTTCCTTAAAAAATTATATGGCTAGCTTTTTATGAAATTTTGAGCACAAAATATGTTTTACATAGTATGAACACATAGAAGGCAGCCAAAAACATTTTAAAAACCCTTAGATTAAAAATTTTTGCGTAAATCGTACCATGTCCCCTTAAAAATCATGTACTATGCGAGATAAGCCAAGATTATTTTAATTTTTTGTGGATATTTTTTAAATATTTAGTCAAGAACAATTGATTTTTCTTATAATAGTGTGAGGTTGAATTATGAATAGAATATTTAACAGATAAAATATCAGAATAAAATATTTAATTCGCATTCACAATTTTTCACAAAAAGGAATATTTTTACTTTTTAAAAAATATTTCACGTTATCAGTTAGTTAATCTGTTTAATTAATTTGATTTATTAAGATACAAGCTATCACATATTAAAAAAAATTAGCAGAGCAAATTAAATAACAAATAGAAATTTAAAAAAAAGGGGTAAGGATATTTTTGAAATCGTGCGCAAAGGTAATACAGATAATTTTCTTATTATGTATTATCAGATTTTCATATATTTCTGAGGATAGAAATGATGAAAATACTCATGCCTTGACATGTCTAAAGATCGAGAAATACTCATTCATAACTTCAAATATTTTATTCGTTGTTACAAATGTGACGGTCCATTGTAGGCGATTTGATCTGCACTTTCGATAAAGGTAGAAATTAACGATAGAATCTCTTACAACCTTTCATTCAAACCTACTTTGGCTTCAATAGCGTACTACCTGTGGTAGAATTTTGAGAAATCACCGGTGTTTAAAATTCAAGCCGTTTAGTCACATTAGCATATGAGTATTAGTCAGGTCAAGGAGTAGCAACCAACTCAATGGATGAATCAAGGGGGGTTTTTTTTAGCGCCCAACTCTATTCATATTTAATATATATTTATATAGGGAAAATTGTAAATGGCTTGCTCTTAGTTTTTTTGTATGGTTAATTTTAGAGAATTGTTTACGTTCGGAAAAAAGCAGTGTGTAATGCTTCAGTTAATTAAAAATCAATTTGGTGTTTCTTATGAATAAATCTAATGTTTGATTCTTTACACACATTTAACACATCTGTCCTTTAAGTCTGTCTTCGGCTAATGTTACAGAATGGGACCCGAATTTGTACTATTTTTTCAGATATTTAAGTACTCTAATATTAATATTGTATTCTGGCTTCACTATCCTGTAGAGAATCACTTATTTTATCATGCTATTCATTTTTATTTGATTGCTTGTATTTTTTCTGGTATAGAATGTTTTGCATTTTTTCTCCTTATACCGTTAAATGAGCTCTCCCTTTACATTTTAAAAGTAAATATTAATTATTTATGGAATATTTTGAAATTTTAAAACTGCTTTATTTTAAACAAGTGTATGAGTTATAACGTTAGAAATTTTCAAGAAAATAGAGGCGGTTTTCTGTCTAAAAATATGCTCCGCGTTTAGTTCAAGCTTTCGCACTTTTGACGAAAACAGCCTTAACTTCACTTGAAACATAAGAAAATTGGGAACTTACATATTTGTATCTCAATAGTAGAGTTAAATTATCGGTACCTTGTTCACACAAGGATAACGTTTCAATTGTACTACATTTATTTAATTGCAGCTATATTTTCAGCTCCTAATTAAATCACAATTCTCTTAGAATCGGAAGAGCCCTTTATGACATCTAAAGAGAAGAATCTCGCCTCAGATTAACACATACTGCCTTTACCCACAACATATGTTTTTTGTCATTTTCTTCCTAATATATTGGGTATTCAAGCAACTTTTAAAGGATTTTTGTGAACATTATCACACAATAGTAACAAATTGAATACTCGAAGTATTATATCTCACCAGCCTCTTCTATTTTTCCTTTTTCTGGCAGCATATGAATTTGGCTTGGAAAGAACGACTGATCTTTAGAAGAAAGCTAAGAATTGATCCACTTTTTGGCCTTCCTCATAAAAAGGACTCATCAACTGCTGCTCAGACAGCCCATGAATCATTGATTGAAGCTAGTGGTAATCTAAAACAACCATGTCTGGAGAATTCGGAGGGTGAATAGGATGTTCCATTTGAGAGTTTCTAAATAAGTTTTTGATTAGAACTGCAAACATGCGGTCAAGCATTATAGTACTGAAATCAGATGTAATCACTTTGTTGAGTCTCTGCTTATATTTTCCGACATATGTTCCTTTAAATCTCGGCTCAAATGCATCAGTTGTGGTTGGTGGTGATCGACCGTGATGGTTTCATTTGCGATTTTAGTAGCTCATAATATACTATACCCAATTAATCTTGCAAATATAGAGTATGAGCTTTGATCCATAAATATTAGGCTTCGCCGTTGATGTTGATGCATGACCCGGCTTACATCATGATTCCTTAAGCTTTCGATTTGCGTAATGAATCCACTTTTCATCACCAGTCACAATTCAACGCAATTACCCTTCCACTTTTGCTTTGGAGCAGCTGTTTACAGGTGAAAAATCTCCTTTCCACGTCTCTTTGCTTTGATTCGTATGGTAGCGAATTTTCTTGATTTTTAACTATTCCAAAGTCTTTGAGAATAATGAAATTACTTGATGATTCATTGTAAAGATTCTTCTTGCGCGTCACAAGTCTTTGTCAATAGTACTTCTAGTTCTGAATTTTTAAGCATTTCTGAGCTTCCTTCACCTTCCGTATCCTTTACGTGAAAACCACTACTTTTTAACCATCTAAGCCAATGTTCACAAGTTGAAATTGATGGCCGATTGATTATTGACTTCACAAACGTCACACAGAAATCGATGCTTTCAACTGTCGACCTTCAGCTGCTTTTAACCTGCTTACATCTTCAACCTAGGTAAATCTTCCCGCAAATTGCTTTTCGTTGGCACAAAAGTCCACGTATTTGAAGCTCAAAAAACTATGTAGTTCATACTTCGATAAAATAAGAGGTATTGAGAAGGCTAAAACCAAATGATGACACTTTAGGGCAAGGGTGGCGAACCTTTATGAATCAACTTGCCATTTTTTCTAAAGAAGTGTTTAATGAGGTAGAAACGTGCTGTTATACGTTCAGAACGTGCTAAACGTTTTGATTTGTAATTATTGGGAAAATAATAAAAATAAATATTAACAGCTCAAAACTCTATTTACAACGAAAAATACCTTTTGCACTGTATTGTCGTAAATATTTTAGTTATACATGTAATTCAAATTAAAATACATCAGTGTGACTTGTGTTGTTGCAGATTGGATGACAAATAACTTATATCAGGATTGTGTAAGATATTACTTTTGCTAGAATGCATGCTGAATTGGAGTGAGTCATCCGCTAAGAGGTTTCTAAGCAATTACTTATTTTTGCTGTGGTTCACTTTTTTGACAAGAGGATTTGTGCTTTGTTTCAAAATGCCGTTTTACAGACGATGTTCTACATACTACTGTTTCAGAACACTTACACTTACTATCTTGCACTTTTTGTTCTTTTGCTGAACTAGCCATGTTAAATAATAGTTAAAATTGGTGAAAATAACAAATAAACTTTAAAATACAGCCGTGCCAACGAAACTGACTATGATATACTTAGACAAATTTTGCTTCATATGCAACCGTAGGCTACGACGTAACTAAGGCAAGACAGTAATAAACAAGTGTGCTTCCCGCCGCCCCTTGACCGATCACTCGTATTTTGTCGTAACATTGCATAGTGAACTTTGTTATTTTGAAATAAAATACAAGCCATTTTGATCGCTGGCGTGCCCCTGGTTCGCTATCTCTACTTTAGGGCCTTAATAACCTTAAATGAAAGTGGTTCAATTAAAGTCTGATGCGATTTAAAACTCGTACACACTCTCTCGCGCACGCGAGTGAGTGTGTAAATCTTTAAAAACTTACTTATACTTTTAATAACATAATTGGGTTTTATCATTAATTGAATGTTGATGAAGATTGAGAAAACGCTTTTTTCATATCTCGAATTCTGGTTTAAAAATCTCTGGTACATGAACAATTATTTTTGAATAGGGGTCAAATTATTTTCATTGGGAGTTTCTGATCTTTGATGCTTAAAAATGTGGAATTGGCATAATAACGTCTATATCATTTCGCAAAAATTGCCAGTAACTATGTATCAAATGATCTTCAAAACATAAGTGTTTTTAATTAATCACACTTAAAATCATATTGGGAATAATGTATTGTAAAATCTTTTTACCCTATGGATAATTTACTGAGAAACTCATTTTTAAGGAAATAGTTAAACTAATAAAGGGGGAGGGGGCGTAATTTTCAATCATCTAGCTCGTGATGTAATCAAATAAAAAAATATTATCAAAACGATACTCATTTGACAAATGATTTTAATAATATGAAATTAATGCTCTTTAAAAATTTGCTTGAGATAATAATGTTGAATACAACACTTTAAAAAATGAAAATAAACTTAAGGCAATATTTCGTATTTTTTTTATGAGTGACATTTTTTTATTGCAAATACTCTCTCTTTACTTCAACAAATTATTTACTCTCTTAACTTATCTGTTGTGGAAAAAAGATACGCTGTGTTGTTTTTAATCTTGTTTTAAGGAAAGGACGTGATGATGATTTAATGAGAACATAAATCAGGATTAGTCGCATGCTTACACGATTTTGTGGAGTAACTTAGAGAGTCTCCTGCACTTGTCGCTGTTACTTCTCTGTTTTCCGGCATTTTTTGAAATTCAAGAATACAAAAATTGCCACTCTAGTGTTATATAATGAGAATATCATGATCACACACAAAGCTCGCTGACAATACAAAACTGCAGTACAAGTTAACCCGAAATAAATTGAATAAACTGAGTTATTTTAGGTTGGTGTTAGTTGAATATAAATATTTTATCCGACTTCTTTATATATATATATATATATATATATATATATATATATTATATATATATATATATATTATATATATATATATTATATATATATATATATATATTATATATATATATATATATATATATATATATATATATATATATATATATATATATATATATATATATATATATATATATATATATATATATATATATATATATATATATATATATATAGCGATTATAATTAAAGTTTAAGTTTCAAAACTCTATAAAAAAGAGCCACTGATTAGAATGACGTCAAATTTGAACAGGATATTATTGTTGAATAAGGGGGAAAGCACACACTCATAAGAAAAAAAAGTAATTCTACATTTTAGCAACAGATTTCAATTTAAGCATCTTTATTTTAAAAAAGGGTTTGATTAGAAATTACAGAGTGAATCGTAAAACAACGGCTAAGTAGTATGTTACACGTTAAACCAAGTGTGCTGTTCAGTGTGCATGACTGTTCAGGTCCGATACTGTTAGTTACATAAACACACCGACCACGGTAAGGTCATTTCACATCAGATGGGAAAATTGGTTTTTAATCGTGCCGAGGTCAAAAACTGCACGAAAAGCGTCCATCAAATCGGTTTTTAATTGTCCTGAGGATGCTGCTTCACTGGATTTGCCATGTGCGGAGGAGCACCATCTTGTGCATGAAATTAATCCCACCACCCCAAAAACACTGTAGAAGATCTAGAATGACGTGGATGCGCAAAAGACACTTAAAGCGCTGACCCATGACGGCAACAGTTACAGGATCAAAGACACCCGTCTAATGAAAGGGTATGGCCCTAGGATAAATGATGCCCTAAACCCGCACCGTTGACAGTGATACTGACAGGATGAAGTGATACTGATTGAGTTACAAGTGTATTCTCAGTTGCCCTTATTCAGCAATTCTGTGTATTGACATATCCTGTCGGATGGAATTTGGCTTCGTCTGACCACAAAATTTTCCACTTCTATTCATTGTCCACTTCCATGTGAGCAAGAAATTCTAAAGCAAAAGACTGTCTTGTTGGCAGGTCAAAAGGAAGCAACTCCTGCACGTGGCTAATTTTGTATGGATAGCAATGCAAAATGTTTCTTAGAATTTTATGCATCATGCTCACAGGCCTGTCCAGTGTTCAGACTGTTTCCCGAGTACTGCATGGTTGTAAACCACCACTCGACCCCTCCTGCACTGCTGTGGCCACTTCTTCCATTTCCTCCCTCTACCAGATTGTACATGAAAAGAACCTGTCTCTTCTCGGATTTTTGAGAGAATCATTTTCTCCAGACCCAGGGTAGTCATCAGACAAACGTCATTTTTCATACCCTTGAGTGTCCGGATCTTCTGCAGAGCTATTGGTGCTCAGTCATCATTCTTGTAAAAATAAAGCAGAGCGTGGTCCTTCAATGAGGAAGGCGTGGCAAAATTCTCAGACGTGAAATGAGAAAAAGTTGTGTACCAGAGGTATTTTTATAACAATTTAAATGAGTCAAGTGCATGCCAGGTATTTCATTTACATATTCTGACGCTTACATAGCGTTTTGAAATTTTAACTTTAATTATAATCATCTGGTATATATATATATATATATATACAGTATATATATACGAAACTCCATATAACGAACCTCTATATTGCAAATTTTTCTATGTAACGAACTTTTTCCTGGAACCAAGAACATTTCACAATTTTCTTCGTTAAGTAACCTACCAATAGCGAAGTGTATTTTGTATATAACGAATTTTTTTTCTTGTAATTCTCCCTATTCTTAAAGTATTTCTGGACATTTCAAGTTATTCTTTCTTGTAACACGCTTTATGGTGGTCATAAATCTCGAACTGGTTTTATTAGATGCCTAGCTCACCGAGAACAATAGAATTCTGGGCGTTTCATCCAATAAGTGCAACCTAAGCTCCCACTGTCCAGTTCACTGTAACATCTTCGATATCCCCTGTCACCGTCAAAGGAGTTGTCTCATGTACCCTTGACCATTCATTTGTAGTGTTGATCAGTCGTACTAGTAGCTTCGTTTCTTGTAGCTCGAAAATGTTAAAACGTAAATTCTTGAGTATCAAAGAAAAACATTTAATTCTTCAGGGACTTGATAAAGGCGCCAGGAAACTTTCCTTGCAATTTTTCTTCCTTTTTTTTTTTGATGGATAGATGTATAAAATAAATGTATATTAATTTACAAAAAAGGCGCGAAAAATTACTTTTTATAATGTATAGTGTCTATGAATTTAAAATTTGTCTTATTTGGCTTATAAAGAAAATTGAAAGATGAATCTCTATATAACGAACTTTTTGGAGGGATATAGCGACTTCGTTATATAGAGGTCTGACTGTATATATATATATATATATATATATATATATATATATATATATATATATATATATATATGTAGTAATTCCCTTTAATTTCCTCCTGATTAACATTTTAATTTGTAATGGTCCTGACCTTCAGGACTCGCTCGCAAATAATTAGTCCTTGCCCGCCTGACGGGATTTAATCGCAATCGTATCTTGAAAGTTAACAGCTTGTATTTTTAAAAGTAAGATTACATCAGAAATTATCGAACGATAGCTTTCCACCAATCATATCCACCGTAAGAGGAAGTCGCGCGGATTTGCCGAATCATATAAATATTCAAGACTGGAAACTCTTCCTCTTTGTCTTCAATGCGAGTTACCAGTTGAAGCTTGTCTTTGTCGTGTCGTCCATTGCCTGTTTTGTGTCAAAATGTGAAATAAAGTGGAATATCATGCTGCAAGATGATGCCTCATCAATCCAACATCCCCTAGATGCACTTCTACTCTCGGATAAATGATTCATAATCAGTAGTTAATTGCAAGAAAGTATTACCAATTGCCATAATTTTTTCATATGTATATATATAGATAGGTAGTACTTCTATTGTTACTTTGAATGATTGTAAAAATTTTTTTACATCGCATATCATTTTTTTAAGAGCACATATCAATGATTTAAAAATATTTATCTAAAAATCCATTAACCTAAAATAATTTGAAATTTTAAAATGCAGTTCTTTTTTCGCCCTTTGAATTCGAGTACTGTTTAAAAAAACTACACAAAACTATTTTTCAAATTAGCTGAATTTGAAAAATTACATTTAGAAATAATTTACAGTCGGACCCCGATTTAAGGAACCCCTATTCAACGAACTTTTCTCTTTTCCCAATTAAAAGAAGGCAAGAACCCTTATTTAACGAATAATAAACCCCGAATTAACGAAAGATTTTTTTTATTATAGTTTGTATTAGAAAAAAAATTAGATTTTTTTCTTATCAAAGTGTCCTTTTTGTCCGGATAAGAAAAAGGATCTTCTCTCTTTCTTGTAAGTAGCGAATTTGATGGGAAAAGGTGCAAATGATTCATGAGTGCAACATATAGTATGAGGTTTGAATAGGACAGGAAACTCCCTTCTTATCTCATCCAACTCCACAACACGCAAGGGATATTTTAAGATTTTAACGATTATGTTACATTTGATCAACGATTGTCTATCTGTGCAACTGAAGTTCAGGAAATTGTTGATTTGTCGGAAGCAATGTATAGTGATTCTGATGTAAGAGTTAATAATGAAATTCTTATAAAAACTGTAACGTTTTCTAATGCTTTACATTATTTGGAAACTGTGAAAACATATCTTATGCAACAGGATGCAAATGACACAGTATTTTATTCTCTGAATATAGTCAACAAAAGAATTCTTTCGAGTCAGGAATCAAAAAAATTGTCAAACATATATTAGTTAGCATTTTAAAATTTGTAATTAACTGGTGCGTAGCAAGTCACTAGCAGTAGTTTTAGTTGTTGAATAAAAAGCGTATAACTTCTATATATATATATATATATAACTATGGATATTTTTTTGTGTAGTTGTGCTTATTATAGAATTTCCAAAAGATAAGTGCAAAAAATTTGTATTTGTTTGGATCCCGATGTTACGAATAACCCCGCTTTAACGAACAAAATGTTCGGGCTCAATAAGTTCGCCAAAATGGGGCCCGAGTGTATTTTAAATATATAAAAATAAATTTCTTGTTTGTATTGACAAACCATGTAGAAACCCGTTTCAATAATTATCTCAAATACAGAGAAGACTGGCTAAAAATAAATTAATATAAAATCGTAAAGAATTTTAATAATCTTTTGCTTGGATTTAAGCCAAACCGAAATTTTCCTGACTAGAAGAATAATGACATTATATTTGATTGCTATTGTACAAAATTATGTGATGTGTTTTCCTCTTATTTCAAAACACAAAAAAATTTATTAAGTAAGATGAACACAAAAGGTTGACATTGAAATATTTTATGGAATGTATTAATTAATAAAACGGCAATTGTGTGTGTGTGTGAATTATCAAATAAAAAATGTGAATTTTAAAATAAATTCAAAATCCTCAAATACATTGCAAGTATTATATTACCTCGAAGCTGAATATAAGTGTGGATATAGTGTTCATTTTTGGTAGAGATATGCAGTAATTTGATTAAATCATAAAATTATCAGGGGTTTTATTAGAAACAAAAATAAAGAATTTTAATAATTTGTATTTATGGGGATTTTTTTTATAATACAGGTGTGTTTGGCTCACCTTTGAGATTTTCTTGCTCGTACGGCAGCACATTTTGTATCCACACCCTTAAAAATTATTGCAAAGATAAAAGTTATTAAAAAGGAATTAAAAATCGCCTTTTTGAACTCAATATATTAATGCATCCTATCATAAATGCTGAATAATAGTCTTAATGAATACAAATTCACGGTAGTCAAAAATATAATCATAAATAACATGTTTACGCAAAAAATACTTCAAATGTGCATATGTTAATAACTTATTAAATAAGAATTCTACTAAAACCACATTAAGCAGTTCTGATTTTAATAGAAAAAATAAATAAAAGTAATTTTGTGTTTGAATTATGTTATATACCTATAATTTATATTATTTTTGTCTCCGCTTTTAACGTTTTGAAAGCGCTCGGATTTTAAACACTTTATCTTTTCTCTAAAATGCTAAGAAAATGTTTAATTATTGAATTAAAATTCTCTTAAATAAAAAATGAAATCTAATTCTTAAATAAAAATGTAGTTTCCTATTAAATAAAAATGCAGTTTCTTATTAAATAACAATGTAGTTTCTTATTAAATAACAATGTAGTTTCTTATTAAATAAAAATGTAGTTTCTTATTGAATAAAAATCGTATTTCGAACCATTTTTTCTCCAGAAAAACTCCGTAATCTGTTTCATAACTTTATTGAACAAAAGAAATCTGTTATAAAAATCTAATGTATTATAAATTAAACATAAAACTTTAGCTCAATATCAAAATACTAAATGAATAATTTGTTACAATAATGAATGTTAATGAATAAGGTTTAATTTTTTTTCTTATTGGAAGCATTGTGATTTTAAATAAAGAGAAAACCATAGGTGGCAGACATTACGTGAAAATTATTTCTTACTTAAAATAAAAATTATGTTATTATTCCATTAGAAAGTTGGGGTTTTGTTCTGAATAATCAAAATTAAACGACGGATTTATTTTTAAAGGGATGCTTTGGAAGTGCAACATCATAACCAAAACAAAAAGAAAGGATTACCACAATAGCCTACACTTGTAAGGGAAAGTGTGGGATAGTGGGACTATCTGTCATCCAGTGATTGCCCATCAAGGGAAAGTTGGGTCATAGGGGAAAGAGCAGGGAAAAGTGTTGGCAGAGAAGGGAAAAAACTTTCTCCGAACCTGTTGTTCGAAGTTTTTCAGCTCAACATACATACATACGCAACCAGCTTCGATAGCCACAAACGCGTGTAGGAAGCTTCTCTTTGGAAATAATAGTTTTCTTTTTTTCTTCTTTCGTTTTCGAAAACCGTCTAACTGGTTCTCCCCAAAAAACGTAGGAGCTCCCTTTTGGGATTTTGTTTATGTTTTGACATCTCTCGTGGAAGAAAAACCTGGGGATTAAATTAACGTCGGAGGCTCTGCCGGTTGGTTGTGTCTTTTTCATCCCTTGCACTCTTTCAAATACGTAATGCGGTAAGTGATATATTTGAAATATTTTGCAGTAAAAAAAATTTTTTTATCGGTTTAATCAAAAAAAAAGAAGAATTTTTAATTATGTAGCAATTTTAATTCATATTTTCTTTTTTTATTTCTTTCTATATCCTTTTAAAATAATTTAAAGAAGCAAGTCTCGTAGAGAGAGTAATGTTTTTTCTGTTTGTAATTATAAGATGCAAATATACCCTGCAAATAGTTAAAATTGATTAAATTTTTTCTCTTATCAAAATACTTTAAATACTTACATTAGGGTTAAAAATGGATTAAAGTAACCAAAAAGATTTTAAATTTTTAAAAAATTTTAGACTAAAGTTATTATTATTATTTTTAAAATTTAGTATTGTGCTTCTCTAAAAATTAAAATTCTTATATTTTACTTTTGTAAGTTTTATTTTACTTTTTACAAGAAGAATTTGAATAAATTTTAGAGTCCTTTCTTGCATTAATTAACAAATACAGAATAAATAAGCAAATATTTTCGAACGTAAATTTCATTGCAATACCTTTTTCTTTTGTCTTAAAGTTCAAGAGTTTTGAAAAGCAGTCAGATTATTCTAGAAACTTGAACGAGACCAAAACGTTATAAATGATATGAATAATAATTTCCGTAAAAATTAGCAACTTGGACTAATTAGAACTTGTGCAACCAATGTTTAAAGTACTCTAATTACGTAATTAATCATTAACTGGCTAATTATAAGTTAATTAATTTTAATTTATTTCAATGAGAATATTTCGAGCTTTTATCAGATTTAAAACATAGAGAAAGAAAGAAAGAGAAATAAATGTACTTTTAATATCGGATCAAGATCCAAATTTTAGAAAAAATAAATTTTTGTAGTTCAAATTTGGCATTTTTCAAAAATGCGAAATCTTGGAACTGAACGTTGAACTCAAATAATTATTTGAATTAGATATATTTGTTATGTGTACGTTATTTTATTTGTTAACTAAAATATGCATATGTATAGTATATATAGAAGTGTTTTTAAATTTAAAAAGAATATAACGTCAAGAAATTTTTTTAATTAAGTTTTCAATAAAGTTCGCACTTAGATGCCCTTTATAAGAAGGCATTTTTTAATAATATTTCTAAAAGAAATTAACATTCTGAGTTTTAAACAGCAAACAATTCACTTAGAAATTTGAAACATGTCTTTTTGTTAATTAACTTTTGAATTCGAATATTTTAATTACTTTTATCTCAAATTTTATAGGTTGATATTCCTTCATTTATTAAAGTTGGAGACAAACTTAAATTTTTTTTTTATATTAAAATTTTTTTCTGCAAATATTCACCCGTTTTGTTTTATTATTCATTGCAAATACTTTTTTAAATATATATATATATATATATATATATATATATATATATATATATATATATATATATATATATATATATATATATATATATATATATATATATATATATATATATATATATATATATATATATATATATATTCCAGTGATATAATGATCATATAATTTAAACAATATATTGAAGAATTAAAAAAATGTTAAGAACAAATATTTTTCGAATAATAAATGCACTATACTAAATAAAACTAGAAATCAAGATTTCACAAATGATTAATTAGATTTTTTTAAAGAGATTAGGGTATTTTAACCTTTTTTTCATTTCGTATTCTACAATAAACTTAAATGCAGCATCAAATTCTTTTGTACTATAATGTAAAAGATACTTTAGAAACTGTAATTTACAAATAAAATACTTACAAACTTTGAGAATTTTTTTTTGTATAAAATGAATAAAAGAAATTCAATTAACAAATATATAATTACGAAGAATACCTTAAAAGTAGCAATGGAATTCTTTATTTTTTGCATCACATTCAATCGTGGAAATAATAGTAAAACAGCTGTCTATCTTTCAATGTTTGGTTAATGGTATTGAATATCGTTTTTACAAATTAAGACCGAAGTTGCCGCTCTTTCCAAGGAAAAACAGCATGATTCCAAAAGATGAGGGTGATAACGCAGTTTTTCTCTCTCTCGTTAGACTATTTTTTGTCAGTATTCATTTCCTGTCTGTTGATTGAATGCATTCAATGAATAATGCCAATTTGTTAGTTTGCTGTTAAAGGATAAAGAAACTTGGAAAAAATACTAAAAATATTAAATGGATTTCCAAAGTGCGCGAAATTGGTTTTTGCTGAACAAAAAGGGGCGATACTGATTTGTACAGTCACAGTTTAAATCTAAAGGAAACTAAATATAAATGTCTCAAGTACGGTACCTGCAAAATTACAGGTTAAGCAAGTTTATGGACGTATGAATAATTTATGTCGTACATTACAGAAGCATATCTATATTCTTTTTTGGTAAAACACAAAATGCTATAACAGAATTTGTTCTTTTAATTTTATTTGACATCTCGTATTATCTTCTAAAGTGAATCATTCGTGATACAACACTTTATGTCCCATATAATTAGATATAAAATGACGAAAATGTGAAATGTTAATTATTTTACTATTCCTGTTATAGTTTCCGAAGTTTGTATAAAAATAATATAGCGAGATTAAAATGTTACTAAGAAATTTGTCGAAAATTAAATTATTTCTGTAAGTGCTAATTTTTTGTTTATGTATACTAGAACTCGTGTTAACAAAAAGAAAGAAATTATCGCGCGCGGTTTTTATAACTTAAATGTTTTCTATATATTCAGAAAACTTTGAAAGGATCATTACGAATCGAGAACAAATATATCTTTATTGTGTAATTCCTTCAAATAAAATATTTTCTATTAGATAAATAATACAATTGCTATATTTTCAATACCATTACCGAATATTAAATTTAAGCGTGATACTGGATTGAGACACGTTTCGTCTGACACATTCCTCTAATTTTTGACCATTCATGTTTTGAAAAGGTGTAATGGATTTCTCCCCTTTCATGCTATTTTCTTTTTCTTTTTTTCATTTTCATTTTCTTTTTTCTTTTTTTTTTTTTCATTTCATTTTCTCCCCTTTCTTTTTGCGCAAAATAACTCAATTTGGCACTACCATCATGATGTGGTTTTATGATCGTGACTTTTCCACATTTTTCATCTTCATCATTGGTTGTGCTTTTCACGGAAACTCCGCACAGTGAAAGCACTCAAAGTTCGTGGTAAAATAAAAGTTCATCTAAACCGAGAATTGTTCTATTGAAAACCTATTGCAAATGGCAAGAACCGGGGAATACAGAGAAATCAAGTATTGAAATTTAAAAAGGTTAAATTGCGCAATTTACATTCAAATAAGAATGAAATACATGTTGTAATAGCCGTTATTCATTTTATTGATCAAAATTATTCGAAATAAAAAAAAATTAAGCTTTTATGAAGCGAAAAATGATATTCCTTCATATACGTATATTGTTTACTTTACCTCTACAAATTTTTATTTTTAAAGGAGAAAATTAGCTTTTCCAAATCGAAATTCCAAAATCTAATCGAAAATTTTCATTTAATTTATGAAGCGAAAAATGATATTCCTTTATACATATTGTTTACTTTACCTCTTTAAATTTTTTCTATGCAAGCGAAAATTAATTTTTCCAAATCGAAACCTCAAGAAAATTGCAGTAAGTATTACGAAGTATGAAATAAGAAAATTTTTACAAGTTTTCTGCTTAAAAACTCTTTTAAGGAAAGGAAGACAAGAAGTTGTTTTTTTTTTAACTTTCAAGTTATTACATGCAATCGCGTTCAGTAGTTAGGCTGATTTTTGTCGTAAATGGACAAAATAATGATTTACAAACCTTAAGGTGCATTAGAGAGTTTATGGAAGTTATCTTGTTATCATTCTAGAGAATCATCTTTCGAAGTATTTTGATGACCTCTTTGCGGTTTACAAATGCGGTTGGAATGGCAAAACTTCGTATCTAGTGATTAAGGAGTATTTCCCCTCATTCATACTTTTTTGCTTTCTTCCTTTTTAAGTAACAAATTAATAACGGACGTAATTTTAAAAGTACAAAGTGCAAATTACATAATAAAGTACACATTTGATTACTGAAAGTAAAATAGCTTAAAATTAGTATAATTTTTAACCTTATTATATGATAATGATAGAATTACTATGTGTAGTTTAAAGCATCGTGGTCTCCAAAGTGGGATATGCTCACCTCAAATGGTACGTACACACACACGCACGTACAAACAAACACACAATATATTCAGGGGCGTAACGAACAATATTACGCCCCCCCCTGAAAAGTCAAGTTTTGCTTTAAATATTTTATAAATTGGTTAAATACGTACTTGGCGTCAGTTAGACTGTAGGCCCCTTAGAGTTTGGCAGTACGTTTGCGGGGGTATACGTTCCGCCACTGAATGAGGGGTACTTCTAATAATTAGTTTCCTTTTAGAGTACGCAATAAACAAATTTGGAGATCTGTGGTTTAAAATTAGTAACACGAAACTATTTGTAATTTTAGACAATAGATTCCAAATGGCTTATAAATATATAATTGTTAAAATATATTTAAGTAAAATAGAATAAGCAGTAAGAAAAGGATAAGAATGAATTAAATTTCTGAACCAGTTTCAGTGATGAAATGTAATCCCTAAATATTTTGATTTCAACCTTAATACTTCTAAAGCTTCTTTATGAATGTTATCAGTACCTTTTAAATTCACAACGCTTACAATTTTAACAGAACACAAAATTTACTTGGGATAAATTGCTCGATCAAAAACTTTACGTAATCAGCATTCATGAACTGTCGGTAAAAGTTTTTAGTGTAAAATTAATTTTCTTTTTATTTTTGAATCTGCAAATGAACATTTTTTTATATCTTTGTCCGACTAATTTGTTTTTAAATTTTTAGGTAAGGCGTTATAAACATTTAATGATCTTAAACCAAAATGGCAATCGTCTCAATCGGTTTAAAGCAAATGAAGATTCAAAATTACGAGAACCAGTTTCTTGACATTTATTACAATGTTTTATTTATTTTTAATATTATTTTTTATAATACAAGGGACTTTTTGCAGTTTTTGTTGAGATTTTATCACAAAAATTAATTCTAGAATTTTTTTTTTATTGAAATATAATATTTCATATTATAACTAGTTTCGGAACTTAAGTTATGATTATTAATGTGACCAATCAGGATGAATATCTACTTTTTGATTAAATTTTTAATTTAATGTGTATAGGGAGAAATAGATTCAAATGTTCCCAGTTTAAAGTACAAACATTAAATTAAAAACTAAAATTGTTTATTTTTGTAGTTAATCTAGAAAATTTCACTATTACTATGCTCATATAGAACTGTGCTTCAACATACATAACAATTCAAAAACTATAAAAATGATTATAAATTGGTTGGTTAAGTTTTACTGAAATGTAGGAAGTGCGTAATAAGGTGTTCTGATTTAAATATTCATAATTTTTCCCTTTTTTTTCTTTTGTGCTCATATTTAATTTGTTGAAACCCAGAACAGGATTGACAGCTCTTTCTAATCTAGTTAATTCGCCCATATCATTTCAAAGCTCCTAGTATTACTCACAATTCCTCTTTTCTTACATATTTATTTTTTATAACTTTTTTCGTGCCTTTTTGTTTTAAAGATTAACAAAAGAGGTTAATTTATTGACATCCTTGTATATTATTTACGAATGAAGAAATACATATTGTCTTTTTATACTTTTTTTCTTTTACTCAAGCATCTTCCATCTCTTTTTTTATTTTGTGAGAATTCAATTGCTTATTTTTTAAATTATCATGAATATAATCTAAAGATTTTCATTTCTGTAATTAAAAATGATGAGTTTTTTGAAGCGATAAGTGAAATACAGTGAAAATCGGTTAACACAAAACTGAGGGCGACTGAAATATTTTTTCATGTTAAAAGACATTACAAAAAACATATATTCGACAAAATTAAGTTTATTAGAGTACATTTTATTTACATAGATATGTTTATATGCTTGTATTTTATAAAAATCAATGAAACTAAGCCATTCACAAGAACTTAATTGAAATTAATACAAAATTTTCAAGTCCTTTGAAAAACAAAGCATTTATTGAGTTTTTGGAAAATAATCTGACATTTTTCTTTGCATTGTCTTTTTTAACTTTAACATCAAACTGTCAACAAATTGTTTGATGTCGTCCATTTTGTTATTCATTTCACCATTGGAATGTGCGTCTAAATAACTGCGTTTACTTTTCATGTTTTTCCTCATTTCAGATGATGTGGGAGCAGGAGCTGCTTTATTCATTTCATTTTCGTCGTCAGTATCTGTATCAATGATATTTTTTGAGCTTTGAACAAACTCCATAATATCTTTGTCTGCCATAAATGGGCCGTGTATGCATAGTCATCATTTACTGCAACGAATTCTTCTGATGATGTAGTAGAACAGTCCAATAATATAATTAAAATACCCCTCTCTTAAATCTCACCTACATGGCTGGTGTTTTCGGTATTTTGTTCATTCTCAGAAGGGAAATATTTTCGTTGAAAGCGATTTTTGTTTAGTGTTAATAGAAGAAAAGATGCATGAAAATATATAGTAGTTTGTTGGGACCATATCGTATTATTTCGTGTTAATCGATATTTCATCATCAGCGTTTTCACGTTAAACGTATGTCACTGTATTACGTATAAGTACTGTAAATCCTTTTAATTATCGTACTTTAAAAGGCAAACATTTTTTAAAAAATATATGTGATTTTATACATAAATATTTACAAATTAAAAGAAAAATATACTAAGATAATAATGATTAGGGTATTACACAGGTAATTCACACATTGAATATATGTATCTAAACCAAAATATTGCTTAAACTTAAATGCAATAAAGATAATATGGATAGGGAAATGAAAATTAATATTCAGGTTTAGATAGTTCCTACTGATTTACGCCCTCAATTTCCAATCAAGAGTATCCCCAGTGGGGGTGCAAAAATTCAAAACATACCTCCCTCGTAGCTTGATGGAAACTATCCTTCCTGTGTTTATGAATATGTCATATTTCTTTAATTTCGTTCTTCAAGGTTTGGGCACTCCTTACCTACTTTAGCATTCTCAAAAATAAACAAATATGGAATCGGCCTTCGTTACTGCTTGTAGATTTCCGAGTAGGTTTAGGTCGACATTCTGTTTATATTCGAAATTGTTCAGTGTCTTATTGTGAGATTTCATTTTCCAAGACCTACAAAGCGTTTCCAAATTTCATTGGTTAACGAAAGAAATTATGCTTCTTACATGAATTTAACGTTCAGACTTTATATATTTTTAATTTTGCGCAGAGATTTTTAAAGTAAGGGGATTTGAATGGTTGTTTTTTTTAACTTTTAGTGTAATACATTTAACTCTTTCTCCAGATTTTAAATCCAAAAGTATACACTTCGAAAAGTAAAATAATAATAATAATAATAATTTCGAAAGGTAATCTTATCTAATTTAAGGATTTCAAATATTATTTATAGACTTCTAGTTATATCCTGATAAAATAATAATGTTTCGAATTTGTTTGGTAGAAAAACAGCAATTTTTGCTGTAATAACGTGACGTTCGAAAAGCAAGTTTGATTCCGTCAGTTTTCGTTTTAATATTTTGTGATCTTTTTTCTCTTATAAATAGGACAGACGATGTATCAAAAGTTTATAGGAAATCTATAATATTCTAGCTAGTTAACCTTCTCGCTACGCATCCTGCAATTTCCAAGGGTATGCATTTTTCCCGACAATTTAGCTGTGAAATCCGTGCTGAACCTGTTTATGTTTTCATTTATGTTTTTATGTGTCCATATTTTTATGATATAATTCTATATTTTAAAATAAAAACCATTTTACAACTTTTCTTGTATATTTTATTATGTAGATATGAAATACGTAATAAAAAATACCTAATTTTTGAGCCTACTTTGATAAAATAACTACGCAGCAAAAGGGTTAACATTTTTTTAATTCAAAAATAATGCTAGTTTAAGCTATATTTTAATTTGAGTTGAGAGTTTTTCAAACAATTTACTTTAATAGAGCTTTCTCCGAAGATAGTTCACTTTTAATAGCTTTATTTGCATTGAAACATATTGCGTAATAGCTAATGCTTAAGCTGTTCTCTTAAATATACACCTAATCAGTGTTGTGTTAGATAACAGGTAGAAAAAGACAATTAATCTTGTTCACTCTTAAGCGAAATGCTTGACTTCTGATATGCATCAGCAAGCTATCGATCATTTTCAGCAAGAGCAATTTGATACTGGAAGTTGATTTAGCTACCAGTTTTATTTTGGATGTTGTGAGTATATGCTAAGTAACTCAACCTTTCCCATCATCATATGAGATTTCTGACCTTAAATGACTTGACCTTTTTACGAGTTAAACTCACTATATTTTTAAAATGCTATTACAAGTAGTATTTCTTACGTGTTAGTTTCACTGTTGTTTAAATCGAATTGAAATGAATATTTCAGTAAAATTAACCTTTCAAAAAATAAACTAGAGAAAAATAAAATTAATGTTGTTTTTCTTCTGATATTATCAAGTATACATAAAAAAAATGCTGTGTTTGATGCTAAGCCGAAAAAAGTAATTTTCATATTACAGCCATGTGTTGGATTTTAGAATGTCTCGATACTTTTATAAAGTTAAATAACATATGTTTTTAAATATTATACCAACCGGAAAGCGAGTTTATATATTTTTGATAAATTTAAAAAAAGAACCAGAAAGAGTGAAATTGTATATAAATTTGAATTTTAAAATTCAGTTAATTCTTTTTTTCAACCTGCGTACACTAGCTCTTTCTCTCTATCCATAATTATTTTCCTTCAAAAATACTCAAACTATTTTTACACATAAGATATACTGTATATCGAAGTTAATCTTGGGCAAATTTTTAAAAGCGAGGCTCACCAAAAAAGAACAATTTTTAGCGAGCCAAAATATAATTTGTTATAAAACGCAATAAAAATTGTGAGATTTTTCTAATTCTAACCCAATGGATAAAACCATGATTTCAATATTTTTAACTTAAATTTAAAAATAAAAAGTAGATTTTAATAATTTTATGCATACTCATTAAAACTTAATTCCTTTTTTTAGCACACATATTGTTTTTAAATTAATTTCTATATATATATCACAACTATACTTTGAATGCGCAAAAGAATAAAACCCCCATTCTTAAAGGAATTTTTCTAAAAGATTTAAATTAAAAATTCCTGTATTGTTGTTTTAAAATCTGCAGCGGGCCAGATAGAACCTGTAAATGGACTGCCTAAGTAAATAGCCTAAGGGCTGTAGTTTAGTCTATATGATGAGATTTGGTACTTTTAGGTAAGTACTTTTGGTACTTTTTGATCATGTCATCTCATGAAAAGGTTTGCCACACACAGATTCCATCAAAAATGATAATTATTTCCTTTATAATTTACTGTCAATAATGTTTTATGTTGTTCAATTCACTCTACCCCAGCGGTCACTAAACTTTCTAACCTCACAGACCAGTAAACTCATAATTTAAATCCCGCGGACCGCTAATAGGATTTTTTAAACGTTAAATATATTTATAAAAAAAATTGTGATAAAAGAAGACAATCAGTGCATCTTAAAAAAAATCTTAACGTGATGAGTGAGTATATTCCACATTTTTCTGGGGATCAGCAATATTTTCTCGCCGACCACCACTTTGGCGACCTCTGCTCTACGCGATACCTTTATATTATATTCTTCAATAATCAATTCTTCAAAGCAAATATTCTTTTAATCTGTAATATTTAACGCACTGGAACCCTTCTTGTACATTTTATACATACAGTTTAATTTTTAGATTGTCGTTTTGTCTTTTAGATTATGCATGTATTTTAACCCTTTATCTATCGACGGTACTTATAAGTACCACTCACTTTAACATTGCACAGAATAACCATTTTTATACAAATACTCTGAAGATGCTTAGTAGGAATATTCTTTGAAATCCACTCTTCCAAGATATATGGCAACACGGGCTCTATAATGAGTGTTTTAGCGGGGAAGGCGAATAGTTTTATAGCAGAAATTGCGTTTTCAGCTGATGACATTTTCAGCGGATTGCGAAGATTGTCATTTTTGTTCCGAAAAAGTAGTTAATGTCAAAAGGTAAGTGTCTTATTTTTTTGTATGTTAATAAAGACCTTAGAAAAGGATTTAACTATTTATTTTAAGTGAACAGTGTATATAATTAATTTTAGAGTTGAATATCTTTAATTAATTTAATTTGCTCTAAAGGATTAAATTTCCGAAAGTTGAGTATTTTTTTTTATGTATATCCATTAATTTTCAATGTAGTGATTAAAAAAAACATATTGCATGAAAAAAAACTACAGTAAGTCATAATGCGGTAGATGAAGGGTTAAAAACAATCTGAGAATTAGGAAAATAAAACAGAATTGCTCATTTTTTTAATGGAACTTTTATAGTTAAACTTCTTATGGCCCATTTTACCAGGGAACATAATTAACAACTCAATTCATATCCATTTAAGTAGTAAAAAAATAATATTTAAGTACAATTCATTGAAAAACATCTGTTAGTGAATGTACTTATCTTTTTTCACTTCACTTCTTTAAAAGAAGAAAGGTAATTAAATAGTTGAATTTGATATACAATGTTGTATATTAAATGCTCTTCAAAGAAACCGAACTTAGTATTTGAATTAAGTAATTCTCTTTGCTATAAGAACTTATATCTTCCTTTTACATATATATATTTATATATGTAAACGGTTTCCTTTAGTAAAATGATTTTAATTAAAGTCGAGTTTCACAAGAGTTAGTAATACAATAACCTTGCACGTGCAATCTGACACCTACTCATTATGCTGAAGAATCGAGAGAGTTGAATCTCAGAGAAAAACACTTACCACAAAATGAAATATTTAATAAAATTATTCCGAATCTTTTACTTGAAAAGTACTTTCAAAACCGTCGTAAACTTTTTGCGGTAAGACGTTCAAATAGTTTATGTTCAAATAGTTCAAATGTTTAATCGGCGTTCAGAGCAAAATAACATTTTTCAAAATCTAGCATTTTTTCCAGCTTAAAATTGCGCCTATTGAGTCTATCAAATGATACTGCAAAATTCAAATATTATATTTTCTTTCCTTTGTAAAAAAAATAAATTTTTTTTTAGTGATACTTGTTGCACTTTGAAATTTTCTTTCTACTTATTAAGTTTTTTATTCTCTTATGAATTTATATAAATCTCAAAACGAGATTATTTCCACACTTCGCGAATATCACATTACATTTTTTAATACAATTTTGGATTAATAGTAATTATTGTAAAATTTCTTGTGATATATATCAAATATTTCTTTTTTATATATAATATTCTCAACTATTCATTTCTATGTAAGATCTTGTTATTTTTGTAATAACAATAAAGAGCAGTTGATGTTTAACAGATAAAAATCGTATAAACATACATTTTAGTCAGTGATCTAAAAGTAATTGTATTTTTGAAACGTAAACATGGCAGCAACTAAATAGGTTGTATAGAGTATTGAAAGGAAATGCTTAGAAGTTTCAAAACAACGTAAAACACCATAACAAATTGAGGCATTCTGTTTTAGACTGTTTTTTTCTTCAAGTTTACCAAAGCATAAAATTAATTAGTTCTCCTATTGGTTGTTTCGTGGTGTGCAGTTTATTTAGGAATTCACGTAAAAATCACTATCGTTTGAACTTTTAATCAAGTTTATGCAATTCTCCAAAGTAAAACGCAAACGAACAAAAATAAATACATTAAAAATAAAATAAACTATTTTTTATATATATCAAATATAAAAACATTTAAAGGGATAAATGGCAAATGAATTTTATTATTTTGAGTAAAACAGTGGGATGAAATGTTCAAGTGAATGTGTATATAACTTAATAGGTTATAACATCACACACACTTTGCGGATGATGTCATTGTAGTTGACATGCATTTATTTAAAAAATTTTATTATGCGAGAACTTTAAGAATTTTGGTAAGTTATGATCTTAATGTTAGTTTATTGTTTGTTTCAATATGTAACATAGTACAATTTTATAATAGTCTTTTATTTCATTTTATTTGTTATAAATAGTCCTTTTGCTTACACGTGCTATCATTAGGCTTGGCTTCATTATTTTTCTAATTTTTTCTTCACTTTCTATTGCACTATTATGTCAAAATTTTCTACTGGATGGGGAAGGTTGGATCCTGTAAAGCAAGCTTAACCCTATTTCACTGTCCTAAATCAGTGACAACTTTAGAAAATATAATAGAGTTTTCCATTTTAGTATATTGACTTTTTAAATGTCTGCTTATATCTTGGCGGGTTTTTATAGGTTTTAAAATCCATTTTCATTCATTCATAGCTTAGTAGGAATTACGATTTGTCTTTTATTATTTTATTTTATTATACTATATAGGAAGCAAATTATACTTTTTATATATATTAGTCTATGAAAGCTATCTGTATCATGTAATTTAAATATGATAAAATTTTATTTATTCTTTTAAAAATATTCTTCCTAATTAATTTGATATCATTATCTGTAAAATTTAAAAGAAAACTAGATTTAAACTATTCAAAAATTTAAAAAAGCTTCGAATACTTCTGGAAATTTATTTTTTAAATAAAAGTTTACATATTGCAATACCAATGCCCATCCAATTAAACATACTATTTCACTTGAAAGTGTTTAAAGAGAATTTAAATAATGATTATTTAAGTATTTCAATTTTACATAATTTTCTTTCTGAAATCAACTACGTTTCTAACTTATGAGTTGGTGTGGATTTAAATAGTTCCTTACTATATGTTATTAGACGTCGAAAAATTCTTGTTATTATTCTTATTTTTTCCAATTTTAATTTTATCTATAGTATAGATTTTAGAATATTTTTGTTCGAATATTATTATAAAAAAAATATTATTAGTGTATGTAAAAATTATATCTTCTCTTGAAATTAATCAAATCACGTGTTTTAAATTTCGCTGAATATATTTTACTGTTCTTCTATAGAATTTTTTTTAGATTTCTTAGAGTTCCTAAAGAGGTATTGAATCTATATATTTTTAAACTTAATAAATTTAATTGTACAGGTAGTTATTATATGTTATCACTATAAGCAGCAAATATTAGATAAACTGTGTCTGTGTGTGACTGATTGATTTCTTATTGGAGGAAATAAAGGGTGTTTTTTTGAGAGGTATAGAACTTTAAATTGCAATAAAACAACGATGTATTATTCGATTGACATGGATTTTTTTTTATTCGAAAGATAATCTTGTGGCATTACATTTTAAATATGATTTCTGGCATAGAACTGCCACGGCTGGCTCGGATGTAGTCCAATCTGGAAGTCCAATTTTCGATGACTTTTTCCAACATTTGTGGCCGTATACGGCAATAACACGGCGAATGTTGTCTTCCAAATGGTCAAGCGTTTGTGGCTTATCCGCATAGACCAATGACTTTACATAGCCCCACAGAAAATAGTCTAGCGGTGTTAAATCACAAGATCTTGGAGGCCAATTCACAGGTCCAAAACGTGAAATTAGGCGGTCACCAAACGTGTCTTTTAATAAATCGATTGTGGCACGAGCTGTGTGACAAGTTGCGCCGTCTTGTTGGAACCACAGCTCCTGGACATCATGATTGTTCAATTCAGGAATGAAAAAGTTAGTAATCATGGCTCTATACCGATCACCATTGACTGTAACGTTGTCGCCTTCATCGTTTTTGAAGAAGGATTCCACCAGCCCATAAAGCGCACCAAACAGTCAGTTTTTCTGGATGTAACGGTGTTTCGACATAAACTTGTGGATTAGCTTCACTCCAAATGCGGCAGTTTTGTTTGTTGACGTAGCCATTCAACCAGAAGTGCGCTTCATCGCTAAACAAAATTAGCTTATGAAAATCGGGAACAACGGCAATCTCGTTTTGGGCCCATTCGACGAATCTACGCCTTGCTTGATGATCGTTTTGATGAATTGCCAAACCAATCTGAGAATAAATCACTTGACAGCTGTTAAATCGGTCGCCATCTTGGAAAGTAATGCCAACTTAAACTTCTATACCTGAAAAAAAAAACACTCTTTAGTATAGCTACGCTCTCAATTTGCATCAAAACAGCCTATCCTGTTATAAGAAGAGTTAATAGCATAAAAAAATTAAAACGATATTTTAATTAAGTTTCATTTCATTTTATTTTATTATTCTTGCAATTTATGTCTCGTTCGTCAAAAATTAAAACTCCGAACGGCAATTAATTTTTATTGTGCTCAGTAGTAATAACATGTATTGCGTGTTTCATTTGTAAATTTTACTTGCGTATTCACCTCATCATTTAGGTGAAAAAAATTACTTTTGAAACACACCTAGATGTGAAAATGACAAGAATTCGTCGAATATGTGATTGCCAAATCTTTGGATTGTATAAGTAAATGTTGCGTAATCCAACATAAAAAAGTTTAAGAGAAAAACAAACTTCAGAGGCTTTGTGTTACATCATAAGATTGAATTACTACTCAATTCTGCCTTACAAACTTCGGTAGGGTTAAGTTATGACCTCAGAAATTAATGCAGATTCAAACTCAATCAATACGACTTTTGCGGAGAAGATTTGAAAAGTGCATCTATTGCAAATTAATGCACACACACAGAGATTGCGCACATTACAATAACAAATATCCGCGTGGGATTTGATTCATTACTCTAGATGCCTTTAAGCTATTTAACCATGAAGAAAATGATTTCGCCTTAAAAATAAGATTTAAGTTTAAAAACTTATGTAAATGTTAACTATTATTAATTTTTTTATTATATAAAAATGAAAAACTGTTATAAAATGGAACATTAAGTAACATTTATTTCATAAGAAAGTGAAACACAATTCATGTCGGTTTAAGCAAAGATATTTTTTTAAAGCATTTTAATATGGAAGTTAAGGTCTTAAAAATTAGAGAAAATATGCTCTTTGGAAAGATAAATATTTTCTTATACTTTTCTTCTGTAATTTAGGCTAAGATTAAGAGTGAGGAAAGTTGACCGATTTGCCTTGAAGTTAAAAATGTAATCACACACACACACACAATTTTTTAAAACAAATTTTTTTTTTGTTTTGATGGCAACATTTAATGAATCGTAATTTTGTGCAATTATATCCCTCTGGGAATTAATTATTTATTTCTTAATTTATGATTTTAACTTTTAGTTAAAAAGTAAATATTCAATGTGTCCTGTTTTTATTTTTATAAAGATTTAATTTACAGATTTTTTGGGGAAATACGAATTTCAGTCAAGTAAATATTCTGTTATGATGTAATTTGGTTTTTGAAAATTATAAAAAAGTGAAGAAAAAAAAAGATAATTTAATCTGAGTTTTATCAATTCTTTTTTTCGTCTGTCTTATTATTTTCCTACAGTTGCTGATTTGTATGTCGAATCGTCTATTTTGACATATAATAACAATAATCTGGTATATGGGTTATAGGAAGAGTTTATTTTAAGTTTTCACTATATTGCTGGTGTTCTTCTCCATGAAAAAAAATTTGGTTTTTAAATGCATGACTTTTATTTTAATTTAAGATGATCAAACAGTTTTCGAAGCTCAACATGAGATTTTGTTCTGTTTTTATACGGTGAAACATTGACTTTATTTCAATTGCAAGGTGGATATAGTTCTCCCAAAGTTCTCTATCTCCCTGAGCCATCTTACTGAAAGATAAAGCAATGAAAGCTATAAAATCATCCGATCTGTTATAATTTAAGTATGCTCCATCGCATTGATACTCTGCGTGAGAATGAAGATTTAGCTAAGATATTCTTGTTTACTATTATCAGAAGAAAGCTTGCCTAAAACTTTTCATTCCTATTCCTAAGCATGTTTCCACTTCATAATCAATGTATATCCTTTTAGATTTTATATGCTTTTAAAAATTTAATCATTTACCTTTCATATTCTTTATTTTCTTCCTCATAATCATCAGTACTATTTTTTATTCTGTCAATTGAAAAGGCTTCTATGTTTTAAAACCAATCGCTTGAAAAGCAAAGGATTGACTAGTTTATCTCAGTGATTTATGTCCATGCTTACGTCGGTTATAAAATTTCATGATTGGTCACAAAATACTAAGCTCAGCGAAATTCCTAATGCAATACGTTACTCAAACATACTAGCACATATTTTAATGGTTGGGAAAGTAATCTAAAGAAAATCCTCAATAGCTCACAAAACTCTAATCTCAAGAGATCTCGAAAAAATTTGTTTAAACAATGAAAACAAAAGGTTAAAGTAGATAAGAAAATTTTTCGATTTTACATTTTAATGTTCCCATTTTTTAAAAATTTTTAGAGACATAAGCTAGAAATCTAAAATTTCATGAATCAAAGTGAAGTTTAACATTAAAAAAAATGACAAAGCCACACACATACACCAAACATGTCAAAGTATTCGATTTTGAGTCAAAATTTTGCATGCAGTACTTTGTTTGCTTATAACGAGTATAAAGGAAAACCTGTCATAATTTATTTGTTATTCGATCCAATATTCTAATTACTAATGTTTACAAAATGCCTGCATCTTTGTGTATGCCAATCACAATACCTAGAAAGATAACTTTTTCTGGCAAGAATCTCTCATTTTCTCCTACGAATAAAGTGATGATTTCCCCTCTCACCCCAGTTAAAAAGGCTTCAACTAATATTTGAGGTGACACATCTCTTGGCTAACGTAGGCGTTTCATATTTTTTACTCCCCCTTTCCCCCCTTCTAAATACCACACGCCGACGAAACTGTGTGCGTCCTTACCTCTGAGACAACGTTCTCAAGGTCAGATAAAAGATCATCGAATTTTATATCTATTTATTTCATTATTTCTTTTCACTTTTTTCCCGACCATCTGAAAATGAAAACATTTTTTTCGTCCGCCGCGATTTTCTAAACAAAATTTGGAATCTGGTATGTATTCTTAGAGGCCGAAAAGATGAAGTAGAATTTTTTTCCGCACGATAATATGAGGCTTTTAAGGTAAAATATGGATAAAAGAATGATTTTTTTTGTTGTTGTGTTTGTTGCTACTTGACTGTAATCGTCCCATTATGATTAAACGTCGGACGAACTCTGTGATCTGACTTTTTTCAAAGGTCGAACCAAGAGAAAAGAGATCTGTCTACCCAGCACTTTTATTTTCTCAACATTTTTTTCGGTGTTATCATCTGCAGAACCTAACAATTGCAAACCCTAGCATAAACAGAATGCTTTCATAATATCATTTCGAAATTAAAGCTATTTATTTGCCTCTCACTGCTATTGGACTCATATCCCATTCATGCTTAGTACAAGGTGAAGTGATAAACATTACTTCTCTTTTTAAAAATGGGCGTAACTGGAAACTTACCTACGAAGGTAAGGAGTGGCACATACACACATATCTCGAAAATTATTTAAATAAGTTCGATAGAGGGTCATATTCATAACTAGAGAGGATGCATATCCTTAGAGAAAACTACAGGGGTTTCCGCAGTTTTTTCTATTTCCCCCTCGGAAACTGCTACCTCAAAGGACACATAATTGTGGTTTAAACGTGTATATTAAGAACACAAGGTTAATTTGACACAAAGAGTAGCTCAGTACTTTAAAACAAGAGTGGGATGTTTCTTTGGGGTATATTAATTGGCAAAGGGGTGTGCTCCAGTGGATACATTTGAAACTTGAGGAAGTATCTCGAACATCAATGCTAGTCATTGATTTTGGTGATATAATGACCATGGGAAAACCACTTAATACGAAAAATCAGCGAGGTCAGTCTAAATGGAGAATAACTTACTTCAGAAGTTTTCAGGGAAAGATTGGAAACAATATTTACATTGATAATAATTTGTATAATTTTCATGAATTTTCGAAGAAGTTAATTTTAAGAATTTGTAAGTGTGTGGCATGTATATATAGTAAAATTTTGATAAAACATTTATTGGAACTGGAATAATATCCAAAACCGATGTTAAACTTTAAATAAAATTCTACTCAAATTTGATTCGAGCATTTGAACCTATTTGTAAGAAATCGTGTGGTATTTTGCAATAACATAATATTCTGTAAATTTTTGCGATGCTTAAGGATCGGTTTAGTAAATTTTACTATCTCATGTTTATAACATGCGTTTTGTAATATGGATTTATTTACTATGAAACAACTGAACTAAACTACCTGAACGTACCCAGCTCGCGTTGTAAAAAATTAAGTTGAAATCAATACAATTGGTAATTGCTTGATGTCTATACCTTTTGAATATTAAATTAATACAAATTGCATTCTTTACTTCATATTGTATTACATATTCATATATTGAGAAAGAGTTACAACTTTAAATAAACTAGTTTTATTGTCATTGCCATATTCTATATATACTGCTGATATAATGATTCAATTTGTTTAAAAGCAACAAAAGTATCCTATAAATACTTATTATTATGAGATTAATTAAAGAAGAATATTAATAACTTATACATATTCTTGAGTCTCTAATATCATACAATAGCAATATTTTTCAAAAATTGGTCGACAATTCACTCATCAATAAGAAAACATAATTTTGTCGCAATTTTAATTTGCTTATATGTGTTGTACACACAAGAAAAGTAGTAGAAAAAAAACGTTTTTGAATACGAGTGTTTTAAATTAGTTAGAAAGTTTGATTAAAAGTTTTGCGTTTAAAAAAGTATTTTTTTTTCAATTGTAAGAGAAGGAAGAAAGAAGAGTCTAGAGAAAAAAAGTTACTTGATGCTATTTTAGAGTAACTGCAATTTAACCAGTTTCAGCGTTTCTGCTTGGAAAATCTGTCTTCTTTAATTGCTTAAGGATTACTGATATTTGGCAGGGGCAGCTATTTTACTTCAGTGGAGCTAACCATAAATACTTAAAAAAAGGTATTTAAGTATCATGGATAACATTGCAAAAAATTAATAACACAAAATGATAAAATATATATTAAGCGTTTTAGCTTGAACAAAAATTGACTAATGAGCAAAAAATAAGTTCAAAAATCAAACTATAGCTAATTTTGTGTAGAGTATAAAGAGCAAAAGATGCTACCGGAAACATTTCAAGTTCTTCGACAAAGTAGTAGTAACTATGATGAATATTTAAATGAGTTAACAGCATGATGGTGACATAAAGATGTCGTTTTCATGGGCGTGGAATTAGTATAGTAAGTAGTTGTGATGTTAAAATAACAAATGCAAAGGTCTTCAAAGGTTATAGACATGATAAAACTGCAGATAAGAATTTGGGTAGATGGTAATTTTTTGAAGATTTTTCATGTGTGAATATAACTATTGATGTTCTATAGGAAAACTTGACAAAGTGCATTCATTGTTGAGATTGTGGGATAGTTTTATACGTTCCAAATGGAGACTATTTTAAATGTCACAAATTTTTTGGTTCCTAATTATTATCAGGTAAATGTAATGCGAGGTGTTTTCTGTTGTCTTATATAGACTCAGCTAAGTAATTACATTTGTTGTCTGAAGAAAATAATACTGCTAATGGATGCACCATACGTATGCTTCTAAATAAAATTAAAACAGCGCCATGATAACAAGCTGCATATAGAATATAATCTGATACGAATGTTACTTTAACGTCTGCATACGAAAAAAATTATTTCTTTGGATTAAAAAGATTTATGGATCAATCATTCCCTTTACTAATCAATCGTTTCTTTGTTATGGGAACTAATCTTCAACATATTTAAAAACAGAATGAGAAGACTTTGGAAATTCAGAGAAATACTAAGAAATAGGTGTTATATGATATAAGCTCGTTTAATAAATGCATAAGCTTTCCCGCGTATCTATTTTAGATGTTTCTTGAAATCTTTTCATTAAGGTATCCGACTACGTTTGGAACCATGATTTAAAAAAAAAGCGCATAAATGAATAATTTTCAGAATATTTAGTGTCACTTATATTAGAATACATGTATAAAATTCTTTTAAGGACATTTTGACAGAAAGAATATTTAAATACAATATTTTGGCAAAAAAAAATTAACTTAGAGTAACCTTTTTTTCAAAATGTTCTCCTTTTATAAGAAAGGCTTCTAAAATAATAATATTTTGCTTCTATAAAGTAAAGACTTCTCCAGAGAGTCTATGAACCATTTTTTTTAAATATTCACATTATTTTTAGAGTTAAAACCAATTGAAATAATTACAGGCGTTTTTTTTCTTAAAATTTCTCCCCTCTGTTGTCGTAAAACACATGGATAAACCCACTTCTAAGTTGCATTTTTCACAAAAGGAGAATATTTTGAAAATGGGTCATTCTATGTTCATTTTTTGTCAAAATATTGCACTTAAATAACTTTGTATTGTAATAATATTCTTAAAACAATTTTATATACATTTTCTAATCTAAGTGACACTAAATATCATAAATATTATCCATTTATACGCTTTTGCAAAATCAGGGTTCCGAACGTAGTCGGATACCTTAACTCGACATATGCTTGATATAATGTGTTTCCTGTTTTCGGAATTATTCTACTAAGCGCAATTTGTGATGCAGAATGTTGTCCAAATCTGAGAATTGATATTAGTGCAAAAATACCACAAAAGTAGAGATGTTTACAACTAGGTGACTGGCCAGAACGTTTGAGTTATAAGCCGCTTCCCTTTTAGAATCTGTAAAACACATTATAGATACGTTCATAGTCTCTACTTAACTTTTATAAACTGTATTAGACAGTCTTAAACTAAAAATTATTGAGTAAATTTCTTTTGTAACTTACTGCTTTTTTGTTTGAAGCAATTTATCAATATGCTTCAAGATTTAAATCACTACTGCAATACCGATAATTATATAATATTAATACTATGAGAGCTAAATTTTTTTGTCCTCTTGAAGTACACACTATGTGTTGCTTACGTTACTTATATGTCATTATTTTGCAAAATGATTTGTCGTTGTTCTCAAGATATTTAATTTTAGTATGTGTGGTTTTAATGTGTTACTCTATTAGTAGTTGATCTAAATAAAAGTATGATTTCTAGTCTTTATTCTTGTATCGAACTCTTTATTTATTTATAGTTATTTGTAACATTTTCTGCATTACCAGAAATGGGTTCTATTTTGAAATTTTATACATAAAAAACAAGTTAGTTTGGCTACTGCGTATTTTTTATTTGAAAACATACAAACTCTACAAAATATTTTACTAAACTGACCTGTAATTTTTAATGTTTTTTTTTCTTTTTGAAAACTTTCACGTATTTCGACGGGGTATCCCAAGTTTTGCTTTTTCACACTAATGAGCCGCTTTTAATGCACTCGATAATTAAAGGAGGAATCAGAAATGTCCTCATCTCTTTCTGTAGGTGGTAGAAAGTTTGCACTTGCATAAGAAATATGCTACTGAATTAATTCATTACATTTTAAGAAATTGGTCGCAATAGAATTACTCAATATATAATCTTATATAATAATCCTACCTTCATAAAATATTTTCTTTATTATTTTTTATTTAAGAGAAATAAGTTCCTAATTATATTGAAAATAGGACAGATTCTAACAAAAAGTTAACTGTCATTGACTTTTATTTTAGTAAGTAACTATATATATATCATACCAAAGTCCATACATATCGTATATTAATTTGATTTTCTATCCGATATGTTTGAGTTTCAAGATATTTAAATAACTTATATAACCTGAATTTCAATGTTTTGCGAATTAAGTAAAGCAAACCGAAAATTATTTCATAACTCAGATGATTAAAGTACAAATATATATATATATATATATATATATATATATATATGTATGTATAGTCGACCTAATATTTAGTAATAGGAATGTGTAAGATAGAGGTTAATGTTAAATTTAACCATTTTAATGTTTAGTTCGATTTCATTATTGTAAAAGTAAAATCTTTATTTAAGCAAGATATTTCAAGAATTCGAAATTTTTAAAAATTTCTTGATTGATAGTATCTTGTACTTAAGTTTATCATAACAGAATATCAGTGTTACAGGCATACATGTCTAGGAACATTATATCTTCCATGTCCTAACTATCTTTTTACTTTTTGTAACCACTGATTCTGATGGAAACTTTCAATTTAATAATTTGATATTGTTTAAAATTCATACTGTATATTTTGCAAGATAACACTTAAAAGATTTCATAACTCAACACGAGAGAGTTATCAATACCATTTAAATAAGCTTTTGCAGTTTTTTAAGATTTTCTCTCCGGATATCAGTTGAATATTTTGAACAGCAGAAATGGAACTGAAAAGAAATTTCCAAATAATATTTTTCCAAATTTTAAGAAAAAACAAAAATTTATTTGTTGTATATTGAAACTCGCTTTTTTGAGCCAAAATGAGATTTAGTATGCCTGGATAATGTAAGGATTCTAAAAAAATTATAGGTATCTAATGCAATTTAATGTCTAGGATCGAATATTTTGTACAAAACTGCGAATACCAATGTTATGGTATTCATTGGTATATTTTTAATCAGAAGTTTATGAAAGAGAAGTACAGATATTAAATGGAAAATAAGAGAACCGTGGGATAAGTGTACTTTTTTTGAGTATAAAAACTTGTTCTTAAAGACGTTACTCTCTACTGAGGTTTTCTTAGTAAACCTTCTTTATGAATAAGCGGACACCCTTGATTGTGATGGCTTACGATATATATATATATATATATATATATATATATATATATATATATATATATATATATATATATATACGAATAGCATTGTCATATAAATATATATTTTAGGGGAGTATACGAAAGAAATAATACATCCGAATCTAGTACTGTTTCCTCATTTTAATGCTCTTTAGAATTTTAGCATGCATAATTTTCTTAAAATATTCTTTTCTAAAAATTATTTACAGTCACAGTTTTTCAATTCGATATAAACTCTGAAAGCACAATGTAAGTGTTTTTTATTTTTAAATATAATAATCAAAAAAATACTTTCACTTCTTTTACTGACTTTGTAAAATCACAGCACAAAGTCCCAGACAATTTATTTTTTATAATGCTTTACTCCTTCAGTCATGAGTCTTCTTTTTCTTTTTGAAAACTCAAAATTTTATCATTAATGAAACTTTTTCGATTTATGCTAAAAAAAATTAAATCACATAAAACTGTCAATGAGATAATATACTTAACACTTCTCGCTGAATCCCGCAGATTTCGCTGTAGTTTTCCCCATCTTTATTTTCTATTCAACTCGGGGTTGAAACACTGGCACACTATTGAACAAAGTCCCTTCTATGCGACTTCCGTTTCGGCAACACGTCCTGTTTTCCCACCCCATGTAAACTAGAAGAAAAGAACCTTACGAACGGATTTCAAACGATCATCGTCAGAATAAGTGTTTCATTTAGTAGAGAGAAGCAAAAATAAAAAGACAAGTAATGTGGTTTATTAGACAAAAACTTAATTGTTTCGTACAGCATCAGATGGTTTGAACATTAGAAGCATCCTTCTGATGTTTTACTCGTTATAAGTTCGTGATTTTTATTCTCTTATAGCCAGGTGAATAAACATTTGTCACTCAGGAGAACTTTAATGCTTGTTTTTTCGCTGAAAATCTTCCGCTGGAAGTAGCAGCTTCTATTTTTTTTATTACGTACAGAATGGGTAAAGTTAATTGACTGTTAGAAGTTAGAGACGCAAAAATTATGGTGAAATCTAGAGAGAAATTTCATTTCCACTAAATGTGGATAAACTTTTACTCATTTCCTTTTCTGTACGTTATACATCATTTTCAGTACTTATTACAGTAGAATGTCTTTAATACAAACCAACTGGGAGGTCGTTCGATTAAACAAAAAAACCCCCCTATGAAATGAGCGGATGTTTGTAGCTCTGTTTAGTAAAAAGAATGCGTATTTTGAAACAAGACTGAGCAAAAAAGGGTAAATAATTGCACAAAACAGAATTCAAATCAAGGCATTAACTTTTTCGATTGTATCAGCTCGAAAAAAATCCTACTTAAAACAAAACAGTTTTATGCTTAAGGGTTTCTTTCTTTGTTTTTTAAATAGCTACCTGGATTAAATGACTTCCGGTTTGATGTGATTTGTACTAACAATAGTTTACTGCATTGTAATTTAGTTTGATTTCTTTTGTTTACAAGAAAACTAAAACCTTTTTAGTCATGAAAAAGTGATTTCGTTGCAGAAATTTTGTTTTCTTGAAAATTTATTAGAATCAGTTATCTATCTGTTAGAGAGAGAGAGGGGGAATTTTATATTGGTGGTCAGAGTTTTGATGTGTAAATGTATTAGCTAGATATGTAAGATATTCACAGTGTTTAGTTATTGTTTGTAAGAAAAAAATCACATGATTCGCACGTATCTAAAAAAAATAATACTACTACATAAAACTACTACAATAAAAATAATTTCCGATCAACAAAATTCAAAACGTTTAGCTACTCTGTAGTTAAGTTTAATATAAAGCAAGCTATTCAGTAAAATATCAAAAACCATTACTGATTACCTAACGTATAAATTAAACTGCACTTTTGTGCTGTAACATTTGGATGATTCAAAAGAGTTATAACTGTTATATAAATCTATTTTAACGTAGAATGAAATTTTATTTAAAATTTATATATTTCTTATGGATATTTTTAACCGTTATGCTTTGCTTGCAGATTTTTGACCAGCTGCCGCGCCTTATGCGGCACTTGGAGTCAGAGTCCGTTATGAGATGTGTTTGAAGTTTTCATTTCTGAGTGAGCGTTTGTCTGCGGTAGAACAGAAAATACGTTTCTAAAAGTCTAAGTAAGTATTTTATAAATTAATAATTCCTTCAAAATATCAAATGATGTAAAAATAGTTTAGTCAGGAATAAAAAAAATACAATTTGAAAAAAAAATCTTTTTTTTATTTGCCTTAAAACTAAAGATTAATAGTCTTAATATGATTTATTTTAAAATTAATAAGCTTATTTAAAAACTCTTAAGGTTTGTTTCCACAATTTATTCTGGAAATGTTAATTTTTGAGAGAAATGTAAATTACATAAAATTTTTTTAGAATGACGTTGGTAAAAATACAGCTGCATAATTGTGATTATTTACTTTCTTTTTCATTCTCTATTTCCCATAATATAATATTGCATAATTATTAAAAATGTGCAAAAGTAAGCAGTAATATTGTTAGTAATTAACTTTGTGAGTACGGTAAAAAATTTCACAATATAATTTCACTTACAAAATAATCTTGAACAAAATGTATATTCTGCAATCAAATTAAATATTCATTCAGCATTCCTAATAAATAAAAATTTTTAAATAAATTTATTAAAATTCAAACATGTAACACTTTGTGACCTGGAATGTCCATAAATTATACTGAATAATTGAGGTACATTTAGCATATTGTCTATACGCTAAAGAAAGTGAAGTACGGAAAAAGCGACCTACTTACATTTTACAAAAATACATAGTGAACAATGGTTTGATATCATAATAGTCTTTTCATCGATGAAAACAGAAAATCACTAAGAACTTTTAGTCATTAAAACTGTAAAAGTAACACGAAAGCCATTTTCATTCCTACTTGACAACCTGTCAACAGATTCACCATTTGCATGACTTTTTCTACTATCTCCATAATCCTTTTGGTTTTTTTTCCCATTCTACTGGGTGAAACATGTAATTCGTCCTAGTGAAAAAGCCGACAAAAGATAAATTGAAGTTATCCACATGGTCTCACACATGTGTGGTTGACTATTAATTTCTTTTTCTTTAGGTGGATTTTCATCACTTCGTATTCTCGTTTCAAGTGCTTTAAAGTGATTTTTCAACTGGCCGTTTATTTTTTATCTTTTAAAAGAGTTGCAGTATTATTTTATTGGCATAAAACTATTTAAAATATAAAACAAAACTATACAACAATGACGCCTTTTCTTTATTTGTGACAGCTCTAGATTTATTGCTTCAAAAATGCAAGATTAATTTTGCACTGTCTTGCCATATGCTCGGAATGGGAAACCTTAGTTCGGGGCACTTTCTGTTGGTAAAAAGTTATAAGGGGGAAAAAACAGATAAAAACAAAAATGAGGATAGTCTTGAAGTCAAAGAGCACCAAACAAAGACTTCATGCACTGTATGAATAATAGTTGAACATATTTTATTGCAACGTTAGAAGCCTACATTTTTTGTTCTTTACTCTTTTTCTCCAATTGAAAGACATGACCAACATTTCGAATGTATAGGATTGTTAATGTTTTCTTGAAAATTACTTTGATGGTAAACATTCAATACATGTATGTATGAATATTTGTGAAAAAGGTTTTTTTTCTAGTTTAAAATTGAGTTATCTGATTGCGCGAATGCTAATTTCTTTAATTGCAGGGAAAATGTTAGTTAAAAAGATTTATAAGAAGTAATATGAATTCAATTTAATGGAAACCATTAGTTATTTACTTAAATTAGGTAATATAACATCTTTTCCATCCATGCATTAATTTTTCTTTAATTTAGCACCAGCTTGTTATTCATCAGGAAAAAAAACTTTATTTTGAATAGAGAAAAAGTATGCATGGTGTGCAAGCGTATTCATTAACTTTTTGCAATTGTACAACTAGAAATTTTTTTTTGAAATGCATCAATTCTTAATTACAAATATTTTATCATTTATTTATTTTATATTGATGAATCTTCACTTACAGCTTCTCAATTTTATAAGCAATTTATAGTTATGTGATTATGCAACTGACTATAACAATAAATTACTTTTGCAGATTAAATTCTAATTGAAATTTCGTATTTGTCCTCAAGAGAGAGAGAGGCATACATAAAAACTTGAAACTCACAAATTTGTAATTCATATCATGATTAGTTTAAAAACAAACAATAGCCTACTTTTCTTCTTTAAGTAATATATTTAATCTGTTTCCTAATTATTTTTTGTCTTGAAAATTAAAAATGAAATATACTCAAAAAGCGAATGAACCAAGTTTGAAGGGGAATGTGTTTTTACAATAAAAGACGAAAATTCCATCAAGGACTTTAATTTTTGGGAAAATTTTAATTTCAGTTGCGCATATTATTTCTGTGGGATATATTACTAGTCGGTTTGAGTGGAAATAATTATTTTGGTAAATAGAAATGATTTATAAATTTTAGAAGATTGCAATGATAAAAATATGTAGAGAGCAGGAACAAAACAAAAAACGGATAATTACTTCGTATATGATGGTCAAACATGAAGCGTATAGATTGTAGGAACAACAAAAAGCGGATAATTATTTCGCATATGATGGCCAAACATGAAGCGAGTATAAAGTAATTGAAAAAGAAGGCACCACAATGGCTATACAAACGAAAAATAAAGCATGTGGAAATAAAGTCTTATGCAATTTTTATCTGTTTGTGTTTCAAGAGTTTGCCAATTTCTTTTTTGTCATCTTCAAAGTAATTTGATGAATTCTTTCGATACACAAGAAACGGCCATTACTGTAATTAAAATTTTCTGATTTCGAATTGGTAATTTATGTCTTAGCTATCTATTACGTTCTAACACACTGCTGCCTACACACGGAGGAATAGATCAAAGAAAAGCACTGGGCAATCCCCATTGTAATCAATCATTTTTCCCCCTTGAATTTCGAGACTTATCTTGATTAGAAAATTCAAACGGAACACTTGATGTCAATTTCGAAACTACCACAAATGAAAGTTTTGACTATTTCACGGTACAACATGATGGAAAAAATATTTCGAAGACTATTTCTGTGATGTAATCAGATATAATAGATTATCTCAATATGAATACATTGAAAGATAGCAGTGGGTGCTTTGATTTACATTTCTTCGTTTACTTCATTGTTTTATGTAATGAAATGAATTTATTCATCACATCCTTCATTTTGAAATCTTTGAGAAATATCAATCATTTATAATTTTTGGTAGTATTACGTGATCGCATAATTTCCTTAAATATATCATGAGCAAACCATTGCTCACATACACATGTGACTTCAAACTGAATAAATTGAGGAACAAGAAGGGGGAAAGGGGAGGGGGACATGCTTTACAACTTTGAGGTCCAAATGAAGAACAAGATTGCTTCGTAATTAATTACAAGCAAACAGCTCTACACTGCTATCTATTGTTCAAAATGTTGAAGTTCTTTTAGTTTGCACAGTTTGCTAACCTTTTGTTACCTCTTCAGATATAATCCAAAGTTGTTGATGACTTGTGTAGTTACGTATAGTGTACCGTTATTCGCCCAATTTGAAGCATGAAACAATATTTTCAAATGATGTGTAAAGCGTGAATGATCTTCGTAAATATTTTATACATTAAAAAAATGCATAATTTATACAGTCCCTTTTTCTGCAAAGTATAAGGATGATAAGAAAGATAGCATATAACTACACATTTAAGAATTCACTTTATTTTAATTTGAATTTAACCCCTACACACATGCCATAATTTATACATGTGTTTCTGAAGATTCTTCTCACACACAGAGTATGTAAATATTCTCTGTATTTATATCACGGGGAAATACATTTACGAGGAAAAGAAATATTTATATTTCCCCTCTTAAAAGTGCAAGAGTTTTTGAACTTAGAGAAAATTAGAGAGGCATAATATGATACACACACAAGAAGCAATTGTGAGTTTCCACGTCTACCAAATCTAAGAAACTACAAATTTTTGAATTTGAGCATTGTTAAAGAAAATAAAAATAATTCAAACGCTGGCTTATATTACGTACAATTGAATGCTAAAATCGTTAGCACACAACTCATTTGAGTAAAAATAATTACGAGTACATATCTGTATTAATACTTTTATTTGATAACAATGTTAAAAAAAATAATGCTTCTCATGTAAAAAGTATTTTTTAATGCAATCTCTTCTTGTTTTTAGAATTTGAGTTACCGGATTGCGCTATCAATTGAAAATCGCTTTCTAAATTATTTTCTCCTATTTAAGCCTAAAAATCAGGGAAATGGCCGTGTATTTTTGAAATTCTGTTACATTTATTTTACCTCACTGAAAAGTTTTAAAAATTGAAATAAATTAATGCGTATCAGTTAATGATAAATTCGTAACTATTGTAACACAGTTTCCAAAGAAAATAAGACATTTGAATCCAAATAATAATTTTAAGACAGAATCTTATTTTCAAAATGAATATACAGAGAATATCAAAAAATGCTGCGATACCCATGAAATAATTTATTTAATAAAATTTCAGATAAGTAATTATAAAAGATTGAAGAATAATTTCATAGTTCTGATTTCTGTTTTTACTACTATTTACTCTAAATTATTAATCACAGGAATATTTTTCTTCACGTTGAGATTTAATATATCAATAGTAAAAAAGGGAACAGGAATTGCAATTCTAAAAATAAATTATATTAACACTTTTATAGTTATAATTGTAGAGAAATTGCTTTAAAATTTTAATTTTTTTTTTATTTTTTATTTTTAAATTTATTTTTTAAAAAAAATTTATTTTTTAAAATTTTTTTATTTTTTTAAAAAAATTTATTGTTTAATTTTTGCCGATAAGTATGTTGAATTTATTTAACATTGAACTGGGAGTGTTTAAAAAAATATTTAGAAAGTATTAACAACTGTAAAAATATATATAGCATAAAAAACTTTTTGTTTTTCTTATCAGTGTTTCCTATATAAGAATGGCCGCGGTAGCCGAGTGGTATGGGCATCGGATCGTGGCTGGCTTTGTCACGAGTTCGAGCCCAGTACCACTGAAGACCCGCCGTGTAGGGCAGCGATGCACGCTAAATCTGTCGAGAGCTGAAATGTCCTCCCGTTGGTGTGGTGTGGTAGTTAGGAGAGGGGGGTGCCAGCTCAGGTGTCGTCCACGTCACTTGACCATGGTTCAAAATTACGTGGTCCGTCGCCAAAAGCCCTCGTGCAGCTGAACAGTGCGACGTTAATCTTCACTCATTCCTATATAAGATGTTCCTTGATAGATATTTCAGGTCTGGTTATGCATAAATTGAACATGCATGTTCCTACTTCATTATTACATTTAATGCCCATTTTAAATATTTATAACCACCGGAAGAAAATTTCTTTCTCTCTGGAAGATTACACAAATAACTATTAATTAAATAAATCGAGGAATCCATGTTTGTGCCCCCATCTGCAAATATTTCGGATAACAAACAATGTAATTCAGATTCTCAAGGCTTAACTTTCGTCGTTTTGAAGGATACAGCTGGCCATGTTTATTGTTACTTGACAATTTATTACCAATGGTGACCAGCACTTCCTAGTTGTAAATAATATGACGAAACATTATGATGATACTCCTTTGAAGTGTCTTACTGAATGCTGTGGCAAGAAATTTTACGTATTTATTCAAGTTCCCGCTTCATAGTTCTTTCAGAATCACTTGCCTTGTGACAAAGAATTATTAACGATTAAACTGACGGTTGAGGATTTTGGAGTCATTTCTATTACTTTGAATAAGTGTAGTATTCACGTACGATGTATGATGTATGAGGATCATGATATACCATGTTGAGAGAGAGGTATTTAAACATTAACATACATATCATACATCATGCATTATTTGTATTATTAACGTTATATATTCTTCGCGCGGGTGGGTAAAATTATACGGAAAGGACTAACTTGACAAAACTCTCTCAAACCATACGGTCACATATTTCCCTCAGATATTCATTCCTCTTACAAAAAATATAACGGATTCCTAATAGATCTTTGGCTTGGCAAAATGAAAATGTGTGGAAATAATAAGTTGCATGAAAAAGAGTAATAAATTCTATGTACATCTAATAGTACACTATACATGTATAAGGGACTTATCAGTCTTTGATATACTAAAAGAAAGCAAAATATTACCTCTAAGTTATTATTTCTTTTAAATATTTTGAAAATTGCAAGGGATAGCTTTTAGATTGCTTTGCTTTAAGGGTTATGTTTAAAAAAGAAAAAATAGATAGTGGTCCTCAAAAATTTGTGAGGACTTTTTGATAATTGAAAATGTTTCTAAGGTAAACATTTTAAGGATAAATTTACTTTTGGTTACAGCTAATAAGATATTATAATAATTTACATTAACATTTTCCTTGAGGATTCTTGAAAAGCATAGATTGTTCAATAAAAACTTCTAATTTCTTCTCAAAGAAAAGAATCTGAGAAGTTTTATTTATACTCTTCTTGAAGATATAGCATTATGAAACATTTGGTGAATATTAAAGTATATTTTGCGATTAGAGTGATTAATTATAGAATAAGAATATAAAAAAACAGTATTTTGGTACATGAAACCGTTAAACAATTTAAAATGCTCACTCTTTTTCTTGTAAAATCTTAGAAAATAACAATAGAATTCAGGATCAATAATTTTACTGAATCCTTTAAATAAGTATAGATGTGCGTATATGAGAAACAGAAGACATTTTTTTAAGTAACAATGATATAATACGTTTAATTTTTTTCTATTCAAAATAGATTTTATATTTCTCTCTATTAGTTATCATTTTCTCTTAGTGTTTTCTCAGGAATAATAGTTAAATCTTATGAAGCATTTTTCAAGTAACTGAGGTATGTGTTTCAATAAGAAGTGCATAAAATATTATGTCCGTACTTTCGTTGTATCCTGAGTATTGGAGAAGATACGCTAACGGCATTTTATTTGTTTTATCTATAAAATTTATTTTTGGAAAGTTTAAGAACTTTGAGAATTTTTGTTTGTAGTTTCTAAGAGATAATGATATTTTTCTCATGACGTAATTGATCAATAAACATAAGTTATGTATTGAATAAAATCATACAGTCATATAATATTTTGATATTGAAATTTCTGAAATCATTGAGGTATGAGATTTCATTTCTTAAGATTATAGTACTTCAAGTACTTCTGATGATTAAAAAAATATTTCTTTAAATAATTTATAACAAAAGAATTTAATTTCCCCGACTTCAGCTTTTATATGTAAAAACAATTATTTTTGGTTCATTTAAGAGCTATTCTAAATATTTTCATCGAATAATATAAATAAATCGAAATTTGGTAGAATATTTGAAGTTAAATTAAAAAAGTATTTTTTTTAAAAAAAAGTAAATATCTCACACATGTCATATGTCTACCCACAAAATAATATATAATAAATCCATAAAATTTTCAGAGTTGTTTAAAAAGAATGAAAAGTTTATTTCTCAAAAATGTTTTTAAAGATAACTGGGGTGAATTTTTACCTATATCTAAAATAATAATAAAAATTACTTGTAAGGTTTTTTGCTGAAATATTATTAAGTTTTGGGGATGAATAAATTGAACGAGAACAAATTCACTAACTTTAAACAGTTATATCTTTCTTTCTACACATCTCGATTTTTATTTGGAATGAAAATGGTAATTCATCGAGCTAAAGAGCTTTAAAAACAAAAGACATAAACATACATTTCTTAATACCTTTTCTAGATGCTGAGCTTAAAGAAGGCAATAAAAGTTTTATTGCGATTTTTCCCCCTGAAAAGAATCTTCATGAACTTAATACCCGATTATTAATTTCTTTGCCTCATTTGCAAATAAAAAAATCGATAAATCGATATTGTAAGGTTTCTTAGTTTCAGTTTCATTCTGTTAGTGAGTTCATTATTAACTTCCGATTGACGTCATTCATTTAAACTAGGTCATCTAAATAATAGTTTAATTCTTAATTCTATCATGAGATCTACTTAAATAAAAAATTAAACTGAGAAAAAAAATGGCTATACTATTTTGTGAACTTGCTAGTTATACTTTTAACACGGGCTATAAGTACTTAGATCTTTAAAATTATTGTATGATTTTATCAAATTATATTAACAAAGAGTTTTAAAGGACTCTTTAAACATTTTATAGGTCCGTAAATAGTAGAATGAATATTTTAACAAATTAATGGATATTTTAACAAATTAAAATCGAATAACAAAAATAACACGTGATGATTAATAAAGGGTGATCCACGCGTATATGAATAAGAGAAAGGTCATAGGTATCAATGGCACCCCAAGGCGTAGTCTGAGAGATTAAGTGACGTATTTGTAAACGTGTTGTTCAGTTTACTTTACTGTTTCCTTTAATGGAAAAGAACAATGATGGCATAGCACTAGGGTAAGGTTGTTGATCATTACATATTCAAAGAATTTCAGCTAGAACTTCGTATGATTACTAGTGATTTTTCTTTTATATAAATGAAATGATTTATGATAGGTCTTAAGTTAAAATTACTGATTGATGAGAGAGGTAATTTAAATTCAGAATAGGGTTTAATATCAAATGAAGTATAATGTTTGATTTTGTGAAACCTTTTTTATATATCCTAAATTCTGATTTTTCCAAGTCTAAACCGTTATTTTTCTGAATAATTAGCATGAAATTTTGTACTAATGCATTGTGTTATTATTTACTTATAAGCAATTTTTTTGCTATTCTGTTATTCATTTCGTGTTAAAAATGCTTTTAAGGCACAAATCTCTATTTATAATCATATTTCAAGAAAAAATGATGCATTTTTTTTTTAAAAAAACAAGTAATGTAAAAGAAATTTTTTTAAAGTTTATTCCTACACTTAGGTCAACAATTTATTTTATTTTAGTTAATTAAATTTAGTTAATGAATTAATATTTGAAAAAAATTGTTTTTACATCTAGTGTCATCCACTACAAGTTAAAAAAAGTATTTGAACTTCAGTGGTTGAATAAAAAAGTAAGTATTAAAGCCAAGAAAAAATTAGTTAGAAAAACCTACTGATGCCATCTGTTGCATCTATTTCTAATTTCATCAGAAATTACGCAGAATAAGTTTAAAATTAAAAAATAAAATTTAATTAATAAATTAATGTTTGAAAAATCTGTATTTCCATTAAGTGTCATCCACTACAAGTTTAAAAAAATGTATTTGAACTTGAATGTGGATGAATAAAAAGTATTTTATTAATGACTGAAAATTTGAACAAGATATATATATATATATATATATATATATATATATATATATATATATATATATATATATATATATATATATATGGAGAGAGTGAACTAAAGTAGTAGGAATTTAAAAATATGCATTAAGAACGGCTTAAAAATCTTGCGGCTTATATAATTTTACATTTTTTGCTATATCTTCATATAAAATTCAATACTTCCCGCTTTAGCTCTAATCCATTTTACTCAAGATTGATATCAATGCTTTCCAACTTGTAAATATTTCCTTGCATAAAGATGTTACAAAAGAAAAAATAAATTCAGCTTAAACTGACACAACTGCATTACATTCACTTTATCAACATTATATATAATTAAAATGGGAGGGAAAAAAGCAAAAACAGTCTGCGTTGTCCTAACAGAGAATATCAGAATTGAATTTATTTGCTCTCGAATATATTTCAAAATAATACAAGTATACATTATTGCTTTCATAAATCATTGCCTCAATTTTATTCCTCACCTGTTTTTATAAAATAATAATTACGCTTAAAACAAATTACTTTTAGGCGTGAAATATGTTCCTCATTAGCATCTGTTTTAAAAAATGAAACGAATTCAATACTATATCGCCTACGTCAAACAGTAAACTTATAAATATGTGCGACTCAACTTCCGTCTAGATTAGAGTTGTTAAATTTTATCCATTTTTTGTTCCTACACATATTATAACTGTTCAGCATTAAATGATTCGGTTTTCAATCCACTGCTCTGGAAAAGATTATGTACATATGCTAAATAATTAGGACGTGTTATTATTGGTTATTGTTATTTAAAACGATTTGGTGTCGGTAAAAATTCCTTAATCTCAAAATTTCTTACGATTTTCAGCGGTATTGAACTGAATATTAAACATTTATTTTAAAAAGAAATAAGTTTCTATAAGAATGAATTATAAATGAGTATTTTGAAAAGTTAATCTCTCAGGAGACGGATAAATCATTTTATTAATTTTACTAGGAATAATTTTTGCTCATTGCAAATGTACCTTTTTTTATTTCAAACTATGCCAGTGCAAACATAATAGCAAAAGAATAAAACCCACACTTGGAAATAATAATGTAAATTAAATTTTTTGCCATTTTATTGCATTAACTGAGTGTACGAAGATAATTAAATGTATACTTTATAGATAATTTAAAACTTTGTATACGACTTGTAAATGAAAGATATACCATCTCATTAAAGTTTTAAAACTGTTACAAACTAATGAAAGACGAATGAGTATTTCCTCTTATATATTTTTTATGAATTTAACTAAAGAAAACAGGATGATGTTGGACAATGAAAATTCTATGACACATAAAAAGGCATTTAAAAGTAAAGAGGTCTTGGCATGTTTTAAAACTGTTTTAAAATCGCGTGTAAAAAATAAACTGGTAACACTCCAACATAATACATAATAGATTTACTGAATATATGCTGAAAAATATAATGTATAGTATTGTAATCTACCCAAATGATGGTAGAGAATGCTTCTATTTTGATTGCCAAATTCATTGAAAGATAAATAAATACCTTTAATTACATTTGTTACTGAAAAGAAAAATAATTCTTTGTGTATTACATATTTTATCCAATCGTAATTGAAGTATTTGTCCCCCACTGAAAGTGATAGTTCAAAATTACGACGTCCGTTGCCAATAACCATGTTGCATCATAGAGCACCGTAAATTAAAATCAATCAAGCCCCTTCCCTGTCCTGAGGAAGAGACATTTTAGAACCTATGAGTTAAACATGTCAAACTCAAAGACATGAGGACCGAATATATGTATATATACACTGGTGTGCAAAAATTAAGGACGAAGTCCAAAAATTAGCATATCAGCTGAACGAAGAGGCAGAGTGGACAGAAAGACCAATCAGGAGATTAAGTAAGGTGATGTACGGTAGCACATGCGCAGATATGCAGGTAGACGTAATGGGAGAGTGTCTGAGTAGTATAAAGCATGTTGTCGGTGTAAGATCAGTATTTCTGGCAAAGAGATTGCACGCCGTATAGCAGTTAAAATCACACCGAGTTGCTGCCTCAGCGAGAAATGGCGAATAATCAATCTGTTAGACGACATCTGGATGCTTTTACCCGAGGTCGAATCATTGGGAAGTTGGAGGAAGGCCGCAGTGTGACAAGTGTGGCTGCAGAGTTCGAATTGCTCACAGCATCGTTTCACGACTTTGGAGACAATTTCAAACTACAGGAACAGCTATCCGGGGTTCAGTAGTGGTCGTCCACGAGGAACCACACCCGCAGATGACCGGTACATTGTCTTACAGGCCAGAAGAAACAGGCGGCAGACAGCGGAGAAATCGCTAAACATACGACACAGGCGACTGGACGACCGATATCGCGTTTTACCGTGGCCAGAAGACTGCACGGTGGTGGTCTGTTTGCACGACGCCCTGTACGGTGTGTACCTTTAACGCCTGCCCATCGGAGAAGGCGTTCTCTGTGGTGCCGGGAACACCGGAATTGGAGAGACAATGAATGGGGACGAGTACTCTTTACAAATGAGAGCAGATTCAGTTTGAGTAGCGATTTTCATCGCATACTCATCTGGAGAGAGCGGGGAAGCCGCAATCATCCCTCGAACATCATTGAAAGGGACATGTATGGAGGTCGCGGTGTTCTCGTTTGGGGAGGCATCATGCTTGGTAGTCGTACAGACCTTCACATTTTCGACGCAGGTTCAGTCAACGGGACCCGTTATTGTTACGAGATTCTTCTTCCATATGTGCGTCTTTTTAGAGGCGCTATGGGTCTGCAGTTTCTTTTCATGGACGACAATGCACCATGTCATCGCACAGTAGCTGCCGAACAGCTCTTAGAGAGTGAGGATATTGAACGTATGGATTGGCCGGCACGATCTCCGGATCTCAATCCCATCGAGCATGTATGGGATTTTCTAGGCAGACGCTTGGCAGCTCGTACCTTACCACCAGTAACGATTCGGGAGCTTCGATTGGCGCTGCAAGACGAATGGCAGCAATGCCTCAACAACTCATTGACACCCTCATTCTCAGCATGGGCAGACGCTGTGAAACCTGCCTAGCAGTCAGGGGAGATCATATCCCCTACTAAAGACCGGATGTTTCTTACTGGACACCCATCACAGGGATGTTTCGGCCTTCAGTCGCATTGCGCTCCATGCTACTTTTTCAATCAAGCTTCTTTTTATCCCTCTGATTTCTCTTTTAGTAAGTGTTGCTTACATTACACATGTCCTTACGTATTGGGGATCTTACGGTATTAAATGTGTTGATTTGGAAAGCTTTTGTACAAAGTTGTATTGAAAAAAACGTCTCGTCCTTAATTTTTGCACACCAGTATATATATATATATATATATATATATATGCATAGTTTCAAATTCATGTGGACCAATGAAATTTAAATTTGACTACATAAAAACAACGGTAGGAGTAAGTGAACAAATGGCTAAAATGATTATCTAATCTAATATATATTATAAATGTGAAAGTTTGTGAAAATCTTTGTGGGTCTTTCACGCAAAAACAACTTAATGGATTTTAATGAAACTTTACAGTAATATAGCTTATACATCAGAATAACACATAGGCTATAATTTGTACCATAGGCTATAATTTATAAAAATTTGTAAAAAGTGTCCAAAATATTTGTCAAGTAAGAAGGAAAAAATTCTGCCATCTGCATGCAAAAAAGCCCACGTCAGCATATATCTATCTTTTGTTTGTGAAAAACTCTTTTTGTTTTGGCTACGCAAGGGAATCGCTTCTAATTGATTTCTGTGATCAGAATAATGCCTATTTTTTATTTCTGAATAAAAATAAGTTTTGAAGGGAGAGGTTGTTATAAATCTCTCTTTATTTTAATGCTTTTTTTATGATTTTATTATGCACATTTGGTAGTAAGAAGTTGATCTATTTTCAAAATAACTACTTTAAACGCTTCTGGTACTTAAAGTAAATAAACTTTCTCTTTCACGCTACATCATTTGGACAAACTTTCATAATTTTTTTGTGGTTAGTGAATATTAACGTCGCACTGTTCAGCTACACGAGGGCTTTTGGAGACGGACCATGTAATTTTGAACAATGGTCAAGTGACGGGAACGACACTTGAGCTTGCACCCCCTTCTCCTAACTACCACACCACACCAACTTACCAGGAATATTCTACCAATACTTAGCTTTAATATTCTTTGAAATCCACTCTTCCAAGATATATGGCAGCACGGGTTCTATGATGAGTATTTTAGTGGGGAAGGCGAAAAGTTTTGTAGCAGATATTGCGTTTTCAGCGGATTGCAAAGATTATTATTTTTGTCGCAAAAAAATAGTTAATGTCAAAATTTAAGTGTATTATGGTTTTGTCTGTTAATGAAGATCTTGGAAAATGATTTGACTTCTTATTTTAAGTGAACGGTGTACATAATTAATTTTACAGTGGAATATCCTTAGGTAATTTATTAGCTCTAACGGATTAAATTTTCCAAAGTGGAGTATTTTGTTTATGTATATCCCTTAATTTGTACATGTAGTGATCCAAAAAAAATTGTATGAATAAAACTGCAGTAAATCATAATGCGGTTGGATAAAGTATTAACGTGCATCGTGCCCCTACACGGCGGGTTTTACAAAGCTCTAATAAAGCTCGAGCTACGAAAGTAGCTAGGCATTTGCCAACTTGGCTCTATCGTTAACATTTCGCTATGTTTTTCATTGAATCGCCATTATAATTTAAGAAACGGCGTTGCTTGCGAATATTACAATTTTAACATAAAATAAATACAACAGAAAGTAATATTAATATATTACACTTTCGGATATAAATTATTTACACTACTTTAAGCGTTCATTACGCAAAACTTTTAAGAATGTGTTACTTTTGCAGAGCAGAGATCAGCTTAGGGAGGTATTTTGAAAAATCGACCCTCAAGAGTGTTACGAGGAATTATAAATTTAAAAAAAATCCTTTTTATCGGCTATTAGATCTACATAGTTAAAATTTAACAAAGGTGTTTTCTTTCTTTCTTTTTTGTTTAGCTGAGATATGCAAAAGCTTTTTTTTTGTTTAATTTTCAATTCACATAAAATTAACTCATTAAAAACTTCTTTTTCCTTCAATCTGTGTTGTTTAATTTTTCAGTTCACCCGTGCGAAGAACGGGTATAACAGCTAGATATAACATAAACGAATATATTAATTTCTACTGCAAGCACAATTAAAATTATTAATTTAAGTTTCGAATTTTTTTCGAAGAGATTTGTTATACATCGTTATATGGGTCGAACCCTAAAATTATACATTATGGGGCTTCGAATTTGATATGTTTCCTATAAATTATAAAAAGCTAAAGGATTAATATACCTTCAATGATACAAATTTTTTATCTTAACTCTTAAGGTAGCCGACTACACTAAAATCATGATTTTTTTAAAAATTCGACACATTTTTTTTATAAATTTTTTTACATGCCATTTTATTAGCTTTATAAAAATACCAAGTTTTTTTTTATTTTCCCTTCACTAGAACAAAAACTACGAGTGTTTTAGTAAAGGACGATACCATAACTTTACATAAGATGTCAAACTGTAAAATGCGTTTTATTTGAAATGTGTTTTTTTTAAAGTTCCAATGGGGACAGCAATTTCTCAAAAAGCTTTTTAAATAATTTGTTGAAATTTTGTGTGCATGTTCTGTCTAACAGTCGAAGTGTTTTTTTTTAACCTTCAGATTTATCAATCCCTGCTTTATTACAAAATTTACAGTTCTTTATGTGAATAAAATCATTGTTTTTTAAGCAATTTCATATAAGAGCTAAGATAAAGTTCTATAGTTTATTCTAAAGGTCATTTCAAAAAGGAATAGCAAAGTATAACATTAAAACTGAAAAATTGAGAATTGGTTCATTTACTATTTGTACAGAGCGGGCCCCGTTTATGCAATTGTTTGCCATTTTTTCCCAAATTTTAGTAGAAATAATTTATTTTTGTCTTCTTAATTTTAGCGTTTTTTTTCCTTAAATGTACTGAATAATTCTAAAAACCACAAAAAAATCTCCATATCTCTGTTTTTTAAGAAAAAAAGTTGTCGCAAGTAGTCGGATACCTTAAAAATTGCTAGTAATCACACAAAATTTGTGCTCCTTCCAATCACTGTCAGTAACTTTGTATTATTAAAATTGTGGTAAAACTACGGCGACATATATATACTAGAGGAACCTAACTAGTATTAATCAGGCTTGAAACAGTGTTTATTTATTTTTGTGTTTTAATAATCATATATATAAATACGGTGGCTAATTTACATTATAATTAACCAGTTAAATTCTAAAAAAAACCATGTAAGCTTTATTGTTTATTGTGCACATCAACATCGTTAAATTCTCGGTATATAATTGACGTATTTTTTCATCCTAGGATTCCATTTCGCCACAACTGTTCTGGGAAACACTGTGGTCTGGATTTGGAATTTATATCACCTCTCCAGTAAAATTCGACTACGATATAGATTCGACGACTACACGACTTTCAGCACAGACTTCTCGACTCCATTCTCTGTAGATACCTTGACAAGGTACCCTGTTGGGAGGTTGAGTAAATTATTTCGAACGCCCGCCTGCTTTTGGAATGTGTTGGTGAATCTCGGATGTCAAAATGGATCTGCGAATCAGCTTGGATTATATCGTCGAGAATCCAGATTATACGAAGAAATTGGCTGGTGGTAAGTAATGAGTTGTCTCATTATTTCACTGCGCATTCGTCAATATCCCGTCGTTTATTTCACCGGATATTTAGTTTTGCAGGAAGAGTAATGAGCGGTTTTTATTGCTTTTTTTTTGTTTTGTGGGATATTAATGTCTTCTATCGCGCCGACATATCAGCGAAAAGTTTGTTTTTTAAGCGAATCCAATGGAGACTTCAATGGGGTTTCCTTATTTCGGTGAATTTGTTTCGACATGTCGATGGAATGCAGTAGCTTAATTAGTTATATGTTTTTCTCATTAAAATATTTATTGCTCAAAAGAATCTTCTATAATGGTATAAATTGCGAATGTATGCAAAGATAAGAAATGTCAAAACTAAAAAGAAGTTATTCACTGTTACTGTTTTTCAGTGGCGTACATAAACTACTTTTATGGATGGTTTATATTTTTAAGAACACATAGACGAGAGAGAAAGGGCCGAGACGTAATCTCTGTGCTAAAATTTTTTAAAAAATCTGCTGTTCTGAGGGAGGAATTTGAATCCTCAAACCCTACCCTTGTGTACGCCACTGATATCTTTAATAAATAATGGAGTGATATTGTTTAAGCATATCAAGGAAAAGACATTTTTCTGTATATCTAATATGAATAACTGATAAATTAAAAAAGCTAAAATTTATCGTGCTAGTTCTCTTTTTTTAAAATTGCATATTTTAATGTGATGAATTTTTAAACGAGTGTTCGATTACAAGACTAAGTAAAAAATTTCAGCTTAAGAAATCGAATTTGGCGTTATACATAATATTTACGAATGTCAGATTTGCCATGAAGAATATCTGTATATATAGGTTTCCTAAACTAAATCTTAATTTATGTAACACAATAGCAAAATAACGCATCAGATATTAATATTTTTCAATTCGTATACATGTACCTTTCTTTTACGTTTAAGCGGTTTGGTGAAACTTATTAATTGCGTAGATATTAGAAATGAAACAATGAGATAAACTTTGAATTGTAATAAATATATATTTTTAACAAAATTCAGAAAAAGCTAAGCATTTTTTATACATATGTGTAATTAAATACAATCGTTAAATGTCAGATGTTAAATTTTAGTGGTTTGAATAATTTAATCAGCGATAAAAAGCAAGTTTTTCTTAATTTCCCTTTCACTATCAAAATATGAAACTTTTACGGAAGCAATTTTTTTTAAGAAGCTCAACGTCTTTCGTGCTTGATTTTTATTAACATAGAATCTAATTATTAAAGAATTTTCAAAACGAATCTTCAAAAAAAATTCTAAGTATTAGTAAAAGCTATTCTGCAATATTGTTTCTTTAAAAAGCCTGACTTCAATTAAAGCTCAGGCTTAGAGTTGTAATTTTTTTTCCTGATGCGTGATGTCCCAAATCTTTTACTTAGAAAGTTGCTTCATGAGCATTAAGTTGATTGATTAAGGAACCCCTTATCACCAAATGAAGTACATTAAATGCTCCTTATCACTTGCCTTAATGCATTTTGAACCATTAAAAAACTCGTCTTTGCATTTAAAAATTTTATTATTTAGTGTTGAAACTTGGTCGAAACCTTTTCCGGTCTGAACAGAAACGATAAGGGACAAGCAAAGGAATAATAGCTTAAGATTATCGTAAAGAACTTCATTCATAATTTCGGATTTTTCCTTTTTAAGGACTCTTAATGTTTTTCCTTCTAATTCGTGTTGTGTTACATATATTTGGTTGGGTATTTTTCATGACTTATTGCATGGTCAAACATTTTGGTTGTTAAAGTCAGCCGTTTTATTGTTATGGGTTAGATAAAACGTACAGAGTGTTTTTTTTTCCAGGTATAGAAGTTTAAGTTGGCATTACTTTCCAAGATGGCGACCGATTTAACAGCTGTCAAGTGATTTATTCTCAGTTTGGTTTGGCAATTCATCATGAATAGACTCACGCCTAAACAACGCTTTCAAATTGTGCAATTTTATTTCGAAAATAATGGTCAATTTTCATAAGCGAATTTTGTTTAGCGAGGAAGCGCACTTCTGGTTGAATGGCTACGTCAACAAACAAAACTGCCGCATTTGGAGTGAAGCTAATCCACAAGTGTATGTCAAAACACCGTTACATCCAGAAAAAGTGACTGTTTGGTGCGCTTTATGGGCTGGTGGAATCCTTCTTCAAAAACGATGAAGGCCACAACGTTACAGTCAATGGTGATCGGTATAGAGCCATGATTACTAACTTTTTCATTCCTGAATTGAACAATCATGATGTCCAGGAGCTGTGGTTCCAACAAGACGGCGCAACATGTCACACAGTTCGTGCCACAATCGATTTATTGAAAGACACGTTTGGTGACCACCTAATTTCACGTTTTGGACCTGTGAATTGGCCTCCAAGATCTTGTGATTTAACACCGCTAGACTATTTTCTGTGGGGCTATGTAAAGTTATTGGTCTATGCGGATAAGCCACAAACGCTTGACCATTTGGAAGACAACATTCGCCGTGTCATTGCCGATATACGGCCACAAATGTTGGAAAAAGTCATCGAAAGTTGGACGTCCAGATTGGACTACATCCGAGCCAGCCGTGGCAGTCCTATGCCAGGAATCATATTTAAAATGTAATGCCACAAGATTATCTTTCGAATAAAAAAATTCATGTCAATCGAATAATATATCATTGTTTTATTGCAATTTAAAGTTCTATACCTCTAAAAAAACACCCTTTACATGCCAAAATGTATCACAACGAATATATAATTTTTTAAATAATCAGATATTTAATTACTTCACATACACATCCCAATTAGTTAAATAAATTTTCAGCTTTTTAATGTAGGTAGAGTTTTAATAGGGATGATTATTAATATTTATTCAATCACAAAGCACTAGACCTTAAAAGTAGTTATTAATTATAAGTTACATTATAAAATAAAAAAATGCTTTTCTATGTATGATTTTTTTATAGTATAATTTTTCATTTTTCAGAAGTAAGTTTATTTTCTGATTTTATCTCATGGAATATTCATATTAAGGAATTATTTATTCAATGTTCTTCACCAGAGCTTATGGCTTCTGAAAAATAATAATTTTATTAAATAATTAATTTATTTTATCTTTTTTTGTCATTTCAATATACTTACTCGGAATATTAAAAGGCACATTTTACTTTTTCTATATAGCAAATGGCTTTTTATACAACTTAAAATAATGCGTAATACTTTTGTAAGAGAGAAGTTGAATGTATATATTCTAAACAAAATACCCAGTTATTTTATTGTATATATACCGCGATAAATGTCTTTTAACACTTACGACATCTGCTAAGTATGCGTCTGTGTATTAAATTTTACAATAGTAATTGTAGATTTTGGAATTGTTTGAATTTTTAACTCATTTTTCCGATGGGTGCAACTTATTTCTAGACTTATGTTATACTTCGTAAAATTAAAATACACATGGCTTAAATATCAGAACATATAAAAGTTTTCATATATATTAAATGTAATTTATCAAATTAATTATGAACTGAATTATTTTGTTCTGGGACAAATAAAAAGAACCGAGAGAAGACAGAAAGTAATTTATTGATATATCGTAAAAGACATATATTTTATACTGTCAGTCCAAAGATAACGTTTTTGTGTTTTTTTAATTGATATTTTGCTCTTCGATATTACATCTATTCAAAAAGAAACACACTTTTTTTTTATTATACATCAAACAAAGAAAGCCATCGCAGATTTGATGATGTCAAACTTTTCCCTTGGTGTTTTTGTAATATATTTTCCTCCTGTGTAACAGAAGGAAAAATTTAGTATCTTTTTTAAAATAGCAGTGACAGGTAAGTAGTTTCATATTTTGGTCGACTACTCAATTGAACTAAAAGTGGATAAGGATTTTGCATTGGCGTTAAATGGTGAGTAAGATCTTCTTATATGTTAGCATTTCCCAAAATCTATTAATAATGCAGCAGTGAACAAGTCAAAATAACGTAGGTGTTTATCGTTTCCTTTTTTGATCTTGTCTTTATAAAATATTGAAAAGTACAATTTTTTTTCTGTGTGCGGGTTAAATGTATTGCTTTTGTCGTTATATATGAATCGATACAGCTGATTCTAAATTGAGTCTGCAATTAATAATTCTTAGCAATTATTAAACTGTTTTTAATCTGGGTCTTATGAAAGACATTTCACAGAAATATATAGAAGAAAAGCATTTTTATTTTATACTAAAACAAGTACAAAAATAGAATTTTGGTATTTATTTTAGACAAGTTTTCTTATATACATTTCCGATATCTTAAAGTTGTAAATAGACCTAAACAATCCACTTACGATACCTAGAATATAACTATAAAAACAGTTTTGGATATTAATATCCTTTTTGTATTCTGTTATGCAGATCCCAATCGAAAAATTGGAAACATCGATAATTTTTAAATCATTTTCTTTATTTCAATTGAATCCATCTCATGTTACGTTTAGTTAGTTAACATACGTCATTTGATTAGTATTGAATTTTTGATTGCTTTATATCTGATAACCCGTTAACATATACAAGAGAATATAAAACAGTTACTTTTAAGCATAATACAATGGATTGCTTTTAAATTTGTAATTAAGATATAAGTTGCTTGATTTATGTTTTTACTCTTATTATATTAACGAATGACGGTGAAAGCGCTTTCTTCAAAGAAATTCTTACATAAAATATTTATTAAATCTTTCAATCCCTCTTAGATAAACACTCAATTAAAAATTCATCTTTACATAAAAAATTCCATAAGCTTATTTCACAATTAATTTTAATCTTATAATTAATATTTTATGAAAAAAAATAATTACCATTCATTTTAGTACTATAAAGTGTAACAATTCGGTTATCGTTAAATCTGAATGTTTTTTTTTAATTATTTGACGTGTTTCATATTATTATGTCAGTTTTAACTAGAATAAGCATTGTTAATAAAAATCACGTTTCACTTTATTTCCCTTTATTTGTCCCGTCTATTTTTCATCTCTATTAACATGTAAAGATACTTTTTTATCCATTATTATTTTTGCTCAAATTTCATCAAAGACATTTAAAGATGATTGAAATAATGAAATCTGTGCATAAAAAACTGTGCATCTGAATGCACAAAAAAAAATGCGAGTAAAGAAAAAATTATTAAAACAAAAAGAATCACCATAGAATTTGCTCTACGGTTTCTTGAAAAAAAAGTGTTTTTTACTAAACAACATAAGAGCAAAACCAATACAACAATTCAAAAGTTCATGGATGTAACGTATTTAGCAAAGAAATTCCAGAAAAAAGAATGTTTTTTTGTCGAAAGAATCTTTTGAGTAGAATGACTAAATGTTTTTTATATAAATTTTTCAGTTAACGCCATATCATAAACTGTAACTGACGAACTATATAAAATAATGCTACACAGAAAACGTCTTAGAATCACTGTAGTCATTCTGATCAGTCATTTTATAAGTTTCCATTACAATGATGATACAGGAAATGAATTACATCGAAAATTTACTGAACCATAGAACTGATGCCTTACATAACCCCAAAGTGAATAACAGTTACCATGAATTTGTTCCGAAAACTGGAACAAAAAATAAGACTTGTTTATGAATCGTTGACATGAATGAATGATTTTTTTAAAAAAAAAAAGAACCTTGAAGAAAATGTAAAAGTTATATTCTGAAAAAAAAAACTGTGGAAAGTCGTAAAGAAAACAAATATTTTTAACCTTCTCATGCGTTTTATCAATACAAACTTTAACAGTAAATTGTCTTTTCAACAATAAAGCAATCGTTACCGCATCAATGGCTATTCCGTTGTAATAACATTGCATGAAAAATATGCAGCGAGTGCTGAGAATTGTTTACCTGAAACTAAAGCCTTGTGAAAAAGATGCAAGGTTACCCATAGATTTCCAAGGGAACCAAAATAATTTCAAAGAATTCCTGGAACATGCGTATAAAAATGGATGACCATAAGAAGAAAAAAGACATTTTTGTGATTCGCCTTAAGTGTCTTTGTCTCACAGCTATTGCGGAAGACGTTTTTAACTTTCTGTTGCTGCTTCCAAAGTTATAAATCATCTCTTTCCGAAATCGTGTTTTTGTTCTTTCGAAGTTTTTTAATGTCTTTATTTACTCGAGCAGTAGTTAGCCTTCACTAGAAGAGATGTAACGCCCTCTTACATTTCGAAAAAGAATTCACCGCAACTGGTCTTTGATAAACGTTATTGCCTATTCCAATCGCAGCAGGCTAAGTTAGGAATTATAATATTGTGTATGATAAAAGTAAGTTCCCCCTCAAAGTACCCCTTGCTTTGACATTTTTTAAGATGTATACCTTGATCACACAACTAAAATATTTGAAGTATACTACTTAAATATGAGGCTTCTTTAAAGGATTTCCTTTCTTAATTTTGTGTTTCTATTCCGAAGACCTAAATTAGTGGTTAAACTTATGTCGTTAAAACTTATTTTTTGCAACAGGGAAGAGTACTTTAGTTTAATCTTTTTATAAATATATAAAAGGTGCACAACTTTGCTTCCGCCGTTTTGCAATAGATGGCTGTAGCGGTACGTGGAAGTCGAAATAAATAGATCGTAGATGTCATACAATAAGCTTAGGTATTTGTAAACATAACGCCATCGAAATATTAGTCGATTTGTGTCTGAATCATAAAGTTATTCTCGATTAAACATGTCAGCTTACGAGCCAAATTCTCGTCATTTGCGGGAGGCTTTAATTTTCTTCTTTAATATGAAGAAATCTACGGATGAGGTTCATCGAATGCTCTCAAATACCTATGGTGAGGCCGCTAATAGTGAAAGAACGTGCCGAGAGTGGTTTCAACGCTTCAAGAACGGTGATTTTGAAGTCGAAGACCAGCATGGCGGTGGAAGAGAGAAGGTTTTCGAAGATGCAGAATTGGAGGCATTACTTGATCAAGACTCGTGTCAAACGCAACAAGAATTGTCAGGATCATTGGGAGTGACGCAACAAGCCATTTCAAAACGCCTGAAAGTCATGGGAATGATTCAGAAACAAGGGAATTGGGTGCCGTACGAGTTGAAGCCGAGAGATGTTGAACGACGTTTGTTCGCTTGTGAATAGCTGCTTGCAAGGCAAAGACGGAAGGGATTTCTGCATCGCATTGCGACTGGGGACGAAAAATGGGTTCGTTACGATAATCCCAAGCGCAGAAAATCATGGGGATATCCCGGCCCTGCTTCCACGTCGACGGCCAAACCGAATATTCACGGTTCCAAGGTCATGCTCAGTATTGGGTGGCTCGGCGTAGTGTATTATGAGTTGTTAAAACCGACTGAAACAATCACAGGCGATCGTTATCGAACGCAATTAATGCGTTTGAGCCGAGCATTGAAAGACAAATGGCTGCAATACAACGAGAGACATGATAAAGTGATTTTACAGCATGACAATGCTCGATCCCATGTTGCAAAAGTGGTCAAGCATACTTGGAAACGTTGAAATGGGAAGTCCTACCCCACCCGCTGTATTCTCCAGACCTTGCTCCCTCGGATTATCACTTGTTTCGATCAATGGCACATGGCCTGGCTGACCAGCACTTCCGGTCTTATGAAGAAGTAAAAAATTGGATCGATTCGTGGATCGCTTCAAAAGATAGCCAGTTTTTTCAACGCGGGATTCGTACGCTGCCCGAAAGATGGGAGAAAGTAGTGGCCAGTGATGGACAATACTTTGAATCATAAATGTATAATCAGTTTTTTACAATAAAGCCTCGAATTTTGGAAAAAAACGGCGGAAGCAAAGTTGTACACCTATTATATATATATATATATATATATATATATATATATATATATATATATATATATATATATATATATATATATATATATATATATATATATATATACATATATATATATAACTAAAGTTTTTCCGATTTTTAAAATGTTCCACCATATCACCGGTAAGGTACATCAATATGTATCTCGCAATTGATTGTTTTATTACGAACGGAAAGTAATCCTAAAAGTAAACTCTTTAGGCTTAGCTTAAGTTATCACATTATTTCCTTTATTAATTAAATCCCCCCATTGCGTTAGACAAACTTAATGTATTACGTTGTTCTAATATCGTAATTACAAACAGAATTGCTAGAAGCACTGCTGTTTAGATTTCATGGAAAATGGGAGGTACTTTTTTATAATTAGAAAGAATGAATCTCCACCTTAATGAATCTCCGTATGGCCCTCTGCTATTTGCAGAAGTTTCATGAAAATGGTTTTCCTATTTTTTTTTAGAACAATTTTCGTTGAAAGCACTCTGTAGAAGTTATTCATAAAAAGAAATGATAAATACAGAGCTCTCTCTCTGTTCGCGAACACTAAAATATTCGAGAATCATCAAAATTAAGCTTGCTACAGTTTGATAACTATGTGTGTAAATGATGATTTAATTAACTGAATTTAATTTTGCATACGCATACACAGAAAATCATTACTAAAATTATAAATCAATAAAATGAATACAAAATATTGTGATAGTGAGTTTACGAAGGGAGAAAATATACGGCAATGCGATGAATAGAATTTGAATGTGCATCTAGTAAAAATTTTAATTCACATTAAACAAAAATGAAGTGCTCAAATGTTAATTTAGAAAAAAATATATAACAAAATACGTCTTGTAGAGGGTTGTGAAATTGAAATATTTAACAATCAAATAAATTATAATTAAATGTTTGGTTGTCATACCCCGATGTTTTTCCAACATTACTTATGTTCTCAATTTTCTCTTTTTACAATCATTGGTATTAACGCACTACATCAAAAAACTACTCAATGGCAACGGATCAGATTCATCAATGCTCAGATTTTATAGTCTCACACACAGAGATTTTTAATTTATTAATTTTATAACTTATTTAGTAATCTAAGATACCCGATTTATAAAACACTAAATTATTGATAAGACAAATTTTATGTAATACAAAAACAGGTATTCTTTACTATCTCCAAAGCTGAGAAAACTCTTATAAAAGTTCAATAAATGTTAAGAATACGAATCAGGTAATTCACCAAGTTGTTAATTTTCCTTTCCGTAAAGTATAATTTTCTTTATAAAGATTATTTTAATATATGTATATTGCATGAATTTGTCCACCCCATCAATTAGAAATAAATTTTTGTTTCCCATCCGGAAGCATATTAAGCATCATTTAGTTTCAGTCAGACTGCGAATGATAAAATTTGATGCATGTTAAGTACTCTCGTCGACCTTCATTTTCAAGGACGCTGATGCTTATTAATATGTTACGAACAATTTTCAGATAGTAAAAATAAATATTTAATATTATTTAATATAGGATGAAGCTTTTTTTGCACTGAAAAGAAAACCTACTGACTGTCCATTTTTGTCCAATGGCTGTTTAATTTAATCTACTTGTAGGATTTACTTCATCAGTATTCAACTGGTATTTAAAGATTTTTTCCTATTATCTTAGACCTTAAATTTAATAATTAGTATTTCTAAGTGTGTGGTATTAGTTTCGCAGGAAACGCATTTATCTCGTCATTTACTAAAATTTAACTTTTTAGCTTTTCAGCTAGCAGATGTGCGACAAAACCAACAAAGCGCAATTTGTTTTTTCTCACCTTTATAATGTCTATTTCGAATTTCTTCTGGGATTCCTTTCCATTTGCATTTACTATTACATTTTCCTTCGAGAGTTCTTAAAAAAATAAATTTTCAATTAGGTAAGAAAAAATATGAGAATAATCCAATAATCTTCTTAGGGCCGTATAAAAAAATGTTATTTCTGTCATTATACACTTGTTCGCCATTATTAATGAACTTTTATTTGCATTTTTCAATAATTGATAATAATTTCATAGGTACAAATAGACAAATTTAAAAACCATAAGGATGTACTAGTCGCGCTTAATCTGACACATCCCTTGGTTACCAGATTAATAATGCATTGAAACGATTTTGATTCTTAAAATAATCGTGATTTTACACTTAAGTGTTATTAGGATGCATTTTAACTCAGTTTCTTGACTGGTACCCTATTGCTGCTAAATAGTTGTCGAGAATGAGTTGAGAAAGAATTTACTCAGTTTTATTTATATTGAGTGCATGCAGTTGTTTTACTTTTTATTGCATTTACATCCGTTGAAGACCATGGAATAAGTTCTGCATTGAGGATCTGTATGCAATATCATAAGCTGAACTTAAAGAGAGATCTGTAGTATATTATACCTAGTTGAATGTGACTTTTTGCATTAATGATCTAGCTATTCATTTAAAAAACGTTTCATTTTGTTCTCTGAGATGGTTATACAGTCATACATTATGCATTTAATCCTAGTATTCAACGCTCGCGACAGATTAGTTTTCTTCTTTAATGGACATTTAAACGCCTTTTCGCTTTATGAGCTTTTCGCTGAGGTAGACAGTTCTTATCAGCCCCTTGTTAGATCATAATGCACTATTTAATAATTATAATAGTCCTAAGGGGGAAAAGCAGCTAATAATTAATTTTAACGTCAGTCTTACTCTATTAATTTTACTATCAATCTTGCTTCGAAGCATCGATTATACAACTCTTGTCAAAACTTGTTACCATCAATCACTTAACTCTTTATCAAATGCAAGCATAGTTACTCGCTCTATTCAATAGCAGACAGGAGACCTTGTAAAATAAATTAAGAAATTAAAGCTTATCTACTATGGACATAGATATTTGATGTTTTTAACAATTTAAGATCAATTTTTGTTTCTTGCTTGTGTGCCTAACATTTAAATTAAATAATTATGCATCGATGAAGGGAACTATATATTATTAGTGACGTTTGAAGAAATTTTAATTTTAATCTTTCAGTAAGCTATTCAATATTTTTACATTAAAAATATTTTTATATTTTATTAATTAAATGAACGTAACAAAATAGCGTAAGACGAAAGAGCTGGCGTTTGAAGGTGAAAAATATTAAAAAATTTTTCAGATTTTTATACCGGGGTTTTAATTTCATTTTAAGTATTTGGCATCTAATTAATTCTAATTCAGTTTTAATGTTAATAAGTCGTTTAATTAGTATAATCTTGTTGGTGTCAATAATTTTTCACTCTTTTGTATAATAAAACTATACGAGGAATATAAGTTTATTAAAATTGGAATGTACTTAGGTTAATTGTTTATGAGAAATGCGATAGTCCTTCACTTGTTCATAAAATTAAATTCTTTTACTAAGAGATATCGATATAAATCCTTTTCAAAATTAGGGGACTTAAGGTTAGTTTACAACTTTTGAAAAATTAAAAAGATACAATTGAAATTTTTAAAGTTATTTCTTAAAGAAAGAAGAGAGTAAGAACTCAAGTTACCGAAAAATTTTTTTAAAAAACATATAAAATTACCATTGCCCGTTTATAAATTTTAAAAATGAAGTTAATGTTATTTAAACTCATATTTTTAGAACATTGGCTTTTCATTTATGTTACTATTTATGAATAAAGAGATTACGCGAGAGATAAAAAGAAAAAAAAGCACTTGACTTAAGAACCTGATTCAGAATAAGGAAAATTGTCTATGATTCATCTCGCGTATTTCAAAATCTCAATCGCATGTTGTGAAGGAGTTACAAATAGTAGTTTAGTTTCTGAGTTAAGATTTTCTTAGAAAAAAATGTCTGGAAAAAAATGTGTTTTGATACTTATAAATTATTGAATTTTGGTTATATTTTCATGAAGAATTCCTACAGACTGGATTTTTAGGAAATATAAAAATAAAATGTTATTTATGACTATATTTTCCAAAAATTATTTTAAAATCTATTCCTGATTTTACCTTTTTAATCATTTAATTTTACATTGTGAACGTATCAATTAAAAAGAGTACTGAAATATTTTGATACCTTTTTCAAGTTTACAGAAAATCTAATCTATTGCAGCATATATATTTTGTACTATTTCTGATACATATAAAGGTGTACAAATTATTAAACTAAACTTATTTAAATAATTATTATAATGAACATCACAATCATATTATTTTAGTATATATTTTACTGTATTTCTTTATAAAGTGATAATACTCTATTGATAAAATAGTTTATAAAAATATTAAGTGTGTAAAATTTTTTCACCTACTCTATTATTAATTGAACAAAAGTATTTCCCTAAAAAGGAAATATGTTTTATGATGAATATATTACAATGTTCTTATTAATGGATAAATTATCGAGTGAGGTTGAAATGCTTATGATGAAAATCGCATTGTTGTTCAATAAAGCATAGTAATTTTTTTTCATTCTGAACAAAAAACACAAAGAACAAAATAATTAATTATTCTCTGTAGGTTCAATTTCTTCCAACACCTTTTACATGCCTTTTAGTTGAACTAAAAGACGAAAACCAACACCAATCTTTCTCAGTTCCTTGACCTAATACTTGCAATAAAAAGAATAACATCCGATAACTTTGTGATGGGTTTAAATAACCTTCGATTCTGACAAGCGTGCCCTGTTCATCAAACTCCTTAATATTACTTTTATTTTTTTATTTATATATTTGACATCCAACTGCTCTCTGACTTTCCTTATTTTCATACAAGCAAAATATATCCACTAATGGTCCCTTATAAGTTTATATGAATTACATGTTTTTTTATAAAAGTCGAAACAATGTTTTGTCACAGATTAAAAAATTAAGTTCATTGAGGTGTTTTAAGGTGGCTTAATAGTTTTTTCCATATTTTTATACGACTCAAAAGTTTTTTGGGAAAAAACCCAATTAGATTTCTTTTTTTGGCATGCCTTAATTTTATGGTAGCTATTTTTTTCAAAAAGTTTAAAAAAAAAAAACGAATTTGTGATTTATTTTTTTACCATGTCTTAATTTTGTGGAAGCTATTTTGGGTATTTCGGAGGACACACAAATATTGACTCAAATTAAGAGCTTAAGCCCTTGTTCCACAAGCTCTAACTCCACAAATGAGAGTTAAAATACCTATCACATTTTTAAGGCAAAAACTATGGAATACGTTAACCAAATTCTATTACATCTATAAATAGAACAGTGATTTTCAGAAATTTTTTGTAACTGAGAGATGATTAATTTTTACCATGTTTATAACATCAGTTTTGCATGAAAATTGAAAACTGGTAAAATGTATAAACAGTATATTTGAAGATTTATCAAGCACTCTTCTTACACCCCTTTATCAAACCTTATCAATAGAGAAAATATTAATTTGCTGTTAACTTCTAAAAGCTAACTCTTTTCGAAATTCATAAGAGATTGCTAAAAATTCATATCCAGAAGTCTGAAAATTCCATCGTGTAATGGGGCCATCCTTTGAGCACGTTAGATTGCCATCAGACATGATGTGTATGCTTGAACAAACCTTTATCAGGAAAGTTCATGTAATCCGAGTAATAAGGTCTATTATTGCTCAGGAATCTTTACAGGAGTAAAGAGGAAAAAAAAGAGATATCTCATCTGATGTCGTAAATTCAGAAGTCAGACTATGCCAACAAGTACCGGATGCGTTCATTGCAGAACGTGGGGTTGATTTATGTAACAGGTTGGTTCGCCATTTTCGGGTGTAAATTCGTGTGGATGTCACATTGCTTAGATTTGTGAGCAAAGGCACGCGTTGAGGATTGAGTTATTTTAGCTACGGAGTTTGCTTTTAGTTTGGGAGAGGCTCATCATTATACAGATAAGGTGGTATGCCGCTAGATGACATAAATTGCTATATTTCATGGAATAGAATGAATTATCGAGAATTAGTTATTATTTTATCGTTGTTTTTGCTCAAATCGATATTGGTAAACACCGCACTTTCAAGAGGTACTTATTCTTGAATTTTTACTGTGCAGAAGTTGGTATAGGGCTTCTGTTCATTATTTTGAGAAATATTTTGACCGCATATTTCCTAGAATTCCATGTCATTTAAATTTATTTTAGAATATTCTGACAAAGAATTTTCTAAATACCTCTTCTTTTAAGAAATATTTTTTAAAGAAGTTTTTTTTTCCACTTTTTTGACAAGTCTGAAGCTAACTCTAATTTACAGTGAATCATTCTTTTTCTTCCCTAATTTATGCTTTAAAATTACTAAACCCTTCAGCGGTCGTTTTTTTTAATACCCAAAATGCTTTAAAAAAGGCACATTTTTTTATTGTTTATAATGAAACACCATACTAATTTTCGACTTCACTAGAGAAAAAAAATACCGGACGAAAAGCATTTCAGTACTATAGGCAAACGGCATCCCATTTTCAAAATACTAGCATTAAATAATTTTCCATAAAAATTAAATGTAAGCGCAAGTCAAAGAAAGAAAGAAAATATCAATGCCCGTACAGCGCACGACCAAACCAGTTGCGGTCAACTTTCGGTAGCCCGTACGCTGTGCGGGAAAACCGCCTAAGGGGTTAAGCATCATATATGTTTAAATTTAAGACATAACTTATATGTTTAAAGCATTTTAAATGATTAAATACCTTAAGCATGACATTCTTTATTTCACACAGTCTATGATGCAACATGTTTTTTGGTATGATTTGCATTTATAATCATTAATTGTGATAGAAGAAGTAGACATTTTGTAACTTAACCGAAAAAACCGTCTTTTAAAACAAAATCATTCATTGATAAGTCTCAATAGAAATCAATGCATAATATTTTAATGGTAAAAAATCAAACAAAAGTTGTTAAACAAATAGAATTCCTTATCCTGACTTTAGAAATAAATAATTTTCTTTCTTTTGAGGTAATGAAAATAAAATATACTTTAATATTTATATATGTAAAAGGAGAGAATATATATATCTATAAGCCTAGTAATTGAAATCCAAATTATAAAATAAATTTTGCCATAGAATGTATTTTTTTTATCAGAGTTTGTATGAATCAACACCACTTTAAAGCAGCGAGTCTTAACCTTTTTCAGGTCCGCACTTCAATGGATCTCATATGGTCTCGTATCCCTTGTAACGTTTGAAAGAATAACGGTAGCGTATTCTTGGTTAATTTAAATATGGAAGTTATTTACGTCACAACTATTGAATATTATTTACTGAATGATACATTAAAGTTATTAAACTTAATTAAAGATTGTTAGAGTCCAATATTTTGTGAGAGGATGAACCGTTGGCTACCACTCCCGTGTAAGTTCAAAGCATCTCTCTTCTCTCATCTTCCGGTCGACGGTGTTCGATTCCTCGGGGGTCAAAAAGGGGTTGCGCTGCAGCTGCAAGATGCACGTGTGGGTGTCGGGTCCAACAAAGACGCCGACCGCTGTTGATGTTCGGAGAAGCGACGTTACACCCTTATAGCAGTGCTCTCCAAGATTTTTATCGCCGCGAATCGTTCAATGTTTGGTAATTTTACCATGGCCCACTGGGGGGGACGTTGGCTGGCTTCTTATGTTTTAGATAGTTTTAATTTAAATATATTTAAGGCTGTCTTCGGAAAATGTTAAAGAATAGGACCCGAATTAGGTACATTTTTTCAGATATAAAAGAAATGAAAAATTAATATTATATTCTGGCTTTACTATCCCTTAGAGAACAACATATTTTATTATTCTTCACTTTTTTGACCAAGCTAAGTCATTTTTTCTGGCATAAAATGTGTTTCGCGTTTTTTCTCCTATACCGTAATGTTAAATGAGCTGTCCTTTCACGTGTTAAAATGAAAAAAATAATATTCAAGGAATATTTTGAAATTTTAGAAACACTATATTGTTAACCGAGATGTATAAGTTATAACGCTGCAAATTTTCATGAAAATTGAAGCATTTTTCTGCCTTAAAATGTGCTCCTGCGTTTAGTTCAGGCTCTCGCATTTCTGCCGAAAACAGCTTTAAACATGCCTTCAGAATAAAAAACTGTTACACCAAAAAATAAATATCAAATGATTTAACATGGTATATAAAGTGATTTCCATAAAAAGTCACACAAACCCGAGAGTATAGTACACCACAATAAATAAAATGGAAATAGTTTAATGTTCATTGTGCACCCCGGTGAATATCAAATGATTTAACATGGCATATAAAGTGATTTCCATAAAAAGTCACAGAAATCCGAGAGTATAGTGCACCACAATAAATAAAATGGAAATAGTTTAATGTTCATTGTGCGGCCCGGTACTATTTTATCCACGGACTGGTTCCGGTCCAGAGGTTGGGGACTCCTGCTCTATAGAATGTTAGATTTTTGCATAAATATTATTGTATGTATAAAGCTAAAGCATTTCTAAAAAAAACATTTGTAACTATTAAGATTTTAGTTAAAGTTTTTATTCTTTCTTACCTAATTTTTATTAATTTAACTCTTTGGCTGGATATTGAATACTGATTTTCTATCATCGGAATTATCTTTCTAAGCATTTAAAAAATGAACTATAACAATATTCAGTAAATTGGTAAATTTATTATACAACATCCGATTTATGTCTTAAACAGAAAAGTAAATCTATAAAGCAAAAAAGAAATATAAAGCCACAAAAAGCAGAACTAAAAATTTCTACTTGCTCATTTGAGCACTTTTTGTGGCTAATATTTACAGAAGGATTTTTTACGCCACATTTTGGATTATCTGTTTTAATCACATTCCTTAAGTCATCCCATACATCATTATTTAAGGTATCGGACTACTTGTGAGAACTTTTTTTTTTAAAAAAAGCGGTATGGTAATTTTTTTGTGGTTTTTAGATTTATTTAATACATTTAAAAAAAATATATGCTAAAAAAATATATATATATATATATATATATATATATATATATATATATATATATAAGAAGAGAAATATAAATTACTATTTCTAAAATGAGAAAAATTGGTAAAAAATTTACAAAAAGTTACATAAACGGAGTCCGCTCTGAACAAAAAGCTAATGAACAAAATTTCAATTTTAATGAGTTGTTTTGCTATTCATTTTTGAAATGACCTTCAGGATTAGAGATATTTTAATTTTTACAAAACCTAGAGTACTTTCTCTTAGTTATCATATGAAATTGCTTAAGAAAACAGTGATTATATTCACATAAGGGACTTAAATTTTATAATTAAACAGTGATTTATAAATCTGAAGGTCAAAATACTTCTACTATTACTCAGAACGTACACAAAAAAATTTCAGTTAATTATTTTCAAAACTTTTTAAGTAATCGCTGTCCCCGTTTGAGCATTTAAAAAAAACACATTTCGAGTAAAACGCATTTTAAAGTATGGCATCCTGCTTAAAGTAGTGGCATCTGCTTTTACTAAAAAAATTGTAGTTTTTATTCTAGGGAACGGAAAATAATAAACTTGGTATTTTTATAAAGCTAATAAGATGGCAAATAAAATAAAACCATAATAAATTCATTTTCATCATTATAAAAAATTAACAATTTTAGGATAGTTGAATACCTAAAGAACGCTTTTAATTCGAATGTAATAGATTCATTTTAAATTATTCATGTCTCATATTTAGGAGAGTGTGACCACCATAGATTGAAAATCTCTTCTCGAGAATTACACGAGAGTTGTTAGTCGCGAATCTCATAATTTAGAATTTCAATCAGGTGAAGATGACGTTGTGATGGAGACAGACTACTTTTGTGAAGGAGAGAGTTATATTAAATAATAGAAGATAAAAACACCATGGAGTAATCCTTATGGTAAAAATAAAAATAAAAAATATTGGTTTATAAGGATGAGGGTTGAAACCCCAAGCCTCCCCCTCCTTGTGTACGCCACTGAGGTGATAACAGCTTATGGTACACTTCTCTCTTAGCTTCAACACCATGGTACAGAAGGATTCACTGAGGTAAGTTGAAATTAATGCATAATATCTCTCTAATTTTCAGATCTACAATCTTAGGTGAATCAGGACTCATCCACCCAAGATTCGAATTAAACGTCACCAACCACGATTGTGACCAAAGAGTTATCACGAGCTTCATTTTCAATCTCAATAAATTTTGTGGTTATTCATGAACTCATCTCCCACTTATGATTCTACCATTTATAGGATCAAAATTTTTGCTGAGTTTTTTAAGTGTCAGAAATATAGTGACTAAAATTGTTGGGACATTTTTTTAAGAGATGATAATATATATATATATATATATATATATATATATATATATATATATATATATATATATATATATATATATATATACATAAAAATACATATTATACGCGTAATTTTGTACAGTATTCTAACCATATTACAGACAGAAATTCTCGTTTAATTTCATAATTCGATGTAACAAAGTCCTTCATCTTTTGTTCCTCTGTTGCACATTAAGCAATTTGAAGATTCTTTTCAATGACTAAATCAATTTTCAATGTAAATCAAATGCGCTGTTTGCATATTAACTTTTATATTTTACGTAGGCTGGTAAATTAATAGAATTACATATTGCGCGATAATGTAACAGAATAAATAATAAAGCTTCCATAATTTTAATTTTATGAATAAGTTATAATTTTTTTTAGTTTGAAAAAAATCAATTGATAGCAAATAAAGAGAAAAATCAACAATTTTATAGCATATGATTCATTATCAATGTTTCTTTCTTATTTCGAGTTTTGGTTCGATTATCAATTATAATTATGGATCACTCAACCATTGATCATTTAAAGAGATAACATCTGTTTTCAGCATTTTCTGTGATCATTAACATGAGTAATGATTTTCAATGCGCCAAAGTTAGAAGAGTGCGTTTATATGAAATATTACCAAGAATATATGTATAATATATCCTTTCAATTAATTTAATCTTAAATTTTAATACATATTAAATAAACGTTTTGATATTAGCTTACGAAATGCATTTTATGAATGCATAAAAAGATAATATATATGGCTTATTTTTTAATTTAAATTGCATTTAATTTAAAAACTGATTCCTATCACTAATTGTAAGTATTTTGTTTTAAATTAATTTTTCCACCCAACACGAAAATGTTTTTATATATTCTTTATTTTTTCTTTTAAATGCAAGTTTGTATGCTTAACTTTAATAATCTGAGCTTTTTCTTTCGCATTTATCATTCACAATTTAACTGCAACAATCTTTGTTAAATGTTATGTGCAGACTGTAATTTAAATTTGCCCTAAAGAAGAAAATTATAATTCGAATTTTTCAATTGATTATTTTTAATTATTATACGCATTTACAATGCAGATTCAAATTTATCAGTTATTTCTTAAAAATATTTGCTGATTGTTTTTTTAAATTGCGGGACAAAACGTAAAAAATGGAAGTACATTTTCTTTTCCCCCATAAAATAACAGTTAATTATAATTATTCCCTCAACGTTTACATATCGATTCTCTTTTTAGTTTTCTTACAGTTTTAATATATTTCATTAATCTTCTGTAAACGTCCAAAACATAACAAAGTCTTTACTTGTAATTAGCGAATAACTTAATTAGTCCGGCGAGATCTGCAATTAGCAGTGATACTAATTAGATAAGAACGAGCCTCAAAAATAAGTTACCTATCCCGACTTATTAATGGACATGTATCGTAGACGTTTCTGAGGACCTAGGAACAAAATTGTTGAAGTCTCGGTATTTCTTAATCTACTACTGCATTGTAAAGTAGCAAGAAATGCGGGGGTTAAACGGTAGGCGGCGATATGCGGTTCAACCACCCGTTTTTTTTTTCGTACTTCTGGCCCCGTAAATCATTAGTCTTCGGTAAAAGCTTAGTGTAGGTTTCATTTCTGAATAAAAATTTGACGTATGACGTAGGTAATGACGTAAGTATGAAGTTTCATCGTACTATAGAAATATTTGTCATCTTTTCTGCCAATGTGTTTGGCCACTGGGCTTTAAGTGGTTGGTCTGATGGGTGGTGAAACTGAATCACCTAGGGCAGCGATGATGAGTTGAAAGGTATCTCGCCCAATTACAATGACATTGAAATTGAATATAAGAAATCCCAATTGACAAAAGGGTTAAAGCTCTTCCATATGTGAAGCCGGTATCCTTTTAGTTTCAAACGTTGATGAATTGAGGATTCACTTGTCTCTCATCCCTTGTCAACAGAGAAGGGGAAGAAATGCTTACATCCTACACGCTAAATAAATGGAAGGTTGTTGATCAAAGTACAATGATTTAATAACGATGAAAGAGAAAAATAAAATTGATGGCACAATTGATAGTTATAAATAATTGACGTTCTGTCAGCTGAATGATACATTCGCTCGCAGCGCGATAGTAATATACTCTGGTAAAAAGATAAATCTTGTTTGTGGTTTCAGTAAATTTTGAATATTCTTGGTTATTTTTTACGAGTAAGGGTTTAACACTTTTGTTTTGGCACCTTTTTTTTATCTCTAAGAGTGTACTTGTAAATGCTATTTAAATAAAATAATTTTTCGGGTTGCCCCTACGTCTTGATGCCCAATTTCTTTTTTAATAAATTTTACTGCTGGCGGGGAAATTATTTTTTTAAAAAATCTTTCAGTATATTGAATAATTAACTCGTGTTAGATATCTCAAAAATTAAATAAAAAATCATAGTCGCTTTTTGAAAAGAGCTAATGCATTTTTTTGATTTATAAATAAAAAAAAAATCAAATTAGCAGTGCATTGAAGCTTGTATAAAAAAATATTTGGCAATTATCACCGTTTAGGTGACCTTCCTGTTAACTGTAGCTATATTACTTCTGTGATGGTATGTATTTATGTTTGAAACTTATCAGAAATACGCATCAAATTCACAGCTGAAATAAGTTATAAAATTGTAAATTTTTTTTTTTGGAATTAACCTCATAAAAATTCATCTTAAAATAATAATATACTAAATATGAGATATAAGTTCTTCCGTTCGACAGAAATATGCTAATTTTCCCCCTTAAAAACTAACTAATCAGCTTTATTACTTATTCTTACACGTTATTTTACTTTTATGAAAAATATATTTCTTCATTTTGAAAAAATTATCACTTTTTTAATGATTTTGAGAAGTATAACAGAATTAAATAAAAAGTATTTAATTAAGTATCTTTCTTCGGTTAGATTTTTGAATACTGTACCAAAATTTAAAAGAAAAATGTCCCCAAATAACTTCAAGCAATCAACTTATGGCTCCTATTCAAACAACAAAACAAGGAACTGTCTGAATGCAAGAACAATTACTCCAACAATAAAAGATATATATTTGGAATAATTTTCATGTAAATTGTGAATGATTATTCCTTTTCAAAAACAAAATCTCCTAAAATTCCCTCCCTTTTTATGAAGTGATAAAATCAGAAAATCATATTATATCAAGACCACACACTTTGCCTGAGCATTAATTTCAATGCTAAGACATTTACTGTACAATATAATCTGACCTTCAACACAGAATTATTTTTGTTTTGTGTACAAACATTCAAGAAATACTTTATCTGTATTATTAGAGACTCGCCACTCCGAACGCTGTTATTAAAGCAAGTGGCTGGGTTTGACTTCCTACATTTTGAATAATACTGCCATCAACGAATAATTAGATGATAATTTATTTCTACAAGCACACAAAATGGAAGGGTGAAATGTAGTGATTAGTAGTAAATGAAGAAAAGAAAATATACTTTTCCATTTTCCTGTTTAAAATATTTATTGGTTGGTGTTTTTCAAACATTATATTAAAAGTTAAAGAAAATGTTTGTAAAATTTAAAGTTAAATTAGTAACTCCATAATCGGTGGTCTATTAGAGAATGGTCTTCTTCTTTAAAGCAAAAACATTTAGAAAAATCTACATTCACAAGCATCTTGTATTTTAAGGATTTAGTGAAAAGTGAGACCTAAATTCAGAATACCTTTTCACCCAGAAAAATACCCAGATTTCTTATATTGATTTCTAGTTTACGATAGGAATCCCGTTTTATTATATAAATCATTTAACACTAACTTGCTCCATTTTTTCCTATATGAAATACATTCTACACTTACTCCCAAAAATATTGTAATGTCAACCTTTTATAAGGTCGTGGTAAGTATACTTACCAGCAACTGAATTAACTTTTAAATGTCCGTGGCACTGGCATAGCTAGTCCTGAATGGGCCCTGTATCAAAATTCCTTGGGGCTCTTTTGGGAAAAGAAATAAGACACTTTTTGAAAGTGTCTGAATGTTACACATATTGAGGGCCCTGTATCGTTGATATAGCTCATACGGCTGTAACTACGCTCCTAGTCGATGGGAAGCAATTTTCCCACCTAAGATTTGTATTGCAAGCACTTCGGCAAGCATAACAGCTGGTGTATTGATTTTCAAATTTCAAGCGCAAAGGACGATATGTAAATTTTCTGAGCAGAAAGAAAACTGTTCCAGACGACGTACGATTGACTAAAGTTAGTGACTGTATTGAAACCTGACAAAAACATAGACGTTGCTGTTTGTGTTCTAAATCTCTTGAGAACAATATACGTTTGTGTAGCTTGTGTAGCTTGTCCTACTGTGTGTTGATCCATGTTTTCTAAAATTTCATGGAAAGGAATATGTATAAAAAATTTTAATACGATATATCTAATTTATAATTCCTTCAGTATATTTTAGTATTTATAAATTTTGTTTAAATATAATGTAATTTAATACAAAGAAATTCAAAGCATAAGATGTTCTACCTTTAACAGTTCCTAGTGGGTGGTTAAAACATATTTTCCATGTACACACAAAAAAAAGGATTTAAGAAATAAAATTAATTTTAAGTAATAAGAGCTAAATGTATTTCTTCTTATAAATCAATCAGAATTCCGAAAATATTTTAACATAACATTACTATAAAAAATGGCCTTATAAAAGGTTGACTAAATTTTTTTATTTTATATGTTGAAGCAGAAAATTATTTAATTAAATAACGCTTTTAAATTTTAAAGAAACAGTCTGATAGCCGGATGTATTTGCGATAGTCGTACGAATTTATGTTAATAGTTGGATATTTACTTAGTCTAAAATTATATGTTCTTAGAATGGGATCTGTTTCTTCAACAATAGATTAAGAAATCTTATAAACATGCAGTAAGATTAAACTAATTTTTTATATATATATATATACATAATTGTACTTCTAATTGAAACGTTTGATCTGATAAAAAAAGATCTAACACTTATAGTAATAAAAGGGAGATTAATAAATAAAGATATAGCTAATAACATAATAAATAATAACCAATTACATAAAGGAAAATATATACTACTTACAACATAAGTTCATTATTTTAAGTCAAAATATTGAATATTCTGCTAAAAAAATAAAATTATAAAGATTAAAATCTGAACTGTGCTTGAAAGTATCCAAGAAATATATGTACCTAAAGAGAGAGATTCAATCTTAAAATAGGAGAAAATTAAAGAATTTTAGTTACTTTAATAATATCAAAAACAGTTTTTAATAATGTCTTTCATAATTTAATCTCAAATATTAATTCCTAATATGCCAAACAATATCAATGGCATGTACACACCTGATGAATTATGAATAGATTATTTGGTATTTTTTTTCTTTATAAAGGGCATTACGAAGCTTAATCCCCACTTCCAAAACCTTCAAGAAGCAAAAACCAAAATAGGCTTTGTTTCAGTGATGTTTCCTTTACTATATATGTAATTGTGGGTGCCCATTTGTATTCTTTCAAGGATGGATTCCGTACATTTCCCGATGAACATTGAAGGCTGTGTCCAATTCTTTAGATTAACTTCTGAACAGTTTCACATCAGAAGGCTGAAGCTCAGCGACCGGGTTCATTGCCGAAGTGTTGACCGTTTACTGACCGCTTTTGCAAGGAACTAACGAAAGCACATTGAGTTCTAACTTTCTACACCGACCTTGACACCTGGACTGCTAAAGCAGGTCTGGGTGCCAAAAAAGGAATCAAAACTCGAATGACAAGGGCAAAACGAAGTAATTCATCTCTAAACCCTTGACCATTTTCTCTTGAGAATGAAAAGAAAGAAGCAGTAGTCTTTCGGAGAATGACATAACTGCATAAGTAACCCAGATCTTGGTCTGTTTTAGGGAGCGTAAACTCTCTGTCGTCACATGGGTGAACATCACCTTGAAGTTTGCTTTCTTACTTTACTATGTGTATTGCTTTGACCTTCAATTATTTTTGAGTCGCTTTACTATACACTTTCAACGTCGTCGTAAATCTTAAACCCGTGGTTATTGGAAATTTATTTACTGTCGGTAATGCTACTTGCCTGCGGAGATTTTGAGAGAACTTACTTGAAATAAAATTATGTTTCATTTGCCACGAGGTCTTATGGTAATGATAAAAATGATTCATTTTTATTGCTGTGTGTTTCCCCCTTTAGCTTATGCATTATATTCGAGTAAAAATTTATCTGAATTTTGTAAACATTTCAAAATTTATGATTTAGAAAGAGGGAAAAAAAGTATTTATATACCGCATTTTTTTCTAAATATCGAGTGCATTTACATTCAAGACTACACGACACTATTTTGAACACAAAAAAACAACTAAGTAGGTATATACTTCTTGTTTTTGAGATATGTGAGAAAAATAAAACATTTTGGGGACATTTTAGAAATTAATCAAATTTATTAACTGAACTGAACTTATGAGTATTATACAGTTACGTTTAGATTAGACGCCTTATTTTCTTGGGATTAATTTCATTCTGCATTATTTTCACTTTTGAAACTGATTATTACTTAAAAGGGACCCAATCTTATTTTTCAACAACCTGAAATAGTTCCAGAGTTCATAATAAGGCAGATATTTTTACAACATGAATTAAAGAGAGAAAACTTTAATGATTGAAAAATTTAACTAATTTACAAACTATCAGGTTAAGGAGGGATAGCAAAAGTTAGTCTCGGCTTTGGGTAAATAAAACAATAATTAACTAAATAGAATTGAAAAATAAATCTAAAAAAAAAAGTCGTATCTAAGAATTTCCAAAATTTGAATGTAACCCTAAATTTAAATTCATCGTAATCCACGTTAAATCTTCGTCAACATCAATGGGGTTGAGATATTTTCGCCACTGCAGAAAGATGCAATTTATATCTATATAGTTCAAAACATTAATTTCTCCTTTCGATTGTATCCAAATACGATGTGGCCGCGGTAACCGAGAGGTCATGGTCCCGAAACTCAAGGTCAGCATTGCTTCTGTCAGGTTGTGGAGTCGAATATGGTGGCTGTGGCTAAAAACTCACCATGTAGAGAGGCTGATGCATATTAAATATGTTGAAATTTAAAGTCCTGACGTTGGTGTGGTACGGAAGTTTAGAAGGCGGAGTAAAACAGCTGAAATATTCTTCACATGGTTCAAAATTATGAGGCCCTTCGCCAATAGCTCTCATGTTGCTCCAGCGTGTGGCGTTAGTAAAAAAGCATGTAATTACCTAATTAAGACCCAGTGACCGAGTGGTAGCGTATCGCGCTTCCTTACCACTCGACCCGGGTTCTATTCCCGGGCTGGGCAAAGTCGACTCAGCCTTTCATCCCTACTGCAGTGGGTCGATAAATGAGTACCAATCTTGCTTGAGGAATTAAATACTGGGGGTCTCGCTTCAGACTGACCACCTGATTGGGACATCTGCTCATGCATCTCAGCGCCCAATGACCACGTATACTGGGATGGGCACAGTAGGTCCTGGCTCTCTTAGGCTGTTGCGCCACTGAGTTTGAGTTTGAATTAGTTAATTAATTACCTAATAAATTACCTCATCTAATACTTAATCATTACCTAAAAACTTAGAAAATGCATTTCACTTTTTTTCTTATATCTGCATAAAATATTTTGGAAAATGAACGGGAGCTCACTGGAAAAAGCAGAACTGGTAATAACAAATACCAAATACATATATTAGAGCAAACCTCACGAATTCAAATAAAATTTTTCATGTATTAAGATCTTAAATAATTTTAAGAATCGGTTAACACTTTCATCGCGGCAATGACGCACTTTAGTCCTATTCTCTGCGCTCAGAGTCTGCGCCGTTCTCCGCAGCGCTAAAATTGAAACAAAACACGAATTTCTTTAAAACTTGTTAATTTTACTTTGAAAATTAATAATCAATTTCTGTCAATAACAATTCTCACTGTAATGGTTTATTTGTGGATCCTGGAAATCGAGTTTTCTCGTCCCTCGCGAGCGTTGAAAGTGTTACAGTATGTTTTCTCGTATTTTTTGTTATGTATAGATATAAATCCGATTCAGTTATATTGCTATAAAAATTCACATAAGTTTTAAAGTACTATAATTAGTAGGGGATATATCGTATTTAGGAAAAAATGGTGGATTTTCTTTTTGTTTTAAATTTATTTGCAATGTTTATTTTTTTGTTATTTTAAAAATATAAAGTCTGTAGAATTAAAGAGACAATTTTTCACTAAGTTATATTATAATATAGAATTATAAAATTCGTGAAATAAAATTAATTTAAACTTAATCGTTAACTTAATTTTAAAATTGATTGTTGTAAAAGTTTATATTGAAAACCATTTTGGAAAAATATTTGGTGTTATTTTTTAAAAAGTATTTTTACACTTATATCATTATTAGCATTTCCCCTCTAAAAGTTATCCATGCAATTTTATGCTACAATCTGAAGGTTACGTTAGTGATAGTTGGTCTTTGATAATGTTCGATTAAACAAAACAAAAAAATTGTTTATAAGTCGTTCTATACGATATTGAAACTTAACAAAAATAATATTCTTCAAGACGAAGTAAAAAACAGAGCATTCTTTTTTTTAAAGTGACGAAATGTTTTTGTAAGAAAAGAAACGAAAGCTACTAACCTTTTCTTTGTACAGTTTATGAAAGCATTTCGTAAAAATAACGCATTGCGACATGATACTAAGTGACAACATCCGACCACGCATTGTTATCAAAGACATTTTTTGAGGACACAGTTTTGCATAGATGAAATAATTTCCTTAGACGAGTTATATTCATCTCAAAAAGGTACATTTGATTGTTATCTTTTTTTCATAGTTAATTAATTCATCAACACAACATAAGTATTAGTTCTGGAAATGAAATTTGAATTTAAAACCTTATGTATATAAATGCATATTTCGAATGTAACACCATTTAAATAATCACTTATATTAAAATCATTATTATTTTTAAATAATGTAAACATTTGTGTGTGGGCTTAGATAATCTCATATCAAAATTTTTAATTAAAATTATTTTTTCTTTTTATACTTTAGAAAGAATTAGTACTATAATTTACAGTATTATTTAAAAAAAAAATTAAATAGGAAAAACCCGAATCATTTTTAAAAATCTGATAAATTTTAGTACATTTTAATTTTTTTTTAAATAAAACACTTTCAAAAACGTAATGTATTAACTGGGGAAAAGAGACTGCTGGGAGTTAAGTAAAAAATGCGAAGAACTGAGAAAGCAGCATAAATATAGTTCGGACAATACACTTCCTTTTAGGTTATTGGAATGCTTTCTTTTTTCGCAATAAACAGATAGGCTGTTTACACTGTGAAGTGTATGGAATACCTATATATTAGACAAACAATGGAATCATCCAGTTAATACTCTAATGTAGTGATTCTCAATTTTCGTTTTGTTTTTTTTTTGTTGCGGTACACTTTTATTCATTTCAAAATTTGGTGGCACACTAACAATCAAATATTTTAAAGAATTTTACTTACCAATAACATACTATATAAAATAGTTTATGATAATAATTTTCAATGTTAAATAAAATATGTAAGACAAAGACAACAAAATATTTATTCAGTAATTAATCACAAATTAATTATAAGAATGCATTAAATGTAAAATTTGAGCTCGATGATTTTTGATAATTCCGTTTATATTTAGTAGTAAAAATGATAATGCCACTCTCATTTCATCATCTACATTTAAGTCTCTATCTTTTTTTTCGTTTTAATATTTGTTAACGCTCTGAAAATTCGAATTCACGCAAATAAGAGGTAAAAAATTGTAACAATATTTTTAAAGCTTTTTTTGCAATTATGAGATAATCGTCTCTAATTTTAATCTAAAATGAATTAATTGTTCCTTCTGAGTGTTTTGAAATTAAACCTCGTTTATATTACCGAGCGGGATTATATATATATATATATATATATATAGTTCTTCCTCTTCATTCAAAGTTAATACATATACAGATGTATCCGTTATCACAAATGGATTATGAACCTAATCAGTTTTTTTTTTATATGCATTTATCCACGAAGGAATAAGTTGGATATGCCACGAATACTTTTAGTTTATTTCTATAAAATGGCTGAATAATTCCGGTTTTCATTTTTTTTTCTCAGAGTATAATTAGTAATTTTAAAAAAAATTGGTGGCACACAAAAGTGCCGTGGCACAGGGGTCAAGAATCACTGCTCTAATAAAAGAAGAATTATTTTGAATTCGTATAAAGTAATCACTTAAAAAACCATTTTCTCGAGGAACGAATAATTTAATAATAACTAAATTGAAAAATCTAAATTTCGATGACATTAATCGGTATTACCATCTGTAACTATAAAAGTACTTTAGTATTTCTATCGATAATTGAACGAACTGTTAACTTATGAGATCAAATTCAACTCCGTGAGCCTAATTTTACTGAAAACATTATAACTGTATTTAATATTGATTTAAATTTAAGTCGCATTTTAAAGCTACACGTGAGGTTCTTGCAACGGATCTTACAATTATCAGTCTCGGTCAAGCGACGAGGGGGATACCTGAGTTGGCATCCCACTCTCCTAACTTCCACACCACTGTGAGGGATTTGAGTTTCGATAAATTTAACGTGTATCAACCCCTCTACCCGGAAATTCCTGAGTTAACCGAGGACTCAAAACCATAGCTCCACCAAAACCACAACGTCCTTGTATTAAGCGGGAAAAGGTAAAGGGTAGATCTTTTTAATTACGTTTCTGTTTTCTGTTGTTTTTTTTAAACTAAGAATTTACTTCTGCTCCAATATACTTATCTCGTATTACCATGCAATTATCAAGAAGATATTTGGATGTAAGAACTTTTTTTGCTTCATTTTCTAAAACATACCTCCTTTTCAAATCTCAAAGAGCTTTGTGTTTCCAATGTTTAATACTTAAAGTCATGATCAATAAAAAAAAATGTTGATATCTTGATAGTTAAAATATAAACAACTCATTTACATTATCGCTATTATACTAATCCAAATTTAAATTTTAATATTTGTATTCATTAAAAAAATTATTTTGTACAAACCTGCTTTATAATCATGTTCTTTTGAAGAAACGTCATTCGTTAAAAGTGACCTTAAAAATCACATTTAGTATAAATCACGAATTTCTAAGCGTTAAGAATCACTCGCCTGTACCTTATTGGCACGAACTTTAAACGGTCCAAGGTCTCAAGTGACTTTTGTTAATATCACAAATATGGTCGTTCTCTGAGTTGTGGGAGGTGTCAGAATTTCCCCGTTAAATGGACACAACTCGTTTTGTTTACTTCGATTAACTTATAATTTGATTAAATCGCATGATTTAAAAAGTATAACTTTACATAGTTTTATTGGAATACATCGGGGAGTTTATGATTTATAATTATATATTATAAGTGTGTGTCCTTCAGAGTCTGTGCCAATTACCTTTGAAAATAAGTATCTTAATAAAAATTTTCTTTTTCCTTTCTTTCTTTCTTTTTTTTTTTTTTTTTTTTTGCTAAGGTGCTTTATTGTTTCGATGTCAGTATCTGAAAAGAACGTTAATTTAAATCTTCTAAAAATGTTTTACTTTATTTATAAATAATTTAATTTAACATAATAATATACAATATACGTGAATATAAAAGAAGTAGTTGAAATGAAATCTTACTTTTAGATTATAATTATTTAGTCATATATAGCTATCTGTAATAAATAAGCTACATAAGGAATTTGCACTTAAACACAATCACTAAAGTTTCATCGTTATGAAAAAATTAAAAAATAGGCTTGTTCAAGAATTCAACAAATTTGTAAATTATATTGTAGTATCAATTGTAAGTTTGTTACTTATATTTCTATGAGTGAATTAAAAAAAAATTCCAAAATTTAAAAACCCTACTAATGCAGAGATGTTCTTTGGTACATAAATATAGAAAAAAATAAAATATATATATAAAAAAAAATAAAATATATATAAAAAAATAATTTTTATGTGAAGTATTTCTACAAGGGGAATGATGTTTAAGTATTTAGGCTATTATTAAAGGAAATAGGTATTTTAGTACATTTGAACATCTATTGCGACGAGAAGACACATACTAAATAGCTACAAGAAAAAACACCGGGTACATTTAGCAGCTTTTCTCTTTCTAATTAAATACTTTAAAAAAATTAAAATTTTTAAAAAAAATTGTCGGAGTGACAGTGCACGATAAAAGAGAAGACGGTAAAAAGCTTGAATCGGATTGATTCGATGGTATGAGGAGAGAGAGCAGCTGCTAAGAAATGTAATGTTTATTGTACTATTCAATACTCAGCTCTCATTTATCAATAATCATCGATTTTGGTTATTTATATAGCAGAAAAATAATTTCATTTTGAATCTAAAATCTCTCTTGTCTAACCAAAATTAAGTCTTTTCTCCTTTTTTTTCGAAAATTAAACCCTTTGTAGTAGTATTAAAAATTTTGAAATTACATTTTTTTGCTATTCTCCTTATCTCCAAACCACAAAACATCTTTTCTACATAGGTAGGTTCTAAATAATAAAATATTTTTCCCCATATGATTGCGATCCACCCCTCTAATGTACAATGTATATGAATTTAAAATCAAAAATAGTTGTAATAAAATCATAGTTTAGATTATAATTATTTAGTCATATATAACTATAAAAATTAAATGCTACATAAGAAATTTGCACGTACAAATAAGAGCTAAAGTTTTATCGTTATGAAATAATTTTAAAAAATATGCTTATTTAAAAATTTAGCAAATTTATAAATAATATTGTAGTACCAATTACAAGGGTGTTATATGTATTTGGCAGTTTCCTTTATAAAAATTAAAAACAAATATAAGCTAGAGGCTGACAAAGTATTAAAATACAACCTGAATTCATTTAAAAGCATATTTTGAGACCTAAGCAAGCCGTGTGAAGTAAATTTATTTATAATAGGAAAACTAAAATCTTTCAAAAAGAAGCAAATCGTGAAAAAAATTGCTATGATACATTTGAATATCAACGGTTGCACGTTCAAAGACAATAAATATTACGAACTTAATCCTTTCAAGTAGTGTTATAAGAATATTAATTTCTTTTCTGTAAGTCATTAATATTCAAGAGTAATTTCTTATATACCAGGTTTTCAAGTATCCTACAATGCCAATGAATTTTTCTGCAACAACTGCCTTCTATGTTCTTTGTCCATCTTCAAACGTCAGCGACAACTCAGACGTGTTGAATACTCGAACGAAATTACATGTGTGGATTTGCTGACCATATATGGGGAAGGGGATTTGATAGAGAAAGTCGGGCCAAGGCCAAAAACCCATTAGCTTCAGAGGCAGGTATACGAAGACGGACAGCATCCGTGTGACCTTGAAAATACTAGCCACCCTGACATATAAGCCGCTTACAAAGAGGAGCGTCCTGTCTAAAATAAATGAAGTGATTAAAAAGCTGTTATATGGCACTTGTTAAGTAGATCTCGTCGCAAAGATAGAATAATAAAAAAAAAGGGGGAGTGAGCTTAAAAACTGTCAAGATAGATATTTTCAATAAACGGAGCAGGTTTGGTTCGGAAAGTTGATAAGGAAGCTGAGATCTAACATGATGGTACACTGCGGCAGTCATTATTTAAAAGGTTAGGGCTCGAAAATATCAGTAAAGTAGATATTTTAAGCCGCTGTATCCGAATTAGAAATTTCACTTATGAAAAATTAGAATTCCAAGAGTGTTTTTCATGTGTATAGATAAGCATTTCTTTTTGATCCTGGGCGCAGGTGTCTTGTTCTACTTAGAAAAGGCATAAAAAAACTAAAAAAAAATATAGAAAATTAGCTATGTAAGAAATATATAACGAGAATCTATGCTTTTTTTTTTTTTGCTCGTTTTCTTGCGATTTAATAGGCATGTCTTGAGTAATACTATGTTGGACTTATATATATATTCTAGGCATATTACATTTTTATTATTATTATTATTTAAATTTATTATTTGTGTTTTCCCTGCATTAGATTTTGTGAAAAGTTTAAAAAATTCGATACCCTTAATTACTGTTAGGACTTAAGGTATGCCCCCGACTGGTTTAAAATCACCATTTTCATAAAAAAAAAAATCTAAATTTATTTTATAGTCTGTTTTTGTAGCCTGTTTAATAAGCTTTCTAAAACTATCGTACTTTTAATTCTTAGTGAGTTAGAAAAATAAGTTATAGCTGTTTTTTGAGGTATTAAGCCCAAATCGAATCCGGAAATGTGCGTTTTAGGTTGATTTTCACCGGCAAAATGAGATTTTTATTCATTTACAATATTTTAACGAATTCTTTTTATGTTTAGTAAACTTTATTTTACTTTATAAATGTTTTAATAGATATATTTTGCTTAAAAATAGGCAATAGTTAACTGATTGCAATGTTGGTTTTGATTTAAACGAGTTGCTATCTTTTTATCATTTGTGTTCAAAACTAGATCTCTTTATAACTTTTTATTAGTACTTTTATATAGAGTTACAGTTATTTTTAATTAAATTAAAGTTGTCATGCCAAAAACGAGATCAATGAGGCCAAAAAAGAAGAGATTTCCAGAGAGCAGTATTTGTTGGAGAAACGTTGATAGAAATATCAACGGATCTTCCACATTCAATCATTAATTCTATTAAAAAAACTGATAAGGAACTTTGCGATCAAAATATCCTAAGAAAATGTCATAACGGGAAAGCTCAGAACTGCAATGAAAGTCTTAACAATGTCGTGTGGAGTATAATCCCGAAAGACAATTTTGTTGAGCAGCAAACACTCCGTTTAAGGAATTATATCGCAATAATACTTTTTAATTCTGGGTTTGATGGTATATTACCTCTAATTCAAAAGTTAGGAATGTAATTAATGTTCTGAAATGAAAGGATAATTTTGGTATCTCGACAAAACGAGAATTGTTGATTCTACGAGACATTCTAAACCAGATAAGAAACTGTAACGTAAAAAAGAAAGACCCTTCAAAACTGTAAAAGTTTGAAGTATGAGGTTCAGGAAGGCACAGCATGCACAAATCTGGAGAGTTTTAAAACCTTCCTAAATCATTAAAAAGTTTTATTGCAAATATAAACCTTATTTTGCATTTTGTGAATAATGTTATTTTTGAACATAATGGTTAACGGTAAGAGTGATATTTCTTAAAGTAAATGAAATATTCTTATGAATTCTTTTGAGTTTGTTCTTTGTATTAAAATGAATGTTTTCTGCTAAAAGCTAAGGGTAATTTTTCAATTAAGGTATTTTTTTTATGTAATTTTATATGAAAAAAAAAGTTTTTTAAGAAAATTCTGGGTTTTTTCATCTCGAACACATGTATTTGATAATTTTGCAGTATAATTTGAGCTTTTTTAGTATAAAGCATAGTTAAACGTTAAAGAATTCTATTCCTGCAAACATTTTATTTATTTTTGTGATTAAAAACTGAGCATTTAGCTCTTTTTTTCTTAATGACCGCAAAACCAAATTGACTAATTTATGAATTTATTCTAAGAATCTGAGAATCACATTTGAGAAATATCTCAAAATAATTATATTTATTTTCTCTTTAAGGTACATAGATACGTACATAACGTACTTAAGCAGCTTTCATAACTTACGCCAAAAATTACAATTAAGTATCACAAAATGCTCATCATTTTTTTTTAATGAAAATATTAATTTTTTATCTGTATTTTTTCTTGAATCTTATTCGCTAACTTTGATGAATAACAAAATTTTATTATAAACTACTTTTTAGACTAATATACTTTTAATCAAATAAGTTTCAGTCCAAATTTATTTGTTAACATGTTTTTTTTTTGTATAAATATATTTAAAAAAATACTGTTGTTTCAGGCAAACAAGACAAATAAATGCTGCACAAAGTTATAGTTTAGATGTGGGCGATGCATAATTTTATTTGAATATATCATTTTGAATTCATTATTCTACAATTTTTTCCCTCTCAGTGAGAAACTATTAAGGTGTACCTTTTCTGCTCACTTTACATACAAAAGGATTGCATGTATGACCATAAAAGGTTACACCGCAAAGCAGTTGAGTTGCGGTTTCAAATTACTTGACAGTGCAACTTGTAACTTATTACGAAAGGTTGTATAATACAGATAAGGGTCGTGCCCTTCTTGTTCGATGAATTTAATCAGAATTATTGCCATAATGTTTTAAATTTTAGATATTTTCCTAGATATGTAAATTAATTGAGTAATTTGAGTAAAGGTGGCCTGTTTTTAGTGAATGAAGTAGATAGTTTCATATTCTAAAAAAAAAAAAAATTGTGAATAATACTATTTGTAAATTGTCTTTGCCTTTAGGAAGATGTAAATTGAAAGGGCTGAAATCTTTAATTATCACTAGAATTTAGTGAAGCTGTACACATTTTATACGTATACAGGTTGATTCGCTAAAAGACCGGCAAACTTGTAGAATGTGTAAAGAATACAGAGACAACTCGGAATCACATAGGAATGCAGGGTCGTAAATGCCATTGTTTCGAGCCATGGTACAAAGAAGCAGAGAAAAAGAACAAAAAACAGCAGCACATTAAAGGGTCAGAAAATATTTTATTGAAAGTTGTACTACAACAGATGTTCGAAAGTGTATGGACTTCTTTTTGGAGTCACATAAAGAGTTTGTTGCTCGAGACGCCGGTTCCTTTAGTTGAAGACCTCATCGCTCGAATATCCTGTAGCTGCTGAGATGATATGTGACATGCCAGGAATCTTCCAAAACTTAAGGAATTCCATGCAGAGCCACTGTCAGATCTGCTAGACGATTTCTCTTTGTAATTTCGAGCACCAGTTGTAGTTCAACCTTTCAATAAAAGGTTTTCTCTCCCATTTATATAGTGATGTGATGTTTCTCTCTTTTCTCTGCTTCTTTGCACCATAACTCGTAACTACAGCATTTGCGATCCTGTATTCCTATGTGATTCCGAGTCATCTTTGTACTTCTTACATACCCTGCACGTTTGTCGGTCTGGCAGTGAATCACCATGAATATATATGCGTGTGTGTATGTGTATGTGTGTGTGTGAAAGGACCTTTTTTTTGGATGACATTTTGGATGTAATCGTATCCAAAAGGATGAAGGTAGGCGTGTGGATCACACATTTGCTTATTGACGATGATAAGGCATTTTGAAGACGATCTAAAACCTCTCAGCTTATTAAACCTATAAAACCTCTAGAATGTTTTAAATATCACATTGTTGACGCTTTTCAAGGCAATTGGTCGGATCAGGTTGAAGCTGCAGTAACGCGCGAAGCTCACAACAAAAAGTTGGATAACTTTGAATTTTTTGATAATTAAGGTTATAGTTCTTATAATTCCCGTTTTAAGTAGGTTAATAACAAGAATTATGGATGGAGTAATATTTACGAGAGCTTAGCACTAAAATAAATGAAAGAAAAGCCTTCTCAAGAGATTTGGAATATAAATGTTTCGTAGAAACTGTTTAGATTTTGTGAGAGATTATAACTTAAAAGTCCAAATTCAACCCACGATATGAGAATCTTTTAAATGACTGGCCTGAAAAAATAAAATATCAGTTGTTAAATAAATATCTACGTTTTAATGTATATTATTTGAATTTTTTAGTAAAATCCTTTTGTGTGTGAATGTTTTCCCCCCATATAAACATTGTTAATTATTACTTAGTTATAACAGTTATGACTATTTACATTTTACTTCTCATCTTATAATATTTTCTATTTTTAGAATGAATAAATTATTTAGAGAAAGGAATTGGTGTGACGAGATTAATGCAATCCTTTTAGATTATTAAAATCTCTTAAAGTAAAAACAAGAAAACATTCCGAGTTTTACATTTGACATTATTCAATAAATATAGCACAAAGGAAATCTCTCAACTTGCAAACATTCAATTATTATTATGTGTTTGACACGTATAAAATATCTTTTCTAAAGCTATTTAAATTATGTAAAGGTAGGGAATTTTTTTTGAGGGGGGGGGGGCTTAATTTAAAAATGGTGTAGAAACCACGTAGATATGATAAAGAAACAAATGATATATTTTGTTTAATTCACAAATTTCACTTGAAGAGGTAAACTTCAGTTTGAGGTAAATATAACTCTTGTAAACTAAATGTAAATATAACTGAACTATTCAAAAATCTAACAAATTTCATAAAACTAAAGTCATTGTATTCGAATATAAATGAGAACTAAGCGTTACTGTGGTGGTTGATAAAAACACTCTTTAAGAAGTAGTGTGATTGAAAATTCTCTACACCGTCACTACTTCCAAGAATGCCGTTAAATATTTAAGAAAGTGCAATTCTCTTCATCTTTTCAAATAAAGGGTGTTTTTTTAGAGGTATAGAACTTTAAATTGCAATAAAACAACGATGTATTATTCGATTGACATGAATTTTTTTTATTCGGAAGATACTCTTGTGGCATTACATTTTAAATATGATTTCTGGCATAGGACTGCCACGGCTAGCTCGGATGTAGTCCAATCTGGACGTCTAATTTTCGATGACTTTTTCCAACATTTGTGGCCGTATATCGGCAATAACACGGCGAATGTTGTCTTCCAAATGGTCAAGCGTTTGTGGCTTATCCGCATAGACCAATAACTTTACATAGCCCCACAGAAAATAGTCTAGCGGTATTAAATCACAAGATCTTGGAGGCCAATTCACAGGTCCAAAACGTGAAATTAGGCGGTCACCAAACGTGTCTTTCAATAAATCGATTGTGGCACGAGCTGTGTGACATGTTGCGCCGTCTTGTTGGAACCACAGCTCCTGGACATCATGATTGTTCAATTCAGGAATGAAAAAGTTAGCAATCATGTCTCTATACCGATCACCATCGACTGTAACGTTGTGGCCTTCATCGTTTTTGAAGAAGGATTCCACCAGCCCATAAAGCGCACCAAACAGTCAATTTTTCTGGATGTAACGGTGTTTCGACACACACTTGTGGATTAGCCTCACTCCAAATGCGGCAGTTTTGTTTGTTGACATAGCCATTCAACCAGAAGTGCGCTTCATCGCTAAACAAAATTCGCTTATGAAAATCGGGAACAATGGCAATCTCATTTTGGGCCCATTCGACGAATCTACGCCTTGCTTGATGATCGTTTTGATGAATTGCCAAACCAAACTGAGAATAAATCACTTGACAGCTGTTATATCGGTCGCCATCTTGGAAAGTAATGCCAACTTAAACTTCTATACCTGGAAAAAAACACTCTTTATATCACTTGAGGAACGAACATGGGTTAATTGAAAGAATTAAAATGTATAAATGGAATACATGATTACTAACTGTAGTTAAAAGCAATCCACAAGGTAAAAGTGCTTATTCTTTTTTGATTTGTATTCATAATAATATCTAAGTACAACTTAAACTGATCATTTATTGATAAAATGATTGTATCCTATCCATACGATATAAAAATATCAAATGTTAATATTTTTCGTAAACCTTAAATTGTCTTGAGCTTTTTAAGAAATTTCTTCGTGATATTCCTTTCCTTGGTATTCAGTTTTAGTTATTTAGAAGTCAAAAATGTACGAACTGCAATGAAATTTTTTACAATATTACTAAAAAGAACATATTTTAAGTTCGTAGTTGTAGTTTACCTCGAAAGAATTACAAAAATTTTCTATTTCCAGAAATTTATAGGTCCTATCACTATTTCTAAAGTACGGGTAGTGAATATAGTGTATTTAAAAAATTGGATTTTTCAGTAAAAGTACTGCTATACATATTATTTGATTTATAGGATTTTTATTTTGTTCCCCAGATAATAAATTAGATAAAAAAAAGGTATGTATACACATTAATTATATCGCAACTCTGTTATAAGTGTTGAAAATAGGAGTGCGTGTTGTTTCTTTTCTTCTGTTGTGACTAATTTTGGTAACAGAGAACTCCAAAAGAATTTGCTTTCATCAAAAATAGAATTTTATTATGCAGATCCGTTTAAATTTCATAATCAAGTATTATTCAGATCTCGTAGCAATGTTTACTGTTGTTGAAAATGGCAAATTCAACATTTACTCTGCCATAATTTATGTGTTTTCAAATAAAGTTACACTGAACAAATAGTTACACTTACTTTCTTTTCACATCACGGCCCACGCATAGTATTCTTTCGGATAGCTGAAAGCCGTTTTGAGAGAGCGTCATTGAAACAATTCAATGTAGGTAGTATTGCATGCATTTAAACATTTTTTTTTATTCACCACAGGATATTTTTCAGGTATATTTTTTTATATTCATTTTTATTAAATTTTTAACGCGAGAAAGAAAGGGAATTTAAGCTATTTTGTAATACTATTATTACATTCAAAGCCAAATAAATGTATTGTTCACAAACATTGTTAAATTTATCCCCGTTTATGTGTTTTATGTGTCTAAGAAAATTTTGAATAGCATCACCCGTTAGATTCTGTGTACATACTAAATAATTATACCGGAAACAAAACCTCCGGGTTTTTGATTGCCCTTTTTAAATCTTTGCCACTCATTTGTAGTGTTTTTTTTTTGTTTCTTAAATGCACTGAGTAATCTTCAGATTAGTTAAATTATGGTTGTCTGCTCAATCGTCATTCATTATCTACTTAACTTTCACGTTATTTGTCGTCTGCTTTTTATTGATTGTTCTTTTTTTATGTGGTCGTTATCAGTACTCATGTGCCTTTCATACATCTCAAAAAACATGAGTGAATCACATTTTTCACTCAAACGAATCATAACTGAAAAAAGTCATCATTATACGTAGTACATGAATATTCATTCAATGTCTAATTGACTAACTTGTTAAATTGAAAGGAATTTTTTTTTCTTTGATGTCACTTATGGTCCTCAATATGGATGGCAATTTTTTCAATTAATTCTTCGGTTATTAAATTAACTTAGAGTATATCGCTACTATTATGTAAATATGTTAGATGACAATTTGTTTTTCGACGTAGAAGCAGGTCCTTGTTTTTTACAAATTGTTTTACAATGTATCTTTTGCACAATTTTTCTCTTCCAATAAATAATTGCTGACTTGTGCTTTATTTCCTTATTTAATGAGTACTTAAAGTATTATTTTTAATTTAATAAATTCTTAAATAAAATTCATTTTCTAAATGGGCAATTACCATGTTACTGGGTTAACAGTTTTATGAAATTGCTATTATTAAAACAAATACATCTTAAGTAATAAATTTAATATTCATATTGAATTCTTTATTTAATTCAAAAGTAAAAGCAGAGTTAAGATATTTTTATAAATAATATTTTTTTAAAATCTAGAATGAGAAGATTATTTTTGAGAAACATTAAATTCTGAATCAAGAGATTTATAAATAGTTGATATAACCAGGATTGTTTGGAGAAATATATTGTCTACTCTATAACCTTACTCCTAAACCAGGAGTTATCAGACTTTCCAGAACGAAGAACCAAGTTGTCAGTAAAACATGATAATTAAGATATCAAAGAGCCATCTACATGCATATGTGTACCACAAGGAGGAAGGTAGCCCTTCTATAATTATCTTGATCAAGACTGTCGTGTGTGCTTCAATATTTTTTTTATAATATTCAATTAATATCTTATACAAACGCGGTAACATTTTCCATACCTTTAAAACCAAGCACTGTGAAAAATATTTCATATTTCTGTGACTCAATGCAAGAACAACTATTGTCAAAACATCATATTGTTGAAAATGAAACTTTCAAGCTTCATGAAAAAATTTCCATACCAATAATAACTGAAGTGCTTTTTTCTGTAATTTATTGTATACACAAACAATTCAAATAGATTTCCCTTGTTCTTACTCACAGTGGCGTAACGTACACCCCGCAACCCTTGCAGCGCGGGGGGCCCAGGATTCTAGGGGGGGTCAAAAGTCGGACTGACGCCAAGTACGTGTTTGGGCTTGGGGTCCAAAACTTGACTTTACAAAGGCGCCCTAATATTCTCCGTTACGCCCCCGCTTACTTATGAAATTTAGGAAGCTTATTTGACCTAATGTGTAACCTATATCATTTTCATATGAATTAACTTTTGTTGTATTTATCCTAAATCGCCAATTGTTAAGTGACCCTAATTTAGATTCTCCTGGTCAAGGTATTGGACATGAATGTATATTTAAATATGTATAGCTACAGATTAATTTTTTCGATAGATAATTATGAAGTTAAAAGAGAAATGGAAACGATATATTTTTAGTAGATATTTTTTTAATAATACAGAGAGGCAGAAGTATGACGATCGACAACTGTCTGTGTAAAGAGCCACATGAGGTTTACTAGCAGCGGTTTGCCGCTTCCTGTCCTAAGCGGTATCGAAAAATATTTTTTCTTCTGAGTATGTTCCTTTCTGAAGCCTGTTCTCACTCCTACTATCATCCGTTTGATGTCGTTAAAACTCATAATTAAAAAGTACTCCTTATTAAAATTTCTGAAAACCAAACCATATGGTTTCCAGTTGCATCAAGACCTTTATGTAGGACAATCATTTAACATACTCTGCACAAAAACGAATGTACTTCAAGATAGAAAATGCATTTACTATCCTTCAAAAAAATATTTATCAGCATTCATTTTAAGCTTTACAAACATCTGTATACTGTACATAAGGTGTGAATGTTGAAGCTTTTTTTTCTCCCTGAAACGCTCAATTTTCTAGCTCTTTTACAAAAAAAATTCCCACATTTTTCCCCCTTTGTTTATTGTTGCCTCCAGAATTTTTTCGGGTCAGTCACCGTCTGATATTCCTTCATCCATTCACAAAATATTTTCACTTGCTACTCAATTCATCCACACTGATGTCAGATTCAACCCTAGATGTGTTCGAAAATGTCTTTCTTATAATTTTTTAACAGGAACTTTTTAGCCCTCTTATTTTTTTCTTTTAATTTGATATGACATATGTATAAGCTACTTTTACAGTCACGTTCAGTTGTTTATACTATTTCACTGCTAGATTTCTGCTTGTTATTCGGCATTATTTGTGCTTCAGGCTTACCAATAACTATTTCCTAGAGAAATAAAATCGGCATTCTGTACTTTATATCTTGTTGGTACATGGAAGCTTTCTAGGGATAGCAACTGTTGATATGCAGTAGAAAACAATTTTAAAAGTAACAATCATTTCATTCAGCATTAAGCAGCTTGATATACAAACAAATTTAAGATAACTCATAATAAGTATCATTATATGTACAGTTTGCATTCATGTTCATCTTGTGACTTTATTTTTAACTTAAATAGTATTTATAAATCTTAAGATTTTAACCCCTTAAGCAGTATGCCCGTAGAACATATCGGCTATCGAAAGTTACCCCACTGCTGGTTGCACTAATATTTTCTATCTTTCTTTGATTTGCGCTTATTTTTAATTCTTATGATGTATTATTTAATGCTAGTATTTTAAAAAGGTTATGCAGTTTGTCTATGGTACTGAAATGCTTCTAGTCCAGTAATTTTTTTTTTTGTGTGATGAAGGCGGGAATTAATATGGTGTTTAGTTATAAACAATAAAAAAAATGTGCTTTTTTTTAAGCATTTTGGGTAAAAAAAATGACCGCTGAAGAGGTAAAAGTAATACTAACAGAATTAACGGTTTCCAATACCAAATAAATTGAATCAATGTTTGCAATCAAAGGTATTGGGCACCCTGCGAAAGAAGGGGAAGTCACTGAATGTGACACATCCTTCATGTATTGTTGAGACGTCATAGTACCCTTGCTACGAATCAAGGCGACGCTATCGTACTGGATGGTGCCCCGAGCTATGATACCGCGTTTACGAGCAGTATGGTCCTCCACAGATGCAACCAAATTGGATCTGTCATCATATAGGCACCACACTTGTACACAGCGACTATCATTGGACAAACCGAAGCCTGACTTGTCTGAGAACATGACCCTGTGACCTTCAGTCGTTTATGTACTCTTGCAAACGAAGTCGTTTGTGCTGTAGTCTATAACAGACTTCTTAAGGTATCCGACTACGTTCGGAACCATGATTTTGTAAAAGCGTATAAATGGATAATATTTAGGATATTTAGTGTCACTTAGATTAGAAAATGTATATAAAATTGTTTAAAGAATAGTATTACAATAAAAAATTATTTAAGTACAATATTTTGACAAAAAATTAACATAGAATGACTAATTTTCAAAATATTCTCCTTTTGTGAAAAATGTTTCTATTATAATAATATTTTGCCTGTATATAGCTCAGACCTGTCTGCAGAGGCTCAAGTAGAATTTTTTAAATATGTAACTTAGAAGAGGGTTTATCCATGTTTTACGACAACAGAGGGGAGACATTTTAAGAAAAAAACGCCGATAATTATTTCAATTGGTTGTAACTCTGAAGATAAAGTGAATTTTTCAAAAACCATAGTTGAGCCCCTGTACAGAGGTTTGAGCTATATACAGGCAAAATATTATTATAATAGAAGCATTTTTCACAAAAGGAGAACATTTCGAAAAAGGTTATTCTAAGTAAATTTTTTGCCAAAATATTGCATTTAAATAATTTTTTTGTCAAAATGTCCTTAAAACAATTTTATACATATATTCTAATCTAAGTGACACTACAGATCATGAAAATTATCCATTTATGCGCTTTCTTAAAATCATGGTTCCGAACGTAGGATACCTTAAGACAATTTGTTCTTCATTTTTTTAGTGTTAACGAGAGTAAAAAAGTTCTTTGGGGTTTTCATTTCTCATAAAAAATGAAACAAAAAATGACGTGTTTTGTTATATTTCTTACTTCCGCAATTTCTTTTTTAATTTTACTTTTATACATTTCCAATTTCTATCTAAAATCAAGAAACTTTTAAATTCAGGTTGGATTTAAGTGTTTCATTGGGTTTTCAATAAATAAATAACATTAACCAAATTTAGATAAATACGTTACTTAAAAAGTTAATTTCTCCTTAGTAAGAAACTCTTCGAAAAACACGATCTTAATGTTTTGTTACATCAACATTAAAACATTCAAAGTAATTAATGATGTTGAGTTTTAATATTCCTTTAAGAAACAAAATATGTGGAAAATTCTTTAAGAATACATGTCTAACATTTTTCTTCCTCTACTGCTTTATCTTTCCTATCTCAGTTCTGGTTCTAATTTCCTGATGCTAAGCAAAATGTGTGATACAGTTACAAGCTTTATGATTATAATATATTTGCCACCAAACCTCTCTTATCGATGCATATATCGATACTCAGTCTAGAAATCGTGACACTTAAGCGTTAATTTTAATTTCTCATTTAATGATGTCTTGACCTCAAAATATTTTCAACCAAGCCCAATCAATACTTCAATAACCGCAATCTACTTCGAATGTTTTATATGAATTTTTTCACCTGTGTTCTAATCTCAATAACAAACTGATTGGTTTTCGCTATCGATCTAGGGATAACTACAATCCATCATCGATATCATTGATCTCGGTATGTGATCTATTATCTTCGGTTTAATTCCTAACTGTTAATCAGAATCAGCTTCGAATGGAGGCAAAGAAAGGAATCCGAATTTTAAAAAATGACCCCTGTGGATCGGTTTTATAAAGACATTTTTTAATACTGGGTAGGAGGTAACCGTTTCAACACCTGATTAATCACTTTCGAAACTGAGTTTCAAATACTCGCATCTAAAAGAAAAATTAAATGTCAAAACCCAAGAGTCTTTATTCCTTCTGAATCTTTGAAGTTAAGTGATGAGGGAAGCGATCATTTTCTTAACATCTTTCAAAAGAGAGTATTGACATTTCTTTACAAGATATTGATCACACAACGTCTTGATTTAGATGTCATTTATCAACCAATTCTCTCTCTCTCTCTTTCTACTTCCTTCTTATTTTGTAAAAAAGTTGAAAAAAAATTAATATTATATAATTTTTTCCACTCTTCCTATATATACAAAATTCAAGCAGAATTAAAATGTAAATAAAATAGTTCTATACATGTTTTTAAAAAATTTTATTTTGATCATTTTATTGAGAACTATGCCATTATTTTATACAGTGAATGAAAGTGTGTTAGCATTCCCCTTTTAAAAATATTTTTCTGCTCATTTTATTGAGAACTATGCCAGTACTTTATACAGTGAATGAAAGTGTGTGTGTTAAAAAAAAATTCTCTTTTTATAAATATTTTAAAAGTAATTATTTCACAGTTTTGCTCAAATAAGCTTTATTGTAGGGGCCCCGGTAGCCTAGTGATCATAGTCCCAAACTCGTGCCCGGGGCCTTGCCGAGTATGGGGTTCGAGCCCTGGTGCTGTTAAATATAGTAAGGCTCTAGAGGGGCTTGTGACTGTTAAATCTGTCATGACTTAAAGTCCTCACACTGGCGTGGTGTGGAAATTAAGATAATGGGATCAGGTGTCGTCCTGGTTGCTTGACCGTGGCTCAAGATTATAAGGTCCGTCACCAATAGTCCTCTTAAAGCTCTAAAGCCCTTTCGGGTAAATTCGTTTCCCTTGAGTATTCTACCAATAGTCCTGATGCTGCTTTAGAGGGCGACGTTTATAAAAATTCCCTGGAGCTTTAATGTAATTGAGTTATTTATGGAGTCAATTTTTGTCGTAAAGGATGATACGACAAATTTTACGCAGCTGACTAAAATTGTAAATTCACATTTGCTATTGTAAAGCACTGTATAGACCATCTGTCTATATTTTGTAGAGATACAATAGATTTTGGGATAATATTCTTATATATATTTATATATAAAAGAAATTATTGTAAAGAAACTATTATATAAATTATACTTAAAGAAACTATTATATAAATTATACTTAAAGAAACTATTATATAAATTATACTTAAAGAGAAACTATTATATAAATTATACTTAAAGAAACTATTATATAAATTATACTTAAAGAAACTATTATATAAATTATACTTAAAGAAACTATTATATAAATTATACTTAAAGAAACTATTATATAAATTATACTTAAATAGAAACTATTATATAAATTATACTTAAAGAAACTATTATATAAATTATACTTAAAGAAACTATTATATAAATTATACTTAAAGAAACTATTATATAAATTATACTTAAAGAAACTATTATATAAATTATACTTAAAGAAATTATTATATAAATTATACTTAAAGAAACTATTATATAAATTATACTTAAAGAAACTACACTATATAAATTATACTTAAAGAAACTACACTATATAAATTATACTTAAAGAAACTATTATATAAATTATACTTAAAGAAACTACACTATATAAATTATACTTAATGAAACTACACTATATAAATTATACTTAAAGAAACTACACTATATAAATTATACTTAAAGAAACTACACTATATAAATTATACTTAAAGAAACTACACTATATAAATTATACTTAAAGAAACTACACACTATATAAATTATACTTAAAGAAACTACACTATATAAATTATACTTAAAGAAACTACACCATATAAATTATACTTAAAGAAACTACACTATATAAATTATACTTAAAGAAACTACACTATATAAATTATACTTAAAGAAACTACACGATATAAATTATACTTAAAAAGAAATGTGATTATATTATTATAAAATAATATAATATTTTTATAAGAAATTATTATAATTATAGCTACCCGCTATTTTATAGGTCATTATAAAGAGTTGTGGGTGTGTTTAGAGTGACATTATCCGAGCCCTAAAATTCGAGGAAACAGAATTATGCTTATCTAGTGAGATGGTATCATTATTCTCGAAGAAGAATCCATTAAAAGAAGATTCTGTAGAGTTCTTAGCAGGACGCTTGGTATTGGATGTGATTATAAATAGCCAGTGGCGCACACAAGGGGGGGGTGTCCAAGGGGTCCGGACACCCCCATAGACCTTAATTTTCTTTCGATTGGTTATAATCCTATGTATATATTACGTAAAATTTAATTATGTATTTGTTATTAATAATTAATTTTAATAATTAATGCTAATTATTTATTCAATAATTAATTTGGTATTGTTATTGTTCCCGAAAATAGACAAAATGAAAAGAATATGTTGGGTGGTGTATTGGAGCATGATACCAAAATGGTGGACTTCCAACCCTGACCCCCCGTTGAAACTTTTTTGTGTGCGCTACAGTAAATAGTACTTACAGAATTTGTGATTTCTCTCTCTATGAGTCTTTGATAGTTGAATTCTTCGAATGAGATCTCATAACTGATAAAGCAAAAGATATCTTATCTATGTATGTTTAACGGAATACCGTAAAGATGAAATCATAGAAGAACTATTTGTCAAGTGACATCTATTTTGCAGCCATTGTTTCATCAATATCTTTGTTGAAAGTGACTATAAAACCTTTAGAAAACAAGCGATGTCTGTACTCACTCTGAATATTTTTAGTATTCCTCACCCTAGGAAGGCTAAACGAAGGAGCTAGTTAAATTTTAATCAAAAATATATTACTAAAACAATAACAAAAAATGAATATTTTCGATTTAATGGAATGCGATTTTTATGCAAAATATGCAAAGCGAGAGATTTTACGGATAAAAAAAATCTATGTAATAACTGTGCGCATAAAATAATTTTTCTTAGAAAATTTTTGAAAACAAATTATTTAATTTCCCGTTAGATAAAATTGGAAGCAGAACTTTATTATACGAATTTTTCGAAATGGCAACCAAGAACAAAAACTAATTAAATTTCCGTGTCCATATACCACTGTATATGTAATATCACAATAGAATATGTAATCTACATTCAATAAACTTCTGGAATTTTTTTCGAGTAAACAAATAGCATTTTTATTTCAGTACTGTTTTTTTTGTGCAATGAGTTCTTTTAAGATTAATAAGTAGGCAATAGTGTGCTCCAATTTTGATTAGGACTGGATGACTTTTGCACAAATCAAGTTTGTAAATGCAAATCAAACGGAACCAAAAAGTTAGTGGGTGAAGAAAGATGCAGTATTTATCATTTATGTAGACAGAATAATTAACAAGGAAACACCTCACGGATATACAGCGAACCTGGTGTGTGTGTTTTGTCTCATTAATATTCTTCCGTGTTATTATCGTGAGCAGTTTTGTTCATTAAGTCGTTCTAATGAGATCAAATTCACACCTTAACATTATTAATTGTTCAGAAAGCTATTAGATGAACTAAAAGCGCAAATTGTGGGAAACTACCACTTTTTTTATGTTTTCATTCGAATATTTTAATTTTTAATAGGTAACTGGTATAAGAAATATTTGAGCAACTGGATATCGCAAGCATTTTAAATAAAACAGCATTTAAAATATAATTTTTCAAATTTTTGTGCCTTATAATTTTTAATTTATTTATTTATTTTTTTTTTAGATTATGTGGTACGAAACAAATTTAAGTAGAAAGATAAAAATATGCCTAAATAAAATAATATGTGTTTGTAAATGTTTAAAACTCCTTCAGTAAGCTTTTGATAAAAGTATTGTGAAATTATACGTAAATTTTACAAAAATTCAGAAAAACCTTCCCAAGGTTTTTTAATTATTATCTTTATTAAAAACAATATTTTACTATTTTGTAAAATGAACTTGGAGTACACTTTTGTAGGAGGAATCTTTAATTTTGAAAAGAACAATATCTGAACAAGTATATAACTCTTCTTATTTTCATATCACACCACGTGAGAACTTCAAAGCTCATTTCCATTAAACGTGCAGCATTCCAAGGCCCTAGCAGCTTCATTTTTATATCATGAATCTAGAGATCGTAGCTATATTCATCTACCACTGCCATCAAAATGATAGTGAAAAGTACTTCCTTAAGTTGCATAAACCACTTTTTGTTTCAATTTTTTTAATGTAATAATTTATTTATACTTCACACGTCATTAATGATAACGCTTTTTAGGCTAAGCGATTCGTTAATATTTATACTCTAATAACACACACTCTCTTATTGCTAATATAATTCATTTAGCATGTACAGAGTGTTTTTTTTTCCAGGTATAGAAGTTTAAGTTGGCATTACTTTCCAAGATGGCGACCGATTTAACAGATGTCAAGTGATTTATTCTCAGTTTGGTTTGGCAATTCCTCAAAACGATCATCAAGCAAGGCGTAGATTCGTCGAATGGGCTCAAAACGAGATTGTCGTTGTTCCCGATTTTCATAAGCGAATTTTGTTTAGCGATGAAGCGCACTTCTGGTTGAATGGCTACGTCAACAAACAAAACTGCCGCATTTGGAGTGAGGCTAATCCACAAGTGTGTGTCGAAACACCGTTACGTCCAGAAAAACTGACTCTTTGGTGCGCTTTATGGGCTGGTGGAATCCTTCTTCAAAAATGATGAAGGCCACAACGTTACAGTCAATGGTGATCGGTATAGAGCCATGATTACTAACTTTTTCATTCCTGAATTGAACAATCATGATGTCCAGGAACTGTGGTTCCAACCAGACGGCGCAACATGTCACACAGCTTGTGCCACAATCGATTTATTGAAAGACACGTTTGGTGACCGCCTAATTTCACGTTTTGGACCTGTGAATTGGCCTCCAAGATCTTGTGATTTAACACCGCTAGACTATTTTCTGTCGGGCTGTGTAAAGTCATTGGTCTATGCGGATAAGCCACAAACGCTTGACCATTTGGAAGACAACATTCGCCGTGTTATTGCCGATATACGGCCACAAATGTTGGAAAAAGTCATCGAAAATTGGACGTCCAGATTGGACTACATCCGAACCAGCCGTGGCAGTCCTATGCCAGAAATCATATTTAAAATGTAATGCCACAAGATTTATCTTTCGAATAAAAAAAAATTCATGTCAATCGAATAATACATCGTTGTTTTATTGCAATTTAAAGAGTTCTATACCTCTCAAAAAAACACCCTTTACATTAATTTAATAACTCTTATTATGCTTATTAACTCAATGGCATATATATAGTTTTCCAGCTTGTTTTTTGGTGCATTAGTTTTTTTCATAAAATCTACTGCAAAAATGTTATACATCTAGAAATGCTACTATTTAATAAAATTTATTTATTGTGTAGTAAATTGGATCACACTTGGATATGGCTTATATCCAAGTTTCCTGTTTTGATGAATTGATGGATATTCTGAGCATATTGAGCTTATGTTTAAACAACATGTTTTTACAGATTTTTGAAAATACAAGTATGTCTTTTTAAGCATTGTAGTTTGTTTTTACGAGGAGCAAATTTCAAATTAGTTTTTTTATAAATTCTTATACGCACTTTAGATAAATAAATACGGTGTTTGTAATATGAAAATATAAATTGTGAACAGTTATATAGTAGCTAATTGCAGTATTTTTTTACTTGATGCAGGTTTCTGCATGAAATGGTTTATTGATGAACACGTATAAAGTGTTTTCAATATTTATTACCTTCAAGTTTCTGAAAACCAAACTTAAAAAGCTTTTTTAAAAAAAATAGAAATCCATCCATTGTTCTGTATAACTAAAACGAATTATCCGTATCCAGTGGCACACACAGGAATTTTTCAGGGGGGGGTCCGAGGTCGAAAGTTCACCATTCTTGTATCATGCTCCGTTTGATTTTGTCGATTTTCGGGAACAAAACACAGTAAAAAACTAGTTTTTGAATAAATAATTAGCATTAATTAATAAAATTAATCATTAGTAGCAAGTAATTAGTTAAATTTTACGTTCTATATACTTAGAATTATAATCAATCGGAAAAAATCAAGGACTTTGGGGGGGGTCCGGACCCCAGGACCCCCCCTTGTGTGCGCCACTGTCCGTATCTAATAAATATGTGTGGTAAACTTTTCCTTTTATAGGATACTTTTGTGCAACAAACATTTTGGCTAAAATTCTTTCGTGCTCTTGGGAATACTAAGAACATTCAATAATTTTTAAATATAAACAAAAAAAGTTTTTCTTATTAATAACAGAACAGCATTTTTAACATATTTTAATTATGTATTAATTTAATTCGTAAATTTGTGATAAAACTTACATTTTGTGTAATGTGTAAAGTTTAATTGTAGTAACTGATTTACGCGTAAAATTTTTTTATTTCCTTGTGGAGTTTTATTACAAAAATTATCTAAGCAACATTAAATTCAGCTTCAGTCTTTGCGAAATATCTGAAAAATACTACGGAGGAAGAGAAAACTTGAGATGCATATTAAATTTAAAAATTCAAAATTAATAAATTTGAAACTTACTCTGCGTATGGAAAAAGGGATTTTGAAATACAGCTACAATAAGTGTGACCTTTGCGAATCATTTAGTTTAGTACATTGTTTTCCCCTCATTTCTTTTCACTCGAGAAATGAGCATAGATTTTATCTCTGGTTAACATTACTTAACATTAAATAACATAAAAGATAAGAGATGTTGAAACTCTTAGTTATTTTTAAAAATGAATTGCATAAAAATACAAAAATAAGAGTTATTTAATGCTCTTATGAAAAATGTTAAAAAAGGAATTATTGAAAATATGTTTATAAATTATATTTGAAATTTAAACATGATGCTGATCCGCAGTCAGTTATGTATGTTATTTTACTAGACATCATTTGTATGTAATTGTATTCCATTAGTATTTATCACTTTGTATTTAGTATTTATAGCACTGTTTACATGTGCCGAGCTCAGGAGTTTTCAATTTTTAATTTTATATTTTTGCCTAGGATTACGTATGATGTTTAATTTAATTTTTAAAATTTTATGTGCAGGTCTATATGTTCTGGCATATGCATATTTTTTTTATTAATTTTTCAATTCGTGTCTATATACCTTTATTTGTATGCTTCTTTTGGACTTGATGAGTTTATTTCAAGTATTATTGTTATAAAATAATAAAAATTACTGGTTAAATTTTTAAAGAAAAACAATAACTTTGATAGTAAAGATAAACTTATAAAATAACTCCTTAAAAAGTTGTAAATTTCATTCAAAAATCTTCAGAGAAACAAAGCTTGTTTTTGCCAAACATGTAGTCTTTCGAAGGAACCAAAAAAAATTTTGTTATTTTTCGGTAAGTAGTAAGTACAAAAAGCTACGTTTTGTTTAAAGAAGTCGAAGAATACTTACAGACGAAACTTAGCTATTCTTAGAAGACTTTAGTTAAAATAAACATTTATAAAACTTTTATCGAGACAAAACCATCCTTTCGAAGAATCCATAATTCTGTAAGAATATACACTATATTGAAGTACAAGGATGATAAAATTCTATTTTTAAAAACATCAAATAACTAAAAATATCCATAAATTTTTCATCGGATCGATAGCAAGGAAACATTTTATAAAGTACTTTGCGACAGATTGAATTATTCTAGAGGACGGAAAACTAAAACGATTTTTATCTGAGACATTGCTCCTTTTAAGACATTTTGTTGGATTTATCAATGTTTGTTGATTAAATTAAATACTAGATTATATATTTTTTATGTAAACATATGTGATTAAATATCAAAAAACCCATTAATTTCATAAAGTGTTTTAGTTCAGAGAGCAGATGTTTAATGATGTAAGCCCTAAAAGAATAAAATATAACTGCTTGAGATTTCATGAAAGTAAGCAATAAGAATGTTATCTTGAAAAATATATAAACTGACAAATAGTTTTGAAATTTTTCAGGCTATTGAATGTTGACTTCAAAAGCTAGGGAAAAGAAAACACATCATCCTTCCATTAGCATGACAAAAACGCGTACCAGTCTTCTATTTCTGGCCATTTTCAAATTAATAGCTTCGCATAAATGAATCAAAACATACTAAATTTCTGTACACGTAGAATTTGAGTATCTTACTGAAATCATAATTCATTGGGTTTAAAGAGGTGAATTTTTTTCTTATTGTAGAAAAAAATTATTAGTCTAGGAATGCAAGCTTCAAAAAATTTAAACATTCAATAAAACAATATTTAAAAGGGAAGTGGAACAAAAAGTCTCAACTTAAGTATAGCTAAACTATCACAAGGAACCCATTATTAAAAAATTATTATAAATTTCTTCATAGTCACCAGTTTAAAGAATTTTAGTTTTAAGTGATTGAATAAAAATCCGGGTAATAAATTGAAATGTATTTTTGGTTAAGAATGATAAAAATCCGTGTTTTCCATCTATAAATAATTACATACAATTCATTTAAAAGAGTTGAAAATATATGATAATAGAGAAAAGTTAATTAAAACTACAATAATTGTTATAGCTATTATCTTTAGCTAAATGACTTCTGAAATTTTTTGTGATGGTAACTCTTGCTCTAAGACAATCGTTTTCAATCATAAGTATACAAAAAATTAATAGCCCACCTTTTCCTTTTTTAAAATGGACCTCTCCTAATTTAAAATTCAGCACTTGTAATATTTCTGAATTGTTTTTTCCATTTTCCTTCGAACCAATTTTATAAGAGATTTATAAAACTGCTTGTAAAGCTGAATAATATAATTTATAAAAAAAATACCAACTATTCTTCGTTATTATTCCCTAAAAGAAATTAAAATATTATGCAAAAGTGATTATTATAATCAAACATCAGATTTATAAATATATTTCCCTAGGAAAACATTTATCGGCTAAAGAAGGTATTATTTGAAGTCTCAGCAAAATTACGTTTTTAATCGCTTGTTTATGGTAAAAAGTGCATTTAGAAAGACTTAAAATAATGAAGAACTCAATATGTTAAAAAGAAACAACCTATTCTTTTTTTAAAAAGATTTCCACCTTAATATTAAAATTAAAGATGAATTTATTTTTAAAATCTGTTTATTATATAACATCGAAAAACAATCGAACATACTTTTACAACAGTTTAAGTATGTCTTCCTAATAAAAAATACATTTTAAAACCTTAATATAAAGCGTGTCTTTTTTTTTAATTTCCCGACGTTTTTTTTAATTAATTAAAATATAGATAAGTATACACGCTTTTTGTTATTCAATTCAAACGCTAATTATTTAATTGTAAACACAAACAAGAGCGCCAAGTTCTTCGTTCTTTTCGATTTGTAATAAAATACCATTTTTTACCAAAAATTTACAATTTTTCTTCTTAATTAAACTGACGTAGGCCAATTGAATCGACGGATCATTAATAGCATTTAACAATTTTGAATCATCTTTTATTTTATTGATAATCTCTATAAAAAGAGCTTACAGCAGTGGATATTTAAACTAATTTGTCTAACTTTTCTCATATAAAGATTTAAAATATCTTATTTTTTTAATATATATTCTATGCTATTGACTTTTAAACATTATTTTGACAACACAAATTATCTCAGGAGATCAAATTCTTGCTACTTCAACTAGTTTATAGTTGCTTCTAAGCGAGTTAATTGATATAATTTATGTGACTTAAAAATTTTATTAGGGCATTTATTTTTTAAATAGAAATAATAACAACCATGATGTTTACTTTAACATCTTGTTTTTGAATAATAATAATACATATTTTTCTTTGTCGAACCATAAAATTCTACCCTTTTTATTTCTTGTGTGCAATGGTTCTACACCAAAAGAAACACAGAATTACGTCGCTTTCTTCAGATCCTTACAAGCGAACACTCTTTTAATGTGCCGTATAAATTACTAAACTCAACATATGATAATTCCCTTAGTGAGAGGGAAAAAACACATTAGGTTCCAGATTTGCAATTAAAAGCGCAGCAGTGTCCTTCTTAGGTTGCTAAGACTTTTTCTGTGAGCTTGGACGCATATTCATGAACGGCGTTATTTTGTGATGGCGCGAATTCTTATCTGGAGTAATTTTATTTCTTCCAATACATTTCTGATTCGGGATAAGAGTCACTTATCATTGGCAATAAAATCTCCTTTGAAAAGAAATTTTCTGATTTGTGACAAATGATATTTTAGTAATTTTATTAATAACATAAGCTTCAGAAATTTGGTATTATTCAATCATTATTCATTTCGATATAACATTATTATCTAATAAAATACTTAAGAAAGATAGTGAAAAGAATAAACTTCAAAACAGAGGGGTGAAAAGTAATGGAAAGTTTTTTTCGTATGAATAAAAACCTATCGTGTTTGAGTAACAAATGTGAAAATTATACCAACGCTTGCATTGTCGGACAAACTGATGGATAGGAAGATTTTCAAGGTCTTCACTTGGACCGTAAATTTTTAAAAAGCATATAAACAGCTCGTAATCCTTGGGATTCGTTCACAGCTGTAGTATCTTAGATGTCTATTTAAGTACTTTTTACGATCTTGTTTCTTGCTGAGATACACTCCTTTCTAAGCACTCCTGCTGACGAGAGTAGAGCATTTGGTATCATTGTTTAAATAGTATAAAAGAATGAGTTTACGCCCTTTTGAATAAAATACTTTGTATTCTGCGCATCGTAAGAAAAAAATTAGCTTTCCTAAATTAAGGTCATTTGTTTATCGAGGTTCGGAGAAATACGTAAAAGACAGCTTCGGTTCAGAATACGTTATGATTTTTTAAAAAAATAGTTTTTTGAAATGAAATTGCATTTGCTTATTTTTAGAATTCAAATATTTAAACGTAAAAAGTGAGCAAACCTGAAAAACCGTTTCAAGATTTTGAACTGAAGTGCTTTTTAAAAAAAAAGATTTGGACAAAGCATTTAAATCATTTCATTTAGTTTAGAGTAAATGATTGATATTTTCCCTAGTTCAAGTATCACAAACACTTAGAAGAGATTTATATTTCTTATTTTCGCTTCTAATTTATTTATTCTTATTAGAATATTGTTTTTACACTGAAAATATTTTTGGTTTAATGGATAATTTTTAAAGGTTTATATTTTCTGTTCTTGTATGCATAAAAGTTTCAATATCACTTTACAACTTCTTAATTTTCTGTTAATTTTTATTTTGTCGATTACATTACAGTAAATATCTCCCCATCTCTATATTATGTATTAACTTCGTAAGAATTTTTAATGTTTTTAATAGAAAAAACATTATTTATATATATTTATCATTCAGTTAAAGTGTAAATATATGAAATTCACTTTAACTTAATGAATAATAATATTCTCCATACATCAATAGTGCCTTAAATATTTACTCATCAGGAATATTTTAGTCGTTAATAATATGGAATTAAATGAACTAGTATTTTTTTAGCAGTCACTGTTGTAGGATTTTCTTAGCCGTGAGTCGTTCGTCGGATTTTCTGAAATTAATCCCTAATGGACAATCTATTGACCATTTAGAGGATGTATTCTACTCCTAATTCTTAAGACTTCAGTAGGCTATCGTAGATCAAAGAAACTCGTTGATTAAAATAGTGTGGTTTAGTGTATATTTTTATGCTCAATTTTAATTATTGACGAAGTGGAACTTATTGCCTTTATTTTTGGATTCCAATCCCCTCCCCCCCCAAAAAAAACTGTCAAAATGTCATTTCAACCATTCACTATCTGATTGATTAATAGTCAGCACCTGTTTAGTTCTGCTTCATTCTTTCTTAAAAGCACGTTCTTACGGCCGTAAATTATTTTTAGCTAGTCATAAAACTGGTTAAACCCCACTTTCTCATAAGTTAAAAGTTGGCCTCAGTCTGCAATGTTTATAGTACTGCAGCATCCATCTACTTATGCTCCCAAAATCCCTGTATTTTTATCTTTAGTATTTAAGTTATTTCAGTTTCTCAAGAACCGTTCATTAAAAATTTCGTGTATATATCAGAAAAATGAGTTGCGGCGTGATTTTTTATCCAGAGCCCTTGGAGATTCCTCATAATCAAATTCTGCTTTCAAGGCATCCTGGTTTTTTTCCATGTTCCTGAAATGATCCTTGTTCATTTGTATGATTCTCATTGAAATTTTGTCTAAACGTTTCAAATGCGGATACATTTTGCTCTTTTCCCACGCATAAAGGTTATGAAAACATGTGTGGTAGCAATCACTTAGCTTCCTCAAATGTGCTTTCAAGTTCGTGCCATAAAATGAAAAGATTGCTTTTCTATTATGGTTCAGTACGTCTATGTAAAAACAGGACACATTACAAGAACTGCTCCATAAATTATTGTTTTTAAACGATACCTTCAATAAAAATAAACATAAGCTCTTAATCTAGCACCGAAGAGTAATATGTGACGAGATAGAAATCACTTCATCGTCCTACGTCCAAAAAAGTCAGGATAAATGTTGATAATGAATGACAAACTCTAGCTCTCTTTCTTCTCTCTAGGAGTTTTACGTACAATAAGAAAAACAAAAACAAAGACTATAGCGTGCTATGAATACACTTAATAAAAATGTGTATGAATGAATACTTTATCTTCGTAACAAAGTCGTAGTTACATTTTTTTCTTCTCTACAACAAAAACAGGAGTAGAGCGATATCTCTTTCAAAACGAATGCTACTTTCACGACCTCAGTAGGAGGTATCTTCAGCGCCAGCCCGGCGACGGTTCAGACGTGCATAGCATGCATCCCCGTGCGTTACTTTTGGCTTGCCCAAAGGGTAATAAGACACACGCCACGGTGCTCATAAAAAATGGAAATAAGTATTACTAATGTGCATAGATTACGCAAAAGGCTCTAGATAGATTACTCAAAGCTATAATTCACGTTAAGGCGATGCGCTTTATTTGAGTTTTGATAATTTTTATTGAGGAAAACTAGAATACAAATTATTCAAAATTGTGCGTTTATTAGAGAAAACTTTTTTGAGAGAATCAAGTTGTGATAGTGATATTTTTTAATACTCCTACAATTGTATAGCAACTGTATAACGCACGACATATGCTTGAACATTTTAAAACTGTGCGTTTATTAGAGAAAACTAAATTTTTTGAGAGAATCAAGTTGGGATAATGATATTTTTTTAACAGACTGCTACAATTATATAGCAACTGTATAGCGTATGACATAGTAATTGAAATCTATACACATATTTGATTAACTCGGCAATTGGCTTTTTCGCTTGCTGCTTCTTACGGGTTCATTAAAACCCTTTAAGACATCGATACTCAACCCGCGGGCCGCATGTGGTTTACTCATGGCCCATTTTGCCCTAAGAAATTCAATTATTTAAGAACAATGTATTAAAAATTTAGCTGGAAATCTTCTCAATAAAGCAATCAAATCGACCCATTTTGCTGTCGATATCGTACGGGAGCAAATTGCAAGATTGTTTTTCTATTTGAAACTGTAACAGTTAGTAATAATAAATAACAGTGGAATACGGAATGAATTGGAGTAGTGACCATTTTATGAGTGGAACTGATTTTTAATTATAAACAAATAGTACTGTGATTTCAGTGAAAACTCCTCTTTGCTACCATTCTGCATTTGATAAATTAATGTTTGAAATAAAAATGAGAAAGGCTTTGTGAAAAGAAAAAAAATCAAATTATCAAACGGCTTGGCAGTTTTGTTTGTATGGTCATGAATGAAGGGGAACCGAAACTACCCCATAACTCAGTAAAAAATGCGTGAAAACGAAGACAATTTTTTATGTGTGTTTGACAGAGATTAATACAGTATTAAAAACCAAAAATAAGTTTTGATATTTTGATCAATTTTCCACATTTTAAGTGTCCAATATTGTCTTGGTCTTTTGGTGTTTTTTCCATTAATTCTCATGGTGCGGCCCTAATGAAATATCTTCCATATGTATACTGCCCTTTGGGGAAAAAAGGTTGAGTACCCCTGCTTTAAAAGGTCGATGCCAGTGACTAGTAATAGGAATCGTATTGCGGTCAAAATAATAGTTTGAGTAGTAACCTTGGCATATATGGGTTCTTTGTCCAGTCAGGGAGGAGTACTGTCTTCCACTTATTGAACGCCCTTCATTTAAATTATCATTCACTTTCAAGATTTTCGAAACTTTTAACATTAATAATTATTTATATGCATTTTTAAGGTGAAGAAACTGCGTGAGGTTCAACTTTTTACTTGAAACATTTAAAAGGTTTAGATTCCGAACATATGTAGCTAATAAGTCACTTATTTTCTTCTTAATAATAGGAATTATTCTTATTGTGTTCCTAGTTCTTTCAAAAATTTAGTTTTCTTCCCAAAACCAAGGAGGTAAATTTATCAGATCGTGAATGATTAATTCATATTGTTCTTTAAAATAGAATGCTTCTTATGTTATTTTTAAGCTCGAAATTATGAGACCAGTTGGATTATTTGAATTTCATATTTTACAAAGTCATTTTTCTAAAATATATTAACATTTTAAAAATGTACGCGAATTTTCAACACGTAGCTTGAAATGCGTTATTAGTGTAAATAATTTTAATTTTAGTACAACCACAAAGTAATTCATTTGATACATCTAACTGGCAATTGTATTTGGAAGACTAATATTTCATCGGTGGGATTAGAAAACATTTTTGTAATGATAGTTAATTTTTTAACATACGTAAGTCGAGGAATAATTAAAGGATATTTGCGCCATAAATATCAGGAAAATGTAATAAAGTCCCCAAAATTCTCGAAATATTCCCAAAAAATAGAAGTTTATCGAATTTTTATTCCAAACTTATTGAAAGATGATTCGGTGGTATAATTTAAAAGTTTTCCCTCTTACTTTTGCATACATGTTTTCTCTACGTAAGATGTTTCCTTATAAACGCTCCTGTCATGAAGATTTTGAGAAAGTGAATTAGTACAGATTTTCCCCCTCAGCCCTACCAATTGTTTGTATGCAACTACAAAATTTCATCCAATGTGTTTTTAAGATATTCTTCCTCTTTCTATTTTTAGTCGTTTAAGAGTAGATTGTTACTAACTTTTCATTGATGTTCAGTACATTCGTTTTCCTCAATTTTCCCTCTTTATTGCTTGTGTTATCAAGCCGACATCTATACATATTTTAATCTCGTCCATTAGCTATCTAATCTGGAAAATAATTTGCTTTTTATGCGCGAAAAATGATGTATGTACTACTTAGCAAAATCAAAGTAATCCGTCAGCGATATGAAATGAAGCTGTTTCTTCTTCCTAAAGTATGAATACTATATATGTATTTTCATTAATATGTTTATTCAAACTAAACTTTGTTTTTAATTCTTGTTTTTAGGGATTTTTAATCCAATCGGGGAAGTACACAATATTTTTCAGCACTTTTTCTCTGCCAACATCAAAGTCTATACGCTCATTGAATTAAGACCTCGTTATGTATAAAACACACAAATCAGTTCATATAAAAATTCCTGCTGCAAATTAGTTTCGTATCAAAATGAAATTATTTAAATTTATCACGCTTTTGATTCCAACACATTACTTATCTACTTTTAAATATTTTTCCAAGTATCTCTTACATTGATCTACTCATTGACTTGATACGATTTATTTTTTCTTTTCATCCTCATCGTTGTTGATATAAATTTGTCTTTATATATAAATGTTTCCAATTGCTTTCTTCTTGATAAAACAATGTATAAATTATTCCTGATAAGACTGGGTAGTTCTATTAGAAAGCTATCACATTTCACTTGAGGTCATGCTATGGAGTATGAGGAGTGTTATTTTTGCATTATCAGCGCATCTAAGAAAACTTAAGAATAAGATAAAACGTTTGTTAGGAAATTTGGAATTCCAGTTCTTTCTGGAATGTTTTCTTTTTCTTATAAAATGTTGTAAATTATCGCATAACAAGTACTTTTAAGGATTAATTGTAAATTTAGACAGGGCTTTTTAAGTTTAATAGTAAATTATGAAAAATGCATAAATCTTTCGATAAAAAATTTCTATTTTTTCTCTTAATGTATAAATAATACATACATCTGTAGGGAAATTATATTCATATCTATCTTGTATAAGCAGGGATACACACACACATATATATTATCCGCATTTGACATAATTCGCACATTTTATTCTCTTTGCTTTATATTTCATTCTCTTTTTCTCTTTGCATCATAATTTTTCTTAAAATTTAGTGTTCAATGCTAGATTTCTCTTCTCTTTTTAAAAGTGTATTCATTTTTACGTTTTATGCACGAAATCTTTATTGTTTCTTTCGGGAAATATTTTAAGGGTACTTTGAGAAATTTTAAATTTTATTATAATACCATCCTCCCTTTGTTATAAGGACAATAATTTGTTTAATGTTTCGAACTGACAATAATGTTATGATTTGTATAACTATTAATTCTCTTTGTTAACCTTACAAGGCTAATTCATTGCTCATTATTTTAGCCTTCAAATTTAGGAGGCTTAAAAGCTAGTAAAAGAAATTTTAATCTATTACAGTTCTGAATATATATATATATATATATATATATATATATATATATATATATATATATATATATTGATTATCTTTCCTCAGATTAAAAATGTTAGAAAACATCCAAGGTACACCTATTTATTTCTCTGTGGTTACAAGTGCTTATAAATAGCATACCATGAATGCATTTTCTTAAAAAAATTCAAGGACTATGCTGTAATTAAAGACTGTGTTGTCATTAAAATTGAATGGGATGCATTAAAATTAATTGACTATGTTGTCATTAAATTTGATTGTGTTGTCATTAAAATTGTCTGCGATGTCATTGTGTGCTTTCCTTGTAGGGTTTGGACCACACATAAACGTTAGTAATCAAAAGTTCAATCCTTTTTTATTAAGATTATTTAAGACCTAAGATACGTCAGACAGGTGGCATAAGCAACAACAACAAGGTCCAAGATTATATCCACATCCGGAAAAATGTTTGTTGTCATTCGATTATTTGGTGTTTAAGTTTTCTCAACATTCTTCTTCTCTGAACTAGTTGATATCGGAAAAATACTTCGGCAAGATATTTTTCCTAGTATACAATTATTCCATAGTTCCAGTTTGATCTACATAATATTCGATACTCATAGTTCAGTTAGACGTTAAATGTATATAGAATTCGCGATTTAAATGCGAGTAATATATTAATGGGTGTCATGTAAAATAGGATTATTTGTATATATTTTCTACCCAAAAAGTGGTTTTCACCAAATTTTCTTTTAAGATAGGAACTTTCACAAAAACCAATTCTTTTGTACAGGCAGGTATATGTTAATACCATTAGCAAAAGGTTATACCAGTATAATAGATAAACTAGTTAAATATTTTAGTATACATAAAAATACTTACTACAAAATAATGAAGAATATAATATAATTAAAAAATTAATTTAATTCTATAAAATGTGCTCAAATTAGATTTACATAATATTAAACAGAAGTTCTATTTAAGTATTTTTCTCATTTGCTTAATTACATTAATTGTCTGAAATTACTTCATTCAAGCTTAAAGCTCAATTCTTCAATTATCATAATTTGAATGATAAATAAAAACTCCTACTTCCTTATTATCATTCAACTAAAACATTACTAGAGTGTTTCCTGGATTAGGAAACACTTCAGTGTGAGTGACAGAATGTGGGGGCTGCTATTTACATAAAACCAACAATAAACAACTATTACTCCCAATTATCAAAGGATTAAATAAGAATTCGACATTATATTAATAATTTTTCTTCAGTAAAACAATACAAATAAGCCAGTTTTATACTGTATTAAAAATCAAGAATTATCCATAGCTGGGAAATTAATAAATTGATATTTTTTAAGTTGGACTAATTAACTAATACAATGGTAAGAACGAAAGTTAAATAGAAATTTATGTGTCTAAAATTGGAAACCAAATTTATGATTCAAGTCATTTTTGGTTTGATCGCAACACAAAATCAGTGGGATTATTGTTAGCAATTTTTACACAGTTCATTCCTAGTACATCAGTTCAGTAAAAAATTACGGAGATGGGGTTAGAGTCGACTGAGTACAAAAATAAAAGCAAAGAGTGATTAGTTTATTTATCTGTAGTATTCCAGAACCAAAAATAACTCGAAGGGAAACTATTCTATGCGTAAAAGGAGGAACATTTATAAAGATTTTCCTTAACGTTATTATTTAAACCGAACAATAGATCACTTAAAATATAGTTAAGAATCTATGTTTCATTCAGTAAATTGCTTTTTAAGGAGAGATTTCGTTATAAGCATATAAAAGTAAAAATTGTATCGAAACGACAGAACTTACTTTGGTACATTAGTATATACAAATGCAAGTATATGTAATGTTTTTAATTTTGTCCGTGAATATTTTATATAGTGTTCATGATAACTAAGCAAGTATATCTTCCTTACTTTAATTTATAGCATCATTTATAAATTGATGTGTTAAAGTTAAGGTAAAATTACAGAGTCTTCAAATTTAAGCATGATTTAAAAGTCACATATTCTGTAAATGAAATATACTCCCATAAATTTTATTTTGTAATGCATTGCAGGGTTGGATTCAGGAAATGTAGCTGTCAAAAAGCAAGCTTTTGAACTTCTTAGTGCACTTTGTGTTTACAAGGCGGAAGGTTATCAAAGAGCCCTGGAAACATTGGAGCATTACAGAGTAAGTTTAAAGAATTTTCTCATTACAATAGTTAAATTTTTATAATATAGAGATTAATTAGGTTAATAATTAATCAAATTGCAAATTCTTTGTAAAATATCCTAACGTTATATACAGTAAATTTATCTTAAGAAAATTTTTTACATGTTTGTAGAAATATGTTAACGGAATGAATAAAAATTTTCTCCATAAACGTAATTACTGCAATACAATATTAAATTAATTATTAATAATTATTTATTAACATTATGTGTATTTAACAGAAGATATTAACTTTACTTTTTACTTAATTATTATCAATATAAGTTAATATGTATCACATTTAAGAACTTTTCCTCTATTCTATAAGGATACAATAAATATGTTGTATTCTGGTTTATACTATAAAAATAGTGTACTAAAAGTGTTTAAATAAATTTTACTAACAACATTTTGTTTTAGTAAATTATAATTTGTTTTATTTCATCTGGCTATATCATGGCATCTTAAGATTTTCTTTCAGCAACTACGTAGTATTTTACACACTTGATGTTTTCACAAATTTTAATTATACTAAGTATCAGTACCGAATAATATTTATACTGTTATTCCTTGTAAATAAATGAATAAATAAAATATTTCTATGCTGGTTAAAACAATAATGAACTACTTTCTAATAACTAGTCGGAATACTATTAAACTTGTGTTTTTCTCCTTAAACTTTGTGATTTATCTTATATTTTATTTATATTATTTAGTATTTTTTCTCATCTATATACGAATAAAGAATACAATTTGATTAAGCATTAAAGAATGTAGCAATGTTTTTTTATTTGGTGAGAAAAAACTTTATTACATTCTTAGAAGCAATGCATAAAAATGTGCTAAAACACAGCTGTAAATTCTAATAATATGAAGACTAGTTCTCCTAAGTAACTATAAATTTTATCCAGTTATTTTAAATTAAATTAGACTTGCAAATTCGGAAAGAACGATTGGAGCAATCACCGTAATAAAAAGTTTTACCTTGCGATTTCCTTTTCTTTTCAGACGAATAAAAAAGAAAGGTACCGTTTCAAGGTCGTTGTGGATGAATTGCGTAGTTCCACTGATCTGGATTACCTGTCAACTGTTGTAGCTTTTGTGAACTGCACCATTATATCAGCAAAGTCGCTGAAAGACAGGATTCGCATTCGGAATGAATTCATCGGTTTGTAAATTTATATGGCAATTTATTTAAACTAGAATCAATCTTCTTTTTTGAATTTAATATTGTAACAAAAACGCGGAAAATGTATTGATCGTAAAGCCGATTGTATGCACGAGGAAAAGCTTTGGAAAAGAAATGTTGAACTGATTGATTGAACTTGGGCATGTTTAGATTCTGAAGAAAACGCGATAAAACTTTAAGGTAAATATAAGAACGAGAATGTATGCGTTCAATGTAATTGAGAATATTTACCTTTTAGCAAATGTACAAAATGCTCTTACAGTTTAATTGAAAGATTTATTTTCATTTTCATCAAAGTTCTAACAACTGAATAAAGTTTTAAGCTAAACTTTGCGAATATAAATTAAATCAAATTTTATTTTAAAGTCTAGATGACTTTGAAGACAAACTCTTCTACCCCTTTGCAATTTAAATAGCTCTGAACAAATACTGAAAATTGTTCTCTCGCTGTTGTTTAAAAATGAAGATATATACAACACGGTGAACAAAAAATGTAAACCAGACCATAAAACGATCAGGTTGAAGAATTTTTTCTCGTTTCCAAAATTTAATCCTAACGACAAACAAGAATTTTTATTAAAACAATTTACTTTGTTTTGCAAGAGTTCGTCCTTCTTAAATCGCCTAAGATGCATTAAGTGGACAGTGCTAGGCTTGCTGATAGGTTATATATCATTTTGGCTAAACTTTGCTATACCTAATATTAATATTATGGGCTTCCTCACCTCGACCTATTCTTTCAGTTAAGCTTCCTGTTATTCCCCCTCTTGTTTTTTTTTATGAAACGAATCTTTGGGGATTAATACTTGTTTATGTTGCCAACTGTAAAACTCTTACTGAATATATTCAGCCTTTTTTAATTCTCTTGCAGAGAGGTTCACAGTTGGCTCTCTTATTTTCGACAAAATGTCCAACAATTTTTGTAACACAGTTATTAATGTTTCTGGTATTACAGATAATTTGTATAAGAACTTCAGGTAATGAGAATTTTTTAATAATGCTTCAAAATAAGTAGCTTAGATCTTGTTAACCAATTTGGGCTTATATCATACCAATTTTTCAATCTGTTTTAATAATTTCAAAAGTATAAGGGCACCTTCTACTGCTGATTACTGTAGGAAAACAAGAAACAGTGTCTAAGGAATTTTTATGTGTAATACTTGGATATGATGATAATGATTTTACGATCATTTTTCATACAATAAAAATTTTAATTATTCTGTTTTTTCCCCTTAAAAGTGAACATTTTCAATAATTTTTCGAAAGAAATTTCCAACATTTGAAATTTTTTGCTTAATAACTCTAGTATTAATACATGTGACAGAAGCACAGGTAGTATTACGAGAAGTTACATACATAAAATCGATTTTTGCAATGCTTTGTAAATTTTAAGATATCTAGAGATAGCAGGCTAGTTTTCTTCAGCAGGGTTTTGAAAATGCTACAGGATTTTGAAAATGATTCTGCGTTGAGAGAGAGAGAGAGATATATGTTTTGAACTGTTTTAAGTAAAGAATCATGTACCAAATTATATTCAATCCTAAAATTATCTTTCAGTGTTTTCCATTCTTTTAGCAAAAAATTTGGAAGAAAATTTAGTATTTTGAGCACACTAATGCTCTATTACAAATTATGCATTCAACTCAAGAAACAAAGAAAGTTTGAAGTGTTTTAGGATAAATGTTTGTCTGTTCCTTTTTTGTTGTATTACTACGGTCTTAATCTTGTTATGCACTGAAATGCCTCATAAACTATTACACCTAATACTGCGTATCTCCCTTTTTAGTAGAAATTATTACAACATGACCTAGTTGGGACATTAATGTGTGAAGGTATCCTGTATAGATAATTCGCCCCAATATTCTTACAGGTCAGTCCACAATTCCTTCCGCGGGGGGTGCGAGTTGATCAAGGTCTCTTTTACACAGTAGGATGGTTGGCATTTTAGATATGTGCAATAATGCTCTGTCTGGGAATTTAAGGGACGAACGGGGGTTGCTGAAATCACAAGCGAGTTCCTATTGTCACTTGTTATCAACTTGCGATATGGGGTCCTTGCCCTGAGTCCAAGTTCATCGGAAAGTATACTCGTCAATAATGGATGCATATTATCGAAAAGAATCTTTAAGAGCTGGTTTCCCGTCAGAGCCGTTTGTAAACTTATCAGAAATTCCAAATCCTGCCAATTATGCAAGCTCCATAGCATGACAGGGGTTCTGACTTTATAGGGATTTCACCATAGCTCTACACGTCAGTCAGCCTGATGCACTTGGAAATGTGGCTCGCTTAACCAGGCAATGTGTTTTCAGTGGTCAACAGTCTAATGACGGTGCTGGAGAGACCAAGTGAGGTCCATGGCTCTGTGCGTTGTATTCGTCAATGGTATGAGAGTGGCTTTAGGCTCTGAAAGCCCACATTAGCAGTTTTTTGTACTATTCACAAGATAACCATTGTAGATTCCTCAACATTGAAATACGTAGTAATCTGAGACAATGTTGCATAACTATCTCGTAAAGCAATCCTTAATAGCTGTTGAAGTTCCCCCTTTCTTCCTGCAACGCTGCCAGTGAGTTGATGTAAATTTCGGATATTCACGATATGCTTTTTCAGTGGTTGCGTGGGAAAACTTTAGTTTCATCTCTACGTCAGAAATTCAGTGACTATTGCAACTGACTATTGCAACTCTGGCAACTGATTTTCGTTCAAAGTTACTTAAATAATAGTCATTCTTCATTGTGGAAGCAGAAACTGATCTGTAGCTGCTGTTTTATATAAGTTCTGCTGTGTGACCAAGTCGAGTTAAATTGATCGGATACATTTCGTCATTATGAATAAATTCACGTCTTTGCCAGTTTTTCTGGAATTTCAGTTTATGAACTCAGGGTATATGCATCAAGTCTTTGTTGTTCCCTTAAAAATTTGAAAAGCCGCAATTTCTTTCTTTCTGAAGTTGATGAAGTCATGTGAAAAGAGTTAGCATTTGAGTAACTAATACATAAACAAATGGGAAAGAAAAAATTTAATATATCTAGTATTGTAATACCAAAATAATTCAGGACTTAAGTATACTTCAGAACATATACAGGCGGTAATATTTAATTGACAAGTCTGCGCAAAAGTCTGATGAAAACAAACAAAAAAAAAATACGAGATAACGTCGTAAATAACGAAATATAACTATCCAGAATAAAGCAAAAAATATTAAATTGTTTAAATAAGGTGAATATTTGTATTTTTTGTTTTTAATATTGGAATTAAATTAATGTTTATTTCACGGAAAGTTAATATTTCCAGATTTTTCAAAATAGAAAATAAAGAAAAATTTAAAAGTAGCAACAAAAAGGAACAATTTTTATTGGAATATTCAACTTTAAAGTACTATTGTGCCAAAACCATGTATTTTCCAAGCATTTTGTAAAATGATGATAATTAATTAATGAACTTATTTTTATAACCTTATTCAGGTTTGAAGATTTTGGATGCTCTTAGCAGATTAAGGTAAGTAAAATTTTAAAACTTTTATATATTTTTAGACTAGATCTTCCTCATTTTAATGCATTATTTAAATTTTTGGCTTTAAATTTCAGCACTTTCGTGTTTTTTATTTTTTTTCATTTACAAGGAACTTAATGAACCCGTGATAGAGGTAAAATATATATTCATTCTCATTACAGAGCTACATTTGCAGAAAATACAGATAATGAATTGTTTGTTCAGTTGGATGTATTTGATGAACAAAGAATATCTGATGAATGTCAATCCACAGGACCTAATGGAGTTGATTTAAACAGCCATCAAGATGTTTTCTATGCCATATTGAGACAGGTAAGAAAAACTTTTAAATTATTAACTCAAAATCTTTATTAATTATGATTGAATTAGACTATTTAAGCGAGTGTATTTGACTTTAATGAATATTAATCATAGAAAATAATGAGCTTTTTCACATTTCACATTAGGGATTACAAAAGCAGCAAGAAAGTATCTCAATACTTTTTTTTTTCTTCTTAATTCTTTTTCTGGTACATTTTTTGCTTTGACGTTTCAAAAAAGATTTCTTTTCTACATTATATATAAATATGCAATTCCTTCTAGCCTAAGATAAGAAGATTTTAGAAGAAAAAACTTCGAATGAGACTATATTTAAAATTAATTTGTACTCTATGAACAACTTGGCCAACGCAGAAAAAAACTAGGCGTTTTCCTTCAAACGAATGTAATCTTTCTTTTCCAGATAAAGGGTTAAAAACGACACGTGTACTAATTTAACAATTTTAACATAATCGAGGACCATGGGTATAAACTAAAGAATTAAAGAGGGTGTGCATATATATAGATGACATTTTAACATAATACGCGAATAATAAGTTCAGAACTGTGTCTAGATAAATATTCATCGGCTAAATTTCTTTTGGTTTCTTCTAAAATCGAATATTCTTTAAAAAATAAAAATAACTAGATTTTTATGTTTTTAGATTGCCTTAATTGAATCAGAAGTAAATTATAAATTACATAACAAACTTTAATGAATGTACGAGAATTCCGAAGTGCACAATGTTTCTTGTTATAATGTATCTCGCAATTATAACATGTCCGTCATTGTTACTAGTATCTTGTTTATATAATATTCAATAACGTATTGTGAGTGTGTGTTTACCAGTAAAGAACGTGTATTTACCAATAAATTAAAAAAAAGCTTTTGTTTAATTTGTATATTCTAGTAAGAGGTAAGTATATATATTTATATATAAGACTGTAGAATAGATCCATTTACACGCTGTTTTAGCACAGTCAATTAACTGCGTTAATAAAAGGGTTACTGTATTTTTTATTTTTTATTTTTTTGTAAAAAAAAAAAGCAGTATTCTGTTATCTTGTAATTTACCAACATCTTCATGAAATGTGGATCGATCCTAATTTTTCTAAGTTCGTATCAGATATTATCGTATATTTTTATAGATGACATCCCAATAGAGAAAAAAATCCGATATTCTTCCTTTTTAGTTTAACGTATAACGTTTATATTACAAAGCGCAGGTATTATAAAAACGTAAATTGTGTGTTATCCAATCTAAAATATACTCCCCAAAAGTGCATCATCATGAAGAAATACGTAGTTAAATGCAAATTAGGGAATGAGTAAAGGTGAAAAATATATGCACAGGTGATTAAATTTAGGTGTGCATCTGGTCACATGATACCCAGTTTCTAGCTATAAAAACCAGCGGCTGACTTACTTCACATGACCTGTTAGAGATAGATTGTAATGTCGAAACTATTGAAGGAGCATTAAGTACGTTTCGGAGACGTCATCTAATTGAATACCAGCGGAACGAGGCCGTATTTTTTATTCAATACCCTTGGTTTGCGCAAGCGTCCAAGTGGCACTTGTGTTGGACGAAATGTAAATACACTGCTGGACAATTGCTAAGGACGGATCACAAATTGCTATGTAGCATAACATTAAGCGAGACATGAGGCCTAGTAGGATAAAATATAGTTGCCACACTGTTCAGACATTAGAATAAAGAATATTTATTGTTCTGGAAAGTACAAAAGCTGTGAAACATCTGAAAGAAAAAAAAAATGTTCATTTGATCTGCGTACGGAGAAATGGAACAATGCATCTAAAAGTCAGCAGGCACCTTAAAGAAAGGTATCAGTACGGGATATGTCCGCCGTGGAGTGTGATGCAACATTCCACACGTCGTACCATACTTTGCACAACATTATCCAGCAGCTGTTGAGGCAATTTATCCCATTCCTCTGTGAGTGCACGGATGAGGGTGCTCTTGTTTGTCGGAGGACAGTTTCGACCAGCAACTTGCCTCCCCAAAGCATCCCACACATTTTCAATGGGGTTTAGATCTGGAGAACGCGCTGGCCATACGAGACGTTGAATACCCTCGCTGTCTAGACAATCCTGAACAGCGAGTGTTCGATGACATGTTGCGTTGTCGTCCATAAAAACAAATTTATCACCGACAGCACCACGGAAAAGACGAACATGAGGAAGTAGAACTTCATCAATGTATCGTTGGCCCGTCATAGTCCCATTCACAACCACATGTAGGCGCGTGCGGCCATTGATCTTGATGCCGGCCCACACCATGATACTGCATGTCGGATATCGGTCCTTTTCCTGGATATTTTCTGAACGATAAGCAGTACCACTCTCGCGCCAGATCAGTTGGCGTCTACAATCCGATGACAGACTGAACCTACTCTCATCTGAGAATAGTACGCAAGCCCAGTTCTGTTCAGTCCAATTGTGATGCTCACGACACCATTGCAAACGGGCAGTACGGTGCTGTCTGGTCAATGGGACACACACAACATGTCTGCGTGCGTATAGTCCTCTCCCCTCAAACGTCTGGCAACAGTTTTTCGGGAGATCTGCTTTCCTGAGGCAGCAAGAAACTGATTTGCCACCTGCTGAGCTGTGGTGCGCTTGTTCCTTTTTGCTGATAGGACGATATATCTGTCTTCTGCAGGCGTCGTACTTCTAACACGACCTCCCCCGTGCCGTCTACTACACATTCCAGTAGTTTTAAATGACTTCCACAGCCGTGAAACAACGCTGTGAGCGATGTCAAACTCCCTGGCAACATCTGTTATTTTTCGCCCTTCTTCGATCTTTCCAATAATTCGGCCACGCATAAAATCATCTATGTGATGTCGGGAAGACATGCCAAAAATTTTAAGTTCGTCTATTAAATCTTTCCTGTCAAACTTTGACTTGAAACAACAACTGTCCACACGCGTCAAAATCTTTAAAGCTCTTATGAACGCTATCACGTGATGAACAGACGTGGAAAAAAAATTTGCATACTCATACTTCTTCTTACTAATATCCCGCACTTATTCTAATTTTCCACATTTTGCTTAATTTCATTTTGTGGTTGCTATGGATGATAGTGTTATCCGTCCTTAGCAATTGTCCAGCAGAGTACAATTCAGTGATTCGTGGCAAGATGGATGGACGATCGTTTGAAAACACTGTGGAGAAGCGTTGATTTAGCAGATGCATAGCAAATCAATCACACTTACAAGCATATTCACCGAATAGTTCGTCCTGACTCGTTTGCTAGAACACGCGATGTCCAAGGCCACTTGCCATTATTGGAGGGTGCATCTATCAGAAGCCAAAACATCCGCAATGGGTTGCTTAAATGGCGGATGCACGTTCGACAGACAGCCTTGGGAGTTCCTTTAAGCATTCATCACAGAACTGCATACCTGATTTAGTATCAACATTATTGCCATTGGGTCAACGAATGACGTGGGGTATTGTTTTCATATAAATCTCGATTTTGTTTATGGAAGTATGACGGTCGTGGGTGGGTCAGGAAGCTTCCTCGGCAACGTTTCCTTCCAATCCATATCGTCGAGCGACACCTGTCACACACTAGACTCCATGGTTTGGGGTGACATCATGCTTGGGCAGCGAACATCCCTTGTGCACATTATTTTCAGTTGAATATCAGACCGATATGCTACACAGGCAGTTTTGCCTGTAATTCGGCCACTTATGCAGCCCATTCCCAGCATTTTAATCCTGTAGGATAATGCTCAACCCCATGTTGCATGGAATTGAAATTCTTCTCTGACCTGTAGCCTCACTCCCTTCTATTTCCCATCAACACATGTGGGTCCTTATCGGAAGTACGATGCACTGGTCACCACAGAGGGATTTCGAATTGACAAGGAATATCACCCAGGATAGTTTTAACGGTCTCACTGATAGCAGGCCTCTCCATTTAGATTTAGCTTCCTGAGATTTTCTTGGCTGCATAAATTCTTAGTTGCATAGTTTTGTTTGTTTCTTTTATCATTTTCATATGAGTTGTTACCTTTATCATTCCTGATATTTCCACAATAATGTGCGCATTTTTTCATGGTGTTGCAATTTGGCTTTTGAGAAAATGAAGTTCCAAAGCGCCCTTTTATTTTTTAATACACGAATCTGAAAGATTACTGCAATGTAATATCACGCATAACTTTTAATAACAGAAGATATATTACGAAATGCACCAACGAATCTCGATTTTTTTTGCATTATCATCATTGTTAGACAGATGGTTGGGGTATTAGTAGTGGAAATATTTTACAGCTAGTTCGAGAGTTCAGATGTATCACCCGATAAGAATGTGTTACAATGGCTGATATGTCATGTGGAAGTTTTTAATTTTGTTTAAACAGTGGTTTTCAAGCTTCAAAAGGGTATGGTATGGTGAACTATCCATTTTACGGAACTAGTCTGATCCTCATACCTCCATTCATAAATATATATCCAATTTTTTTTAGTTCTTAAATTAACTTGAACTAATAAAAACATATATACTTGTTTATTATGATATAATTAATTATAAAAGCATTATAATAATAAGTTATGTGCAGAAAGATAAGATTCCTTCTAAAGCAATCAACTATTGGAAGGAATTTTAAGACAAATAGCATGATGTTTCATGCATTTAAATCAATAGCTTTTAAATTATTTTTAGTGCGTATTCTATTAATGTAAATTTTGTGTGCGTGTGAGTAATTTTATTAATCTTTTTCGGGAAATAAAGTATAAAATAACAAAAAACCTGATTTGCTTCTTATTCACATTAAAAAAATTAAATGTTACATTTTACTGTGAAACGTTAGGGTGTTTACTTTCATATTTTTGAGAAATCGTTTGATTTCAGAAAAGGAAGTAAACAACCTCGAATTTCAGATTTAGATGGAAAGAATATAAGCACTTTATTGTAGATAACACAATTGACATTTTCCAACATAATTGTTACTTAAAAATTTCACATTGGATATTTTTAGACAGTTACAAATATAATACCCATTACTGAATATCTTTCTATGTAAAATTGTAATCATGAAAAGTATCAAAAAATCTTTTAAAAAATTAAGAAAATGGATGTGTGGCTTTTTACAGTAATTGAGGGCATTTAAATAATTATATGTGTGTATGTCAAATCCTGACGTTTCAAAAACGTTTGGACAATGCCTTCCAGGAAGTCATAAAAAGCGCTAAGGGTTCTTGAGTCCTCGAAATAATTTCTTCTTTCTATAACCTTGTTTTATCCCTGTTAAAAAAGAATGGGATGTCCCCGAATTAATATTTAGGAATTGATCTTGATTCGTTATTAATGACTCAGATGAGAAGCTCGAGTAGTTAATGTTGGGAAGCCAGAATGGTACCGTTCAATTATTAAGTTACCTAAAAATATCTCATCAAAACTACGTTATAAGACAAAAGTAAAATTTTAAACGGCATAATCTGTATCAATATTGTTGTTGTTATTATTTGCAGGTTGCTGAAACTCCACAAGAAATTCCTTTCCTAAATATCTTGCAACATCTGCTTCGTGTGGATACATCTTTACCAATTTCTGACATCATTTGGGACACTGCAGAAAAACTTGTTCATCGAGCCACTCTTTGCGAAACAAAAGAAGATTCTGAAAAACTTCTGAGGACTCCTAGTTATCACCATAATCTGAACAAATTAATCAGAGGTCTCCAGGAGAGTGGAGGACGGTGTCAATGTTCTTGCCACAACAATGGAGAGGTTTCATGTAGCAATATTGATGGAAGAACACGCAAGCGAACCCCTTTGCAGTTGTCCTTCAGTTCAGCTGAAGGTTCAAAAACCCCTGGGATACTCAGTCCAACAAATTCTTCAATGGCTTTTAGTCCAGAATTGTTGGCTACTCTTTCAAGAGCGATATCTCCTCCGCCAAAGGTTCCAAGCTCTTCTGTACTTCCTTCATCCGGTAGTGCCCCTCCACCACCTTCTTCAGTTCTCCCACCCCCTCCTCCTCCACCATTGGGTAAAGGTGCACCACCTCCTCCTCCTCCACCACCACCACCACCACCCTGTTTAGGAGCTCCTCCTCCACCTCCACCGCCTCCAGGATCACTTGGCGCTGTTTCAGCGAAACCTTTGACACCTACTTCTGTGGTGCAAGAGGTAAAACTTCCTCAACAATCGACTCCAAAACCAAAAAATAAAATGAAATCCTTGAACTGGACAAAGATACCGAGTAACAAGGTAAAAAGGATATTTTATTACATACAATTTCTTTCTATTTGTTACTTTTGAAAAAAAATTAAGATTTTTCTTCAAAATTTTGCTAAGTGAATCACTGGATTAATATTCAGCATAATGTTTCTGATATAAGTACATAGTCACTGCCCCCAAAAGTATTACGTAATTAATTAAAAAACAATTTAAATAAAAAATAATTTTCATTATAAAACAATTTTACTTAATGTCTTACACAGTTTCAAACTCATTTTTAGAATAGCATTTATTATAGGTGTTTTTTTTTTTTTTTTAAATAATTAGAAGAATACTTTTATTTTTAGAATTAAATTTTAAAAAAAATAAACTTTTGAATATTTCTTTGATAATACTTAAATCTAATTAGAGTAAAAACTACTTTTAATTTTAATTTAGTTTGTGTATTATTTTGTGCATTTTCTAAAGAATGTGTCTGTGCATGTGATTTCTTTTTAATCTGTCTTCAGAATTTTTACGGTTTCATGAAAACATTCAAAGATCAAGACCGCATAAATTTCAATTTGTGTTAAAGAATTGTTTTAAATAAGAAAAAAAAAGTCTCTATACTGTAAAATACACGAAGCTGCCCACCTTTTTTAAAGGATTTTTACTTTTAAAAAATCTGTATAAGGTTTTTTCCCTCTTCTAATTTTGTTTATTTTTATGAATTTCCATTCGAAAGCAAAGAATGTATCGAAATCAGCTTTTTTGTAATAAGTACAAAACGAAATTCGACTTTTATTTGTATATATTTACTAAAAGTAAATTATACTACTTCTTGAGAATGAAGATACCAGAAGGTGTACATTTGAATTTTTAAAAAGATTTCATCAAAAAATACTCTATCTTGCAAATGTAACATTATCCCGCTATCTTATACGTATAAATGGATTTTTTTAAGAACTAATTTGGAAAATTAGAAAATCATTTTCAGATGCATAATGGACTACTTTCATTTTTATTCATATCTTTATCAATTTTCTTGTGGGTTATAAATAAATGCAATTCATTACACTCAATAGCGAATGCAATTTTAATTCATATTTTTTTTTATTCTTAAAAATTAAATCTGGTAAAAATTTCATTAATTGCTCTTACTCTCTTTATTACATTTTTATATCGCTAAAAGTTTTTTGACACAATACATTCATATGTGTATTTTCAGAAAAAGAGATTAAAATTTTTTTTATAAGTACCTTAAAATTCGGAGTATAACTCACACCGTCGAAAAAATATAATCCGTACCCATCGTATATATAACTCGCACCTATATTTTCAAGCTGCATTTTTTAATTTTTAGGTATATTCACCGTATAAAGGGAATCCCCTTTTTTATGAAGAAACTTGAAATGTACGTATGCCATACTCTTGAGTTTTGAAGTCATTTATTCGAAATATTGTCCCACGCTTTTGAAAATATATAGCATACTTCTAGAACTACAACTCTTTAAATTTAGAGCGCGTGTCATTTCTTTTAAATAAACAGTTTCGACATATGTAGAAGTCTAGTTTTTGCTTTTATGCTCGTCTCCTTTTATTTTTAAGGCTCTCATTTTTATACCCGGTGTATAACATGCACCCGTAAATATTGCTCTAATTTTTTTATGTTAAAAGTGTGAATTACGCACCGGATTTTAAGGTCTAAGAAAAAATTAAAACTTTTTAAGTGCAGAAAGAATCATGTGATAAAATATCTTATAACTGTGTTTCATACTTACAACCGCAATATATGAAATCGTTAAAAATATAAACATGCAATGGAAGTCAACAAAAATTGTAAGTATTTACAACAAATTTAAAAAAAAAACACTAGCTAATATTTGTAATGGATCCCTTAAAATACGAATTATGATGCTTGAATAAATAAATAAGATAAAATTAAAATTAAAATGATTATAAGAAGAAATAAAATCACCATGTTGATTGTGTGGTAGTACTGATAATAACTGGATGTCTTTCTCCTTGGTGATATTTTTATATAACGTCTGAAAAATTTGAAATAACACTTTTACTCGAATACTGAATAAATAATTGCTAGGGAAAAATGTCCCATTACGAATGAGAAAAATAAATATGATTCTGTATACTTAACGTACACATGTGAAAAATATGAATTGCTTTCTTTATGCAAGAATTTCTGGTGTACATTTTATCTGACTGTTTAGCTTCTACAGCTTTCTATATGTTCTCAATTTAGTTTTGATAGATGTTAAGGGAAATCAGTAGAAATAATGAACTTTCAGTAAAAAAGAAGGGTGAGAGACCTTGTCTGTTTTCATTTCTTAATTGCAATTTCCGTGAAATCAATGCAATTCGATACTGTTATCCATTTTTTTCAGTTGCAAAGCAATTTTCAGAAGAATTATCTTATTCCATTGCGCTCCAATTGCTGATTTAAATAAAGTTCAATTTTCCGAAGGTAATTTTGTAAATTAACTTTCGTATTTGTTTTATTTTTTAGGTTGTCGGTCGAACAAACTTGTGGTCTCTCATTGCGAAAGCTCATGATGGAAGTCCTAATAATTTGGATTTTGAGACAATGGAAGGTTTATTCTGTCAACAGAGCACGATGAACGGTCAACAATCCCCAAGACTGGGCACCCGAAGTGACAAGAATGGAAGGGACAGCCTTGACAGAAAAAAGAGAGAATCCTCCGAGGTGAGTGACTGGAAAATAATTGCAAATCGCAGAACCAGACGAGCCGGAAGGAAAATTTCTTAATTTGTGACATTATTTACTATGAATGTCGACGTGGGCGAGGACAAAACCCTGAGAAACTAGTCAAAATTTGCTAGAATAAGGAAGTTTGGTGTTAGACAAAAATGCGCGCTGTCTAAAGAAATTGGTGCAGATCTGAAACTAGTGACATAGTCATGACGTCATTAATGTACTTTTCTTATTTGTTGCAATTGGTTATTGTGTAGTTCTCGTTTTTTCAAGTGGTAGTACGTAAATGTTCTTATTTTTGAGCACCAGTTTTTTCAATTCCTACTATTAGTTCACACTCTCCGTATATATTTTCGAATGTGATTGATGAATGTGTTTTTCTCTCCTTTGTAGAGAATTAGACTATATATATATATATATATATATATATATATATATATATATATATATATATATATTGTTCAAATTTTTAATCATTAATAAAATACTTTCTATTCATCCACACAAGTTCAAATACATTTTTTTTTTTTTTTTTTAAACTTGTAGCGGATGACACTTGATGTTAATATAGTTTTTTCAAACATTAATTTATTAATTGAATTTTAAAAAATGAATAAATAGTAACAAATAAAAATAATAGTTCAAAAGTATATATAGAAAAGAAACTCGTTCGTTGTGTCTCTGTAATGCAATGGATAGAACGTTGGACTTCTAATCCGAAGATCGAGGGCTCAAATCCCACCTGGGATGGCCTAATTTCTGAGAATGTGATTTTTTTTTTAATTTTCTATTTTATTTTATAATTAAATTTAACTAATGAATAAATAGTAACAAACAAAAAAAAAATATTCCAACACTAGTTATGGAAAGGAAAATGGGAAATTGCAAGGAAAATCGCTTTCTATTTTTCCACTTAACAGTGTGATTCTGTCATATGCAGTAGCGCACACAGGAATTTTTCATGGGGTGGGGGGTCCGGGGTCGAAAGTTCACCATTCTTGTATCATGCTCCTTTTGATTGTGTCGATTTTCGGGAACAAAACACAGTAAAAAACTAATTATTGAATAAATAATTAGCATTAATTAATAAAATTAATCATTAATAACAAATACTTAATTAAATTTTATGTTCTATATACTTAGAATTATAATCAATCGGAAAAAAATCAAGGGCTTTGGGGGGTCCGGACCCCCAGACCCCCCTCCCCTTTGTGTGCGCCACTAGTCATATGTATATGCATATTTATGCTAATTGCAACTGTTGAATAAAAAGTAAATAAAATAAATTTGTTCTAGGTTGACCTAAGTAGGAATTGACTTAAAATCTTTTTTATATTGTTTTAAATAAGCTCTTTACAGGACATTTCTTAGAAGAAATAAATAATTGAATTATTCTATTTATCGCTTACAATAAGGTTTACTAAAAAGAATGCTATAAATATTCATATAATGCATTAAATTGTTAAAAATAACATTTAGTTAAACTCCAAAAAAGTTAAAAGCCCTAGTGTTGCTTTGAAGTGTGACGATAATAAACAATAAGTAAAAAAAAGTCAAAATTTTTACCTTGTACGACAGCTCTTTGTAGAATTCAAGGAATAATAAATACCTCTCTCTCTCAATTAAGAAGTATTCTTTTTAAAAATAATACTTATACCTGAGCTCACATTAGATCAATTCGAACTCTTACTTAATTGGTAAATAAAATATTAAATATTATTTTGGTTTTTAATTTAGTTTCCATAGTTAATATTTAATCTAGAACAGCTCCTTATTGAATCTGTTTACCTGTTCAAAAGGTTTGTTGGAAAAAAATAATAATAAAAGGGTATATTTCAGTAATTATTAATAACTTTAAAATAAAATGTAAATTTTACTATTGAATATTTTAGTATTGAATATTTGTTAATTTTTATTAGCCACGACAAAGTATATCAGCCTAATAAGGATTCTAAGATTGTTTCAAATAGACTATAGGTCAAACACACAATCAAAAGAGTTTCTAAATTCAAATAAATTTATCTTGGTAACGATTGACTGATAGTTTGTCAACATTGCACTTTGAATCTATTCGAGGGTTATTGTCAATAGACCTTCCAATTTTGAGCCAGGATCAAGTGACGAGGGGGACAATTAGATTTTAACCCACTCACATGGCTTCCACAATGGGCCTGTGGCCGCAGTAGCCTAGTGGTCAAGGTAGAGAACTCGTGGCCAGCGTGCAATGAGTTCGAGCCAAGTGCTACTGAAGACCCACCGTGCAGATGGGACCAATGCACGTTAAACATGTCGAGGCTCAAACGTCCTCCCGTAGTGTAGTGTGGAAGTTAAGAGAGGAGAGTCAGAGCTCAAGTGTCGTCCTCCTCACTTGACCATGGTTAAAATGACGAGGTTCGTCAGAAGTCCTCGTGTGAATATTAACAGTGCAACGTTAATATTCACTCATTCACACCCCACTGAGACTACATTTATCTCAGTGGTTCATACCATGAAGTTTAATTTGGATACAAACTCTCTCTAGATTAGAAGCAATACGTGTTTTAACTAGTTCAATGATGAGTTAAAAATATATTGGTGAAAAGTTGGGAAAAACAGAGTTTGCGACAAAAAAAGTGCTTCTATAATATATAATAGAATTTGTGAAATGTAAGTAAAATCTGTGAAATGAATAAGTAAAATCCGTGTGTGTAAATAATTTATACAAAAAATAAATCAACTTAATTATAATACAGTTTAAAAATTGATCTATGTTCTCTACTTAAGTCAAACAGTTTTGTTTACTTTTGAACCATTAAATTTCTAAATGCTGATATTCATTGAGTGATTAGATTTCATTCAACGATAGACAGCACAGTAAAAATTGTGCACATCCTTTTAATAACTGAGAATTAAAATTCCGAATTCTTTTATCAATCAACGGAAATTCATTCATTTGAACATATTGATGAAAATATTCATCGTAGTAGTACTTATGTCTTTGCGTCCAATTCTGAAAGTGCTTTGATTTTAATTATGCATCAAGAGGTTATTACCGAAACAAAAAGGAGTATCAAGCTAAGAAGAGGGAACAGGATTCACCTTTAAAGACTTATTTGGCCGAGAAAAATGTGAGTGTTGATGATAATTGGCTAAAATTAAGGTCGGAACCACCTGCAGTCATGACTCACATATTATTATATTTAATAACTTCGGAGGAGAATGTGTCAACCTCTCCCACTAAACATTGCTTATATTGAGTTGCCTGTTTAAGTAAAACAGCGACGTGACAAGAATTATAAGCAAAAGGTCGAACGCTGACGCACGCTTAACAAAAAGGAAGGGAACTGAAATCAAATCTGCTTGAGGTTTTGGAGTAATTTGTGAAAAGTTCTAACAGATGCTAAATGCCTTATTGATGTATCAAAAAAAGATTTTGGAATAAAAATACCGGTTTGATATTTTTGAAGTGAATGTGGTAATTGATTTTGATATGTATCCAGAATAAAACGCAGAAACTTTTTATTCTAAATTTTACTAACGGACGTGTGAGTGGAAGTAATTTGGACAGCCGTCACTCATGCTAATAATAATATGTAATTCTAGATAATGAATATCAAATGAAATGCTTTTTCTGAGAATATCTCAACTTAAATTATCGTAGATGATTAAAAATTTCTCAGATGAATTTCAAATATTCTGCTTTAAATGTTCTAGAACAGGGGTGGGCAGATTTTTTTGGCTCGAGGGGCAAATTGTGAAAACTGTGGATATTGGTGGTTTGCATCTTTTTGAAAATGGTTGCGTCTCAGAAAAGGTACAAATTGTACCATATAAATATAAGTTAAATAAATTAGTGGCAGAGTTTTATTCAAATTATTTACTGTGCTAATTTCATTTCGCTTATAGCTGCAAGAACATTTAATTTTAGGATGAGTTCGATTAGACATATGTGCCCTTTAACAGCGATCGCCAAAATGGTGGTCCACGGACCACTAGTGGTCCGTGAGAAAATTTCACTGGTCCCCAGAAAAATGTGTGGAATATATTTACTCATCATGTTGAGTTATGTTTTAAGATGCATTGAAACATAATTCAATTCATAACAATACGTGAAATTTTATAAAAATGCTACTTCATAGAATAACGCCACGGTAAATAGGGAATGTATCACACTAGGAATGTATAATGCTAAAAGTTTGATATACTTAAACCATTTTTAATCAGTTTTTTAAAGTTTTTGTTTATTTTATTATGGTTTATTAATAAAGATTTCATAATTTGATTACAATTAAGAGTTTTATTTTATTAACTAGATACATTTTACGTGTTTTAAGATTACAATTTTTCTTATAAATATATTTAACATTAAAAAAATCCTATTAGTGGTCCGCGGGATTTAAATTATGAATTTACTGGTCCGTGAGGCCAAAAGTTTGCCAACCACGGCCCTATAACACTTTTCTATATATATATATATATATATATATATATATATATATATATATTATAAACCAGGAATGAGATTGCTTATTGAAGTTCTAATCAAAGCCTGAGAGTTAATGTCAGACAACTTAAACCTATATTTGATCTTGCTGATCTTTGTACAAAAAAGATCTTTCTTAAAAAAAATGTTGGTCCAAATACATAGAACATCTGTCTATTTGGTTTTCTGACTGCCTTGGTAGGACACAAAAAAGAAAGAAAAAAACTCTTTGCGGGCCGCTTGTGGCCCTCGGGCAACTAGTTGCTCACCCCTGATCTAGAACCCTATTTAAAATTCAAGTGATGTATTGATTTTCTAAATAATATTAAAATATTAACACTTAAATACATTAATATGTACTTTGTACAGTAAAAACTACATTTTTTTATTGTGTATGCCAGGGATGGGGAATTGTTTTGCCTTGAGGCCCACATTGTGGAAGAGAAAGATACTGGAGGACCGGTGATTGCATTCATTAGTTAACTTAACATCTCAGATAAAGAATAAATTATAATAAAGGGTGTTTTTTTTAGAGGTATAGAACTTTAAATTGCAATAAAACAACGATGTATTATTCGATTGACATGAATTTTTTTTTATTCGAAAGATAATCTTGTGGCATTACATTTTAAATATGATTTCTGGCATAGGACTGCCACGGCTGGTTCGGATGTAGTCCAATCTGGACGTCCAATTTTCGATGACTTTTTCCAACATTTGTGGCCGTATATCGGCAATAACACGGCGAATGTTGTCTTCCAAATGGCCAAGCGTTTGTGGCTTATCCGCATAGACCAATGACTTTCCATAGCCCCACAAAAAATAGTCTAGCGGTGTTAAATCACAAGATCTTGGAGGCCAATTCACAGGTCCAAAACGTGAAATTAGGTGGTCACCAAACGTGTCTTTCAATAAATCGATTGTGGCACGAGCTGTGTGACATGTTGTGCCGTCTTGTTGGAACCACAGCTCCTGGACATCATGATTGTTCAATTCAGGAATGAAAAGTTAGTAATCATGGCTCTATACCGATCACCATTGACTGTAACGTTGTGGCCTTCATCGTTTTTGAAGAAGGATTCCACCAGCCCATAAAGCGCACCAAACAGTCAGTTTTTCTGGATGTAACGGTGTTTCGACATGCACTTGTGGATTAGCTTCACTCCAAATGCGGCAGTTTTGTTTGTTGACGTAGCCATTCAACCAGAAGTGCGCTTCATCGCTAAACAAAATTCGCTTATGAGAATCGACCATTATTTTCGAAATAAAATTGCACAATTTGAAAGCGTTGTTCAGGCGTGAGTCTATTCATGATGAATTGCCAAACCAAACTGAGAATAAATCACTTGACAGCTGTTAAATCGGTCGCCATCTTGGAAAGTAATGCCAACTTAAACTTCTATACCTGGAAAAAAAACACTCTGTATATCAAAATCAATAAATATAAGTTAAGGTATCCGACTACGCTTGGAACGGTGATTTTAAAAAAGCGCATAAATGGATAATTTTCATGATATTTAGTGTCACTTAGATTAGAAAAGATGCATAAAATTGTTTTAAAGACATTTTGATAAAAAAAATTTATTTAAATATAATATTGTGGCAAAAAATTAATTTAGAATAATATTTTTTCCAAATGTTCTCTTTTTGTGAAAAATGGTTCTATTATAACAATATTTTGCCTGTATATAGCTCAGACCTCTCTACAGAGGATCAACTAGAATTTTTGAAAAATTCACATTATTTTCAGAGTTGCCACCCATTGAAATAATTATTGGCGTTTTTTTTCTTAAAATTGCTCTCCTCTGCTGTCGTAAAATATGAATAAACTTACTTCTAAGTTATACATTTCAAAAATTCTAGTTGATCCTCTGTAGAGAGGTCTGAGCTATATACAGGCAAAATATTGTTATAATAGAAGCACTTTTCACAAAAGGAGAACATTTGGAAAAAAGATTATTCTAAGTTAATTTTTTGCCAAAATATTATATTTAAATAATTTTTTTTTGTCAAAATGTGCTTAAAACAATTTTATGCATATATTCTAATCTAAGTGACACTAAATATCATGAAAATTATCCATTTATGCGCTTTTGCCAATCACGGTTCCGAACGTAGTCGGATACCTTAATTAAAATATTGGTAGTTTTGTTCAATTTATTTACTTTGCTTATCTCACATCTATAGCTGCAAGCACTTTTAATTTTTGAATCGGTGTAATGAGACAAATGCATTTTATCATACTTTTCTACAGTTTTTTTTGGCATTAGCAGTGAGATTTCTTGTTGAAATTCTCATCAAAGCGTGCAAGTGAATGTCAGCCAACTTTCATTTATATTTACTCTGTCAATGATCTTTAATCAAGAAAAACGTTGCTTACAAATATATGTTGGCCCAAATATAAAGAACATTTTCTCTGTACTTGATTTCCTGACTGTCTTGGCGAACCGGAAAAAAAAACTTTGCGGAAGGCTGCTTTTTGACCGTCCCTGGCGTATGCGTATGGAAAAGGAATTGAGACAATGATGTCATTTATTGTTAATATAACAACTGAAATTTTAGTTATAAGGATTTCTATTTTAAAAGCCTGAGATATATGCATTGCATAAAAAGCATGAAATGTACTTTTAGTGGATAAATAATAAAATTTTTCACTTAAAAGTTCTGATACTGGGGGCTGATTGATTGATTGTTTGTTAACATCATCACCTGAAGCACAAAAAAAAAAAAAAAAAAACTATTAGCGACAGAATTCATAACTTTGAGGCCAAGTGACGAAGACATCACCTTAGTTGGTACTCTCACTTCAAACTTCCACACCCCGCCCAAAGTGAAAACTTAGTCTCGAAAGATTTAACGTGTATCAGTTCCTTTAAATGGTGAATCTAAAACTATGGTAAATGTTTATATGAAAGTTAATCATAATTCTTGAAAAAATTTCGTCTAAAATTATAACTGCTTTTACAATCAGCTATTTAGTTTATTTTTCTTCTTTTTGATTTCTGAAATACATTTTAACGTTAACATTAAATAGAAACTGGTGATTTCGCTCGAAAAAAATTTCCTCAGTTAAGACTTTTTTAACAATTAGATGAAAAAGAATGTGTTTGTGAGCCTTTAACTACAGTTAATGGATTTCAACTCTCACACCTGCTGTAGTGTGGTCTAAAATAGCGCTTGTTTAAAAATAAGAGCGAACTCCAGATTCATTGAGCTTTAACTACATTATATTTTCTTTTCTATCTAATAAATACAACTGAATTGATTTTTAAGAAAATAGTATTTTTTTATTTCAATATTTTATTTTCTGAATAAAAAATGACAAAAAGAATGCTTATGGGCTCAGGTTGTGTAGTCCATGAGACCACACAATTACGATTAAAGGTTAATATTTGTAATGCTTAAATAACCTTACAATATCCAATTCTTTTAGCTGTCAAAGGAATGTAAAAATGGAAAAAAGGAAGTATAAATATACTAGAAGTTAAAAATAAAAGGGGAATGCAAGATTAAAAAAGAAATAACTTCTTTATTAAATTTTAGTTTATGCATTTAACTTGTAAAATTGCAATTTGAATTCTTCACAAAATACCTTTTTCAAATATTTTTGTGGCATAGTATACATTCAAGTCCTGTCTAATATTTGATTTTCTTTCTTCAGAATCTTATTCATTTCGAAGTTTAATCGTTGTTGTTGTTGTGGCTAATGCCACCTGTCTGACAGTTTAATCGTAACTGAAGTATATAAAAAGTGTTTATCAACGCATCGATATTTTAAATAAGTTCTACTTTATATTCGATGTAATAGAAAAACTGACAATTTTTAGCAATTTAATTTATTATTTTACTCATAAGCATCTTAAATAGAAACCGTTTACATTTTAGTGTTACAGAAGGAAGAAATCATTTTTAAAAAAATTAAAATGAATTAAAACAACAATTAATGATTAAACAACCATCCAATTTACATCTTAAGTTGTTGATTTTTGAAATTTAAGTAAAAATTAAATTCTGTTATTCTTAATAATAGAAAATTACATTTCAAGAAATTATAGACACAAAAGAAATGTATTGTGAATGTATGGAGCTTTTTCATAATAATAAAGTGTCATGTATCGAATAATTAAATCATTTGGTATACATTTTTAAAGAAAATATATTAAAAAATATTCTAATTCTGTAGACCTAAATTTAAATTTTCTACTTCTTTTTTCAAGCCTTCACATATTTGAAAGAAACTCAGAAAATTAGTCATATGACCAAAATTTCTTATATCCTTTCTGTGTCAGGACACACCGGAAAGAAGTTATTACTTTTCCTACGCCTTTCTTATGCTAATTACTAACATTTCCGCCAAAAACACATTAATTATTTTTAGTTAAGAAAATAAAACATTTTGTACGTTTTTACATGCGTCGTGGTATCTACAAAGAGTGATAATAAATAAAAGAAACATCAATCTCTTAAACTGTAACACACTTTGTTCCAGTCTCTTTAGCAATATCATGCTCATAAAGCCTCCTGCCAGTGACCTCCGAGTCAATTTTCTTCTAAAAAAACGGATGACGTCCATGGTGTGAAAGCTCATTTCATGAGTTTGGTTAAGATGTTTTGCTCATTAACTTCCATGAACAATCTCCAAGTGAAGTCGTGAAATAGACACCTGCTGTCGGGGAACACCTACGAATCCTTGGAAAATGTCCTTAGATTCAGGCGCCAAGGGTAATAGTCCCCAAATCGTGTCTACCTTTGGCTATCGGATGATATGGTCTCGGCTTGACTTCTCTGAACTCCCACGGGTCAATTTTCACCGTGTTATCATTTCCTTGATTGTCTTTCGCGCATTTGACTGCGCATTTGAAAGACACCTAGTATTTTATTAGTTGACTTCTTTTCACAACAAAATCGAAAAGTTGATGAGGCTGTTTAAAGGTGGGCTTGATTAGAATCCAAAGTTCAATCCAGTATTAGTCGTCCTGATAAATTTAAAAAAGTAGCATTTGACAGGATAAGAACAGGGCGGTCTTTTTATATGCGAGCGTTATTTTGTTTTTCCAGGTTCCTATGTTCCTGGGAATTAATCAAGAACAAAAATATATAAGTTGCTTATAAAACTAATTGATCGCAGAAGAAATGTTAGTTGGATTGAAAATGTGTTTAGGGAAATGCACAGTAGAAATAGAGATGGCGATTCTTTCCGAAAAAGATCGATTTTTAAATAGATTCGAATCGTAACCTGAGGAATCAATTCACAAAAAAATCGAGGTCTAAAAGATCGATTTCTAAGAAATCGATTTTTTATCAAGTCTGCATTTGCAATGTAAATATAAATCCATTTTATGAAAAACAAGAAAGATTCTGTAATATATATATATATAAATGATCTCTTATCAGTAAAATCAGGAAGTATTTTAGTTCAGGGAATTCGACAATTACAATTATTCTTATTACCATATCAAAGTATCAGGTATAAAAGAATACATTCATTTTCTAAATGTATTTGTTACATTAAAAAGTTTAGAAGATAGATAATATAGCTTATAATTCCTAATGGTAAAGATAAATAGTTTTAAAGATAATACATTCTACTAATTGTAAATAATTTTATGGTTTTTACCAAAACAGAAGAAAATCGAATGTCGATTTTCTAGGATGAAATATCGATTCACTGTACCGATTCAGTGCTACATATTGATTTATAAAAATCGATTTTTTTTTGGCCCGAGAAATCGATTCTTTGATAAATCGATCTCAGATCCTTATCCCTAAACAGAAAATACTTCTATCCAGTGGCGGATTCAAGAATTTTTCTAGGAGTGGGGGAGGGTCCAGGGCCGAAAGTACACCACTCTCGTATCATGCCCCAATACGCCACCAAACATTCCTTTGATTTTATCTATTGTCGAGAACAAAAAAAAGTTTAAAAATTATTGAATAAATAATTAATAAAATAATCTATTATAATAAAAAATACTTAATTAAGTTTTACTTACTATTACATAGGATTATAATCAATCGAAAAAAAATCAAGAGCTGGGGGAGAAGACTCGTGCCTTCACCTAACTTGTGTGCGCCACTGTTTTTATCAAACAAAGAAAATAAGCTTTAATTAGACAAGTACGTAATTGCATGAAATCAAAAAGTAATATTTATACAAAAAATTAACTAAGAAACTTAATGCTGTAAACATTGAACTATTCTAAAGGTTAATTTTCATGATTAATGATTTACCATAAAAAGTGGACAAATGAATTCTTTTTTACGTTAGTAAATATGAAAAACCTAAAAAGGTATACTTTTTGTAAGTTGAAAAAATAAGCCGTGAATAATTGTATAAATTTAAAATCATAAAATTGATGTTTGCCCCCAATATTCTAATTTAAACTATTTAATTTTGCTCTTACTTGCTTAAAAATGGTTTTCGAACTCATTGAAAAATACGACATTTAAAAAATTTCTTTTCTACCTGAAACATTTTAAGAATCTGTTAAATTGTGACTAGTCTTATCCGCGCCTTTCATTAATCCTCTGAAAGAAAATATTTTTTTACTGTTGCAAGTTTATAAAATTGCTCCAGTGGAGAAACCATGATTTACGTAAATCTGAGTGCTATATAAGTTCTAGCGAAGTAAGAGCAGGAGTTAACTGTTAGGCTTCTATTAAAATTAGATTAGCAAAGTTACTATCTGGAGTTCTTAGAGTTCTTGAAGAGAATCTTAAGTCCTGGATATCCAGTTATACTGGGCATGACCTGTCTTGTGCAGTTACATCGGATCACAAGCAGATGAATGACACAATTATTTGTCTTATGAATTTAAGACATCCCCGTCTGTCGGCTTATGACATTTCTTGATAGTTATTCATAGTAAAAATAAAGTTATTGTGATTTTATAATAATGGGTGATCATTCAGTGTCTCTAACTTCACCAGCGACCGCAGGGTCGCGATAAAATACATCGAATAATCCATTTCTCGTCTGCTATATTGTCAATTCAAGATGTTAAATAAGCTGTATAAATGTTTATTTAAAATTAATTGAATGGATTTAAAATACTATATATTTCCTATAAAATAAGGGACAAAAAATAATTTTAAGCAATTAAAACTTTTATTTAATCTAGAAAAAAAAGGATAATTTATTTCAGAGAAAAAGGCAAAATAACGGAGGATTTAAACAGAAATGGACTATCGTTCTGTTTAAAATGTTATACGCCATATCTGATGCGTTTGAGGAAACCGAAACCGCCATCTTGTTTTTGACGTAGGTCGCCGAAGAACTCCATTAGCTGGATCTACAAGCCACGGTTTTCCGGTCACTAAGGCAAGGAGGTATTGACAGTTCTTCCCCTCAAAAGTCTGACTTGATATTTTAACATATCGTGAATGTCAGCCTGGTGGCGGAGTGGGTTAATGCTTCTCCTAGCTCCGGTCGACCGGGTTTGAGGTTCGAATCCTCTTCAGGCGTGGATGTTTGTAAATAGTGTACAGAGAAAAGCATGAAAATTTTTTTAGCCTTTTTTACTATATAAATTATTATATTTCTAAATTAATGCAATAAGTTTAAACAACAGATTTACTCATACACCTTGCAAAGTTTTAAAAATTTATCATGTAATTGTCCAATTACGTTTTAATTTAATTTTAACAAGAAATATGAAGGTATACTAATTTCTCCACATTTAAGGTAAGAATTCTAATTTTTTTCGATTCATTTTCTTTGTTTGAGAACAATCTTCATGCCTTAATTCAAGTGTAGTTATAACCCATCTTTAGGAGAAAGGGCAAGACAATACATAACAAAGTAAAACCGACAGCTCAATACATTAGAAAATTCTTACGAAAAGTTGCGTGTTTACGCTAAATCTTAAAGCATGTTAGCTTAGTTGGAGCGACAATAATGTTTGAGATTTGCTATTACAGTTTTATTTACTAGATGGCTGAACTAATCTTGCACGCATCAACCTATTGTTCGAAAAGTAACATATGAGAAAAATTATACTTTAAAATAAAAATAATTAAATAATTGCTAAAAGTACACAATTAAAATAGAATTTAGTATTTTTATTAAAATATATTTCGTAATTTTTAAGAAACATATATTTCTACTTTTTATTCAACTGTGGAAATTTATTTGTACATCGATTGTTTACGTATAAACTGCACATTTGGATTGTATAAGAAGTATGTTTTTGGTCAGAAATTTTCATATTCGAAATGGCTTTTCTGGGGCTACACTCCGTTTTTTTGTGATCTTTAAGACTGCTATAATCATGGAGCAATAAAATTGGTTTTCTTAGACCTTTTTGTGGTTATTTCATGTTATTCCCTCAGAGTTAAATTAATGATATCCCTTAAAAACTGTTGAAGGACAACAAGTAAGTCCATCAACTAATTATGTTCTACTGCTAAGATGTTCAAAAGAATTATCCTTAACAGAAGATGAAGACTTTATGCAATGATATTAATTGCATTCTTTTTGTGCAACGTGGCTCACAAAAAGTCATTTTCTTTCCACTTAATTTTAATTAATTAATTCAATTAAGGTTTCTTCAAGAAATTCTACAATTGGTGTTTTCTTTGATGTCAAGAGAAACAAATGTACGATTTGACGAAATGTACAAAAGCCCATAAATACTTACAAACAAATTGATAAAATTTTCATAAATATTAAGAAAACTTAAATTCTATGCATACATAATTAAAATACTTTAAGTTAGCATTGTTTTTCTAAGAGGAAGCTGGTAATTAAGTATTATTACATACCGTTGACCAGTGGCGCACACAAGCGGGGGGGTCCTGGTGGTCCGGAACCCCCAAAGCCTTTGGTTTTTTTCCTGAGTGATTATAATTCTAAGTACACAGTACGTAAAATTTAATTAAGTATTTGTTGTTAATGATTAATTTTATTAATTAATGCTAATTATTTATTCAATAATTAGTTTTTTACTGTGTTTTGTTCCCGAAAATCGACAATCGACAAATTCAAAAGGAGCATAATACAAGAATGGTGAACTTTCGACCCCGGACCCCCTCCCTTCCCCTTGAAAAATTCTTGCGTGCGCGACTGCCGTCGACAAATATCGTGAAATCAAAATATGCAGTCGATTGTGGCAGCCGTTCCCACAATGACAGTATTTGGTGACATTTTTTGAGCTGACGGTATCTCTTCGTTTGGCGAATTTCATTGAAGGTATTAATTAACGGTATAATCCGTAAGTAGTAGAAATATTTATTTGCCTCTCATACTGGAAGAACCTCTTCGTGACAGAAAAAAATTTTTTTTTAAGTTTTTCTTGAGTTTTCTTGTGCAATTAGTACTCTCTAAAAGTTGATCATTTATAAAAATGTGTGGGTTGAAAACATATGAAAATGCAATTATTTTAAAGAAAAACGTATAAGTAATATCTTTAAGTGGTATTTTAAGTTTAATTAAGCTTATAATAATTATTTTTTCAGAATTATAAACTTTAAAGTGGTTTTTCTCAGTTTGTGTTTTTCGAAACCTTAGTGCATTCAAAATGTTACTCCTTCGACAATTATTTACCAATCACTTCCATTTTTTTCCTGCGTGTTAAAAATAAAGCATGTAATAAAATTAGGGATCCGTTTTGCTATAAACTGAATACTTTAAAAAAAAATGTAAGACATGTGGCTTTTTCGTTGATTTTTAGCCTGTATATCAACATTTTATTTTTTTTCTCGAAAACGAATGAAGTTATTCTAAAATCGATCCCTAAAGTTGTTAAGAACATCCATAAGAATATTATAAAAAAATTTCAGGTCAAAAAATTAATTTTTACAAAAGGAGTAGAATTTTAAAATTTTCCCAATTTTCTTCAAAAAATTTAAATTTTTAAAATTGTGTGAGTAATATATGAAAATTTTCATCTGGTAACATTTTCTTGAATGGAAACATTGTATAAAATGTTAAAATATAATTTTTAAATACGTAAATAAAGAAGTTTGCTCAAAGGGTGCCAAGTCCCCTTAAACACCCTCTACCGGCTATACGTAATGCGCAATGACGCTGCATTTCTAATTATTTGCATATCTCCCCGACATGTACCTTTATGCCAAGTTTCGTTACGATCCCGCAATTATTTCTTGATGCGCTAATTTTTTTGTCCCTGAGTGTATATATACAATGTATAAGTGAATAGAAAAACAATACACTTATTGGAATTAAAGATGCTGTAGAGTATTCTCAAACAGAAAAAGCACATTTTTAAAGATATTTTTATATATTTTTCCCACAAGAGAGAATTGCAAAAGAAATTCCATCTTAAAAATCCGATTAAAGTTAATTTGTAGATAGGCATTTCTAGATCTCCTTCTCATAGATCTTTTGATCCTGCCATCGTGAAGGTATGAATTCTCCTAGGCAAATACTCAGGCATATTTTGTGGATGAAAAAGGTCATAATTTTTCTTAGATATAAACAATATATTTGTTTTAAGCTGTAAACCATTAATACTATTTTGCTTCTTAACTCTCAATTTCAACCTTACGGCACAGTTAAAAAAAGATAATCACTCACACAAAGACAAAGCCTGAAACTTTTAGAATTTAAACGTTGTTTTAATTTTATATATTACAGTCAAATCTCTATCTTGTTAATTTTTTTCTGGAACCACAAGAGCATTTTACTATTTTCTTCGTAAAGTAACCTCCAAATAGCGAATTGCATTTTCTATTCAACGAACTTTTTCCTTTGTGGTTAGATTTTTTTTCTCCCTATTTTTAAAATATTTTTGGACATTTCAAGCTATTTTCTCTTTCAACAAATTAATGGTGATCAATGACCTTGAATTGGTTTTACCAGCTGCTTAACTCACCGAAAGCAATAAAATTGGAATAATTTATTTAAAAAATTACACCATATTAACAGATTTTGCTAGTAATCAAAGTTAAGGACGCATGTGGTAGTGTATACTTAAAATTACTGGTTATATAGTAATGTACGTTTAGAATTACTCTCTCTTGTTGGCTTAAAATTAGAAAATGTTTTTAAAAAATTCATAAATTTTAATAAAAAATTATTTTTAAAGTTGAAACTAAATATAGTGTATTCCTCGACAGTGTTTTTTCCCTTGTAGATTTCTTTTTAATCCTTTATCTACCAACGGAACTTATAAGCACCACTCATTTTAAAATTGCCTAGAATGAACATTTTAACGAATATTCTGACGATACTTAACAGGAATATTCTTTGAAATCCACTCTGTCAAGATATATGGCTGCACGGGTTCTATGATGGGTGTTTTAGCGGGGAAGGCGAATAGTTTTATAGCAGAAATTGCGTTTTCAGCTCAACGCGTTTTCAGCGGATTGTGAAGATTATCATTTTTGTCCCGAAAAAATACTTAATGTCAAAATTTAAGTGCCTTATTTTTGTATGTTAATGAAAACCTTAGAAAATGATTTGACTACTTATTTTAAGTAAATAGTGTACATAATTAATTTTACAGTTGAATATCTTTAATTAATTAATTAGCTCTAACGGATTAAATTTCCTAAAGTTGAGTATTTTGCTTATGTATATCCCTTAATTTTCAATGTAGTGATACAAAAATAAAAATATTGCATAAAAAAAACTACAGTAAATCATAATGCGGTAGATGAAGGGTTAATGGGTAAGACATATAAAACAAATAGATACTAATTTTCAAAAAAGTGCGAATAATTACTTTTTTAGTTATGTATAGTGTATATAAATTTAAAATTTGCTTTCTGTGGCTTATAAAGTACATTAAAAGACGAATCTTTATTTAACAAACTTTCCGCATAACGAACTTTTTTCGGAATTTTGCGAGGTCCGACTGTATTTGAATGCACTATATGTTTTCTTTCTTAAGAAGCAATATTCTTTTAAAAAACTTTGAAAATTCGAAAATGATTGAATATTTTATGTGAAAAGATTTCTAATAAAGGTGATATTTTTAATATGATTCTGAGTTTTAATGTATCTTTATTTGTGTGTGTGTGTGTGTGTGTGAGTTCTAACTTCAAAATTCTGATCCCCCCAAAAATAAATTGATGCATGTTAAATCTGTTGAGGCTCAAAGTCCTCCCACTGGCATCTTGTGGAGTGTGCGATGTGCTCAGGGGTCTTCCTGGTAACTTGATCGTGATTTAGTTTGCGAGGCCGGTCACCAATGCCCCTCATGTTGCTTCAGTGGGCGTATGGGGGTATACATTCTAATAAACACGTAGACCAGTGTTTCCCAAAGTGGTCAATATAGACCCCCAGGGGTCTGTGACGTCCTGCAAGGGGGTCCACGTCAGCAAAAAAATAATTTGGGGGTCCATGAGGTGAAAGTGGGGGTCTATGATAGTAGTTCTCATTAAACGTGACTTTAATTTTAAAAGAAAATTTAATCAAGTAGAAAACAAATTATACTTATTTAACAGATTTATTTACTCAACTTAATGAAATTAATTTGCAAGGTGCAGCATGATTTTTTTGTTGATCTGTTGATCTATGAGGCTTCAACCCCCAAACCCCACCTTTGTGTACGCCATTGGTTACCTTTACGTTGGGCACCAATGTGCTTTAATTCTTCAAATTAGATTCTTATGTATTTTTCCTCTGAAAAACTTTCATTAGAAAGAGAGATTTTGTGGCAAGCATTTGGAAAAGAAATAGCTTCTTTTCTTTTCTGTCCTGTTTTTCATTAGTCATCGAGAAAATTTATAAATATTAGTGTATTGTATGTTAAAATATTTTCCCCTCTCTCTTTATTTATTTATTTTTATTTACTATTTCAGATAAATCTTCTAGATGGAAAGCGAAGTCTTAACGTTAATATTTTTCTGAAGCAGTTTCGTAGGTAAGTATTGAAATAGGCTCTCTAGATTTTGGTATTTGTTATTAAGATAAAAACTCTTACTATTCATCTAAGAATTATAATTTTGCATTTTATATTAAATACGAATAGTATGTCTGAACTTTAATTCATTGCATACCAAAATAAAATTTCTGAAAATGTTATAGCCTTGATAGAATTACGAGAGTATAAAAGTTTCACATTTTCATACTAGCACATAGTTTTCTGTTTACAGATCACATCATGTTACAATGATTAGCTCTGGAGGAAAGAGAAAAAAAACGCTACTTTTTAATAGCTCTCGAAATATGAGAAACGTCATTTATACATTCTTTTAACGGCTATTTCCCCTTGAATATCTTTCTCCATAACAAGGTCTTCAAACTTTACGAGAAAAAGAGCAACCAACCAAGAAAGTAACAGTCAAAAGAAAAAGCTGTAATAAAACGAGCTCTAGCTAATTCTTGCGCTTTTATGACTCTAGATCAGCTGTAGAATCTTTTAAACAAACTATTAAAATGATTGATGCTTCTAGATAATAAACCCAATTCGTTTAATGTTTCTTCTCCTTCCGTTACTTGTTTGACTCTACCAGACGGCAGTATTGCTAAACTTTGGTCATTTGGGTTGGATTCACGATTTTTAACTTTCCTCTCTGGGTACTAAAATGCATAAGGAGTCAAATATCTCTTGCAAATAAAGAACAAGATAACACAACCAGCACAGAAACGTATTCTTTCTAATCGTTGACAGCTTCTCCCTCTGAATGTTATGATTCTTGTTTGCTGCAACTGTAAATGAACCCTGTCTCAGTCTTAAATGTGAAACTGTATTCCTTTTAACTGTATATATTCTTGATGCTTATGGTTTACCATTTGTTTATGGCCAAGCTATAGGATGAATATATGCGTGGGACAGCTCTTCAGATGACAGCTTTTGAAATGTTATTACATGTGTGTTGGCTGATTGATACTAAATGTTCTAAAACAAGGTTTTATGAGCTTGATTTTTTTATGACGTATAATGTTAAGAAAAGCAAGATATTCCATTTAACACTATATTTTGGTAGAAGTTAGTGGCGTAATGGAGAATATTACCGCCCCCACCGTGCAAAGTCAGATTTTGGACCCAAAGCCAAATCTTACAAAGGATACGTACTTGGCGTCAGACAAGCTTTGGGCCCTCTAGAATCCTGCCCCCTCCCCTCCTGTGATGTGGGGTTGCGGGGGTGTACGTTACACCACTGATAGAAGTATTAAGAGAGATGGAAACCCAAAGTGGAGAAATTAACTGTGAAGAAAAGTTTAGATTCATTTTAACTATTTTTAAGTTATTTCTTGAAAAGCAATACAAATATATTGTACTTCAAATAAAGCGAAATATTTTACCATTATAAATAACTTTCAAATTCGAACAATTTTTTCATTTTCAATATCTGAATATAACCATGAAACTTTGGTGTTTGACTAAAAAATTATTTCATTCAATTGGTAAATAAACACGTAGCTTATATTATATCCAAATACATTACTTTCTTAAGGAAGTATTTTTTCCCCAATGTTGCTTCTTGATGTATAATTGAATCCAAAAAACATTTTAGGGTTAGTGGTTACAGTAATTTTTACATTCAGATTTACAAGGAAACATTAATACACTTTCTCTGCCTCTTGAAAGAGTACCATAAGTGTGAACAATGTTCTTTTGTAAAAATTTCGCAGTTTTTGAACTAATTGAACCAAAAAGTATTTTAACGATTATACAAAATTATTATTTTTACTTTTCGGGGGTGATCATCATCAGATTGTGCTCATCCAAGATGTTGCAGCAATACAAAGAAAATATGTTAAGGTTTTGAAAAGGAATAAAAGGAAATTTACAAAAAAAAAAAGAGTTATGTTGATTGTTGTTGAACAATAACATGTTCGAGATGGTCGTACTCGTTATGTGAACAAATCGACATTCTTCGTGGGGTTATCAGCTCTTTTTCCCGGCAGGAATGGGTGTTTCTTATCTTAAGACATTTGGTCTTGATGTTCGTTTGAACTGCTGTCATAATCGATAGAATAGCATTTCCCCTCTTTCGAAAAGCTTTTAGCTGGAGGTACATTTACTGATTATAGACGAAGGAACCTTCCGATAATGGACAGGAGGGTTATCTCCACATCCATGTTAAAAGTTATTTATGATGGCCGTTCATTACAGACTTCTGGAAACTGGATTTGTTGTAAAAGCCGACACACACATTCCATTAAATCTTTGTTTGAATATTTTGTCTGAATAATTTGTCTTACCATTTATACTTCATTTTCAATTAATTTTGTAATTGACTTATATATATTTGACTTTTCTTTAAGAATTTTGCTAAACATATGCTGTTCTTAAGAAACTGTATACATAACATACACATCGCGAACTCGTGGCCAGCGTTGTCGAGTCGGCGAAACCTTAGTGCCACTGAAGACCCATCATGTAGAGGGGCTAACGTATGTTCAATCTGTTGCGGCTCAAAGTTCTTACGTCGGCGTGTTGAGAAAGCTTGGAGAGAGGGGATGCAATCTCCGGTGTCTTCCTTGTCATTTGACGGTGGTTCAAAATTACGGGGTCCGTCACCAATGGCTCTACTGTTACTTCAGAGTGCGAAGTAAATAAAAATCAAATCGTGTTGTGGGGCAATTTTCAATCATGGTAAATGTTTGTTATATGTAGACAATCTTTTTTTATTATAAATATACGTAAAAATATATTTGCACAAGAGCATAGAAAAAAGTAAAAGGAAAAAAGGAACTATCTTTTTCCTATATTTTTAAAAATAAATAAATAATAATTTTTAATATAAAATGATATGAAAAAAATAACCTTTCTCTATAACACAGCTATTAAACTAAAATTGGATTGCTTCCCTTGAGCACCCCATAGTTACATTTGGGTCATAAAATTTTTATGATCCAACCCCGGTAAGGTTTGCTAAATTTTAAAAGAATTTTATCTCAGCTTTAGCTTAAAAGCAATCATGTCTATCGATACAAAATTGATTTTTTTAATTAATGAAAAAAAGTGTTGTAAGCAAAAAAAAATTTGAAATTGATATTTTCATTCAAATGAACTAAATTAAAACCTTTATCTTAGAGGGAATATTATTTGTCAGAAAAAAATTTTGTAATCATTACATTTATGAAATTTATTTTCTTTCTTACGTATTCTAGCTCCAATGACGAAATTATTGATATTTTGAAACGTGGAGCTCACGGTGAAATTGGAGCTGAGAAACTACGAGGCCTTTTGAAAATTCTCCCCGAATCTGACGAAGTATGTTTTTCGTAAATATCTGATGTATTTTTCTCAGTTTTCGTGTATTTTTCACTTATACATGTTTGTCATCTATATATAATTATGGATAATTTTTCCTTTTGAAATATTGTCGTTTTTCCATTAGCTTTGCAAATTTATTTGAAAACTGAAACTGATTGATATTATTTTTCAAAGTGATAGTTTATAAAAATTAATTAAAACATTCAATGATTTTTATCTAAGCCTCTAGAAAAATAGGAGGTATTTCAATGTTTATAAATCAAACTGTGTTTAAATTGATTTTCCGTAATTCATCTTAAAGTTTTGTTATAATCTTATTGTTTACATTTTTATCGGATTTGTGTATTTAAATTCAAGAACTGTTATAATGGAAATTTAATTGGATACTTCACACTCTAAGGGATCTCAGGAGTGCTCATTTTGTCTCAAAGGATGAAAATATAAACAATTTTCGACTAGATGTAATTCTTTGAAGTTAAAATTAAATATTTTGGTTCTTTTACACATTATTTATAAAGGAATGAAGTTTCAAAAAATTAAAAAATATTTAAAATATGATCACAGTTTTAAAAATTATAAGCATATGAAAATAAGAATTGATTGATTGTTAATTTTAATGGCACAAGGGCCAACTTTGGCCAAGCTGCGCCAAACACTTGTTAAAAGACAAATAAAAATAGATATATAAAAGTATATGCACACATTAGTATACATGCATGAAAATAAGAAATATTTCTTTAGAAATATTAAGTAAATTTTACATTGCGCATGATATTTTCTAAAACTGTAGCCTTCGATGTATAAAACTTTATAAAATTATGTAATGTATCACACTCCTTAAACCCAACCTATAATTTTAGTATCATATGTCTTTTTTATTTCAAAAAATTTGAAAAACAATGAAATTAAAAAAAAATTGTTACTTTTTTTATTTTTAAAAAAATATTATTTATTATTCTATTTATATAAAAATGCTGCAGTGTAATGAGGATATATTTAACTTTATAAATCAATTTATTGCTAGTAATTAGAACTACTATTTTAGAAAATATCATACTCGATGTAAAAATTAATTAGTATTTCTTGCAGAAATATTTCTTATTTTCATATGCTTATAATTATATGTTATATATTAGTATTATAATTATATATTATGTGGTTATATATTTCAAACATTTTATACTTTTTTGAATCCTCATCTCTTTATAAATAAAGTGTAAAGGAATCGAGTTATTTATTTTTAACCTCAAAGAATTATATCTAGTCGAAAATTGTTTATATTTTCCGCTCTAGAGAAAAAATTAACACCCCTGAGTGCTTTAACGATATCGCTATGTTTTCGTAAGATAAGCTTCAAAAGAATTTCGTTTTATGCAGATGCCTCACTTTTTGAAATTTCCAAATCAAGAGCTTACAGATTTTGTAATTTAATTGACATACAGAATTTTTTCATCAACACCCCTTTCCTAAATTCACAATTACAGAATTTTCATTTCAATTCCTTAATCCAAATCCAGTTATTCAATCTTTATCTTTATTCCATTTACACGGACGCTAATCTTAAAGAATAAGAGTTCGTTTATTCAAGTGGGCAAAAAATTATCTTTTGAAATTTAGCTGTTTGAAATAATTTATAATTCTACCAAAACAATTTTATTTGAACCATTAATTATGAATTTACTTATTTAATATAATACTTATAATGAATTTTGTAACTATAAATTTCAGATGTATGTCTTTTTAATAATGGTATACTTAATATAAATTTCAGATCGAACTCTTACGAAGCTACAGTGGCGATCGACTCAAACTTGGAAATGCCGAAAAATTTCTGTTACAACTAATCGAATTACCAAAGTAAGTAAATATTGAAAAAGCTCTTTTAAATTATTTTAGTGCAAGTATTTTTCAATTTCTACTATTAACTCACATTCTCTCTATATTTATTTATTTATTTATCTTGGTGGAATTTTCAATCGTTAATAAAATACATTTTTAAGAGCGCAATTGAACTGAAATTTTATATGTAGGATTATTTTGGATCACAATACAATAATTTAATTATAATTAATAAAAATTAATTTTGATTAAGACTAATTACTTAATGAATTACAAATACAGCCACGTTGGCGACTTAGCGACCATTATGGCGACTTGTGTCAAAACTTGATAAGGTTTTTTTTCCCCTCGCGTTTTAAAGCATTCAGTTGAACTGAAATTTTATATACACGATTGTTTTGGATGACAATACGATATTTTAATGATAATTAATAAAAATTAATTACAACTTAATGTTGTGATTCTGTCTTATGTATATACATATTTATATTAATTGTAACTATTTAATAAAAAGTAGCTAAAATTTTATATAACCTGTTTTATATGGAAAAAGTATCATATCTAAAAATATTCTTCAGCTACAAATTACGCTGCGAAGGAATGCTGCTCAAAGAAGAATTCTCATCAAATATGGCTTACTTAGAACCAGCCATCGGAAGTATAGAATCTACTGCAGAGGGTCTGTATTTTTGAAAGAATTATTCGATCAAAAATTCAATTTATAGTATTTTTAAGTGTATTATTAAATTCATTTAATAATACACTTAAATTCATTTAATAATACACTTAAATTCATTTAATAATACACTTAGGGAATCTTAAATTGCTTTGAAATTTAAGAACGTAATGTATTTACTGAAAATTTTATTTTTATGCAGCTAAAACATATACAGTAATACCCCGAACTTATGCGATAGATGGAACTGAGTGATAACCGTGTTAAGTCGAATTCGCGTATAAGTCGGGGTATAATTTCGCATATAAACACACATAAATTATTTTTAGCAGGGGTCAGAAACGAAAAAAAAATAATAATTTAGAAAAAAATGATTATTACACCATAAAGGGGGGTCTCAGGGGTGTTAAATTTCTCTAGAGGGCTGAAAATATAAACAATTTTCAAACAAGTATAATTATTTTAAATTTTAATTTAATAATTCAAATCTCCTACACATTATTTACAAAGGAAAAGGGCTTCAGAAAAGTGTAAAATGTTTAAAATATAATCATAATTTTAAAAATTATAAGCATATGAAAATAAGAAACATTTCAATAAGAAATATTAATTTTTGCGTTGCGCACGCTATTTTCTAAAATATTAGCTTTAATTACTAGCTATAAATTGATTTATAAAGTTAAATGTAGCCTTATTACACTGTAGTAATTTTATATAAACAGAATAATACGTTATATTTTTTTAAAAATTTTAAAAAATACATTTTCAAAATTTTTTTAAAAAATTTAGATATTTTTCAAATATTTTAAAAAAGAAAAGATATACTATTTTTAGATGATGTAGGGTTTAAAGAGTATGATACATTTTATAATTCTATAAAGTTTTATTCATCAGAGGGGCTACTGTTTCAGAAAATAGCGTGCACAACGCAAAAATTACTTGATATTTATTACAGAATTTTCATATGCTTATAATTTTTAAAATTAAGATTATATTTCTAACACTTGTACTTTTTTGAAGCCATAATTCTTTGTAAATAATTTATAAAATATTCGAACTATATTTAGTTTAAATTTAAAAGAATTACACCTGTTTGAAAGTTGTTTATATTTTCACCCCTCGAGACAAAATTAACACCCCTGAGACCCCTTTTAACGTAGTTTCCAATTCAGCAATAATATCGTAACGTTTACGAACGATGGTTAAATTTAAATGCAGCAAGCACTTTTCACAACTTCGAGAATTCTTTCTATACTTTTTTTTTAACTGTTCTGACCGTCGATTCTGTTAGATTAAACTTTTTTGCTAGTTCACAAATTTTTATTTTGTACCGAAAACTCTTTAATAATGTTAAGTTAACATTCCAAGGATAAAGGTTTTCTTTTGTTGTTTGGTGTAGAAGAATAAGTTCTACTTCGTTTGGATGACACAGACGTCTCTCAAATCTGAGTAGATATACATGATATGACAATTACGACATGCAATAACAAACACATACTCCGTAGATAAGAAATAAATAATAGAAAATAAATTATTATGGCTAAGCATCGATTCCACGCATGTACATTAGCTAAACAGGAGGCCGGGAGTGAGTAATCGAGTTGTGTAGCTCTCAAACAAAAGGCGAATTGACAGCATTTGAAAATCACGTAACTCCAGGTTCGCATCGTTCAGGGTAGCGTAAGTTAAGGTATTACTGTACACATGAATATTGTTAATAACACTTTTACACAATTTTCAAATTTTTTTTGTCAATGTAGTATTTATTCAAATAAAAAGAAATTCGTAATTTGGCAAAAAAACAATATTTTATCATGTTCACCTGGAAATTTATTATCATCACAAATTTCCATCTCATCATCTGATTGAAGTTTACCAAATTTGTTATTTCAATATGTTTATTAAAGTATTTTTTTTTCTTTTATTTCATCAATAAACAGAAATTTTAACCATGGATATTATTTTATATTCTTTCATATTTCTTATCAGAGTAACGGGCTTCAGTATCTGATTGAAACGGGAATGGTCAAACCAGTTATGGTAATGTTTTGATAATTAAGTCGAAAGTCTCTGATATCTTTTTCATATTTAGAAATAATTTATTAAATAATATATCCATTTTTATTAGCGCATCAAGATATTTTTTGTTAATTCTATTCATGTTATCTACAAACTCCAGTAACAATTTTACTAACCATCTTTAGAGTTGAAACATTGTGAAGCACTTCACGAAATCCTGTATATGCTTCTGGTTGCTGGAAATTTTCTGAATTCTGTAAGTACCACTATTATTTATTTATCTATTTATTATTATTTGAACTTTAAATTCACGCTGAAACAATGACTTTGATTATGAGTGCTTAAAAAATATCTTATCTTGCAAGTTTTTAACAACAACAACAACAAAAAAGGTGAACTAAATTTTTATTTTTTAGGGAGGATATGCTGGAGATGCTGCAGGATTTAAGATGATGTCTTTGCTCAAGATAGCCGAGACTAGAGCTAACAAGCCAGGAATTAACTTAATACATTATGTAGCTCAAGTAAGTGATAAAAGCTGGTATACTGTGATATTTACTACATGAATTTAAAATATGTAAGCCATCACTGCCGCTGAATTTGTAATTCCTTAACCTATTAATTTACAAAAGTTAAACCACATAAGGAACGTAAAAATTTTAAAATATTTAATAGTTTTATTTCTACTGTTGTCAATATTTTACTTATTTTATATAGAACTATAAAGAATATAGTTAGAGGTATTGTTTCCTCTATGTCTAGCTTATGACATAATGGTTACTTATATGATAGTTAAATAAACGATATTATAAGGATTACTTGGAGAATATTTTAATTTGTCTGGGGCCGCGAAAGCCTAGTGGTCAAGGTAACGTACTCGTGGCCGGCGTGTCGTGAGTTTGAACCTAGTACCACTGAAGACCCGCCGTGTAGGGGAGCGATACACGTTAAATCTGGCGAAAGCTCAAGCGTCCTCCCGTTGAAGTGGTGTGGTAGTTAGGAGAGGTGGTGCCAGATCACGTGTTGTCCTCGTCACTTGACCAAGGTTCAAAATTACAAGGTCTGTCGCCTAAAGCCCTTGAGTAGCTGAATATTTAATATTCACTCACTCTCTCTAATTTGCCTGATTGCAGTCGTAGACTTCTTGGTATTTTAAAATCACATTTTCTTGACGATCACTTATACAAAAGGACAACATGAACAGCAAAAAGGCGCACAAGCAATACAAGGGACAAAAACATTCTTCCTTTGCTCCGGAGATCTCAGCTCTTATAGCTTCCTCAACCGGAAGCATTCAGAATCATATGATTTCCAGTAATAACACTTCTGATTGTTCAGAATATACGGATGATGCAATATAGTCTCATCCTGTTTTAAAAAAAACGCGAATTTGACTGTTTTAAGGACATAAAGTTGTGATTAATAATATATTTTCTGTTTAAACTAAAAAATTAACTATCAAGTGTAGGCCTTTTGACCATTGCGAACTATATAAAGTCCCTCGAAAAAAATTTTTAAGTGGTTAATTATTATATACACATGCATATATATTTTAAGTTCAGGGGAGCCCTCTAAAGAACAACATCACTTCTACAAATTCATACTTCCAAAGCAGAACTACTACAAAATGTGTATATTTTATTTTTTTTTTCACTTTTTTTCCGTCTTATGATAAGTACACAAAGCCAAATAGCAGTTTTGAGTTATGATAATATATCAGGTTTGTTACATTAAGTTCTAAATATTTTTAAGCTATCAGGCTCTTTAGAAAACCCAAAATTTTATAATCTATTACTTGAAGAGAGGGTGGAAGATAAAAAATTTTATACAGATACCATTTATTATTTTGGAGGTAAAAATTATTTTTTACATTGACTTTTTACATTTATTAATGAAACATGCATGAAAAAATCTGCTCTTTTTCTTCTAATTATCACCTGTCAATGCAATCTCAGGAGTATTTTTATTAGCAATAGATGATTTTACGGTGTCTATATAGGTAAGTGTTTAAATTATATTTTGAAAAAGTTTTATTTATATGTATGAAATACCTAGTATTTTTGCTTTAAATGTTTTAACTCTTGTAGGAAGCTGAACAAAAAATCCCAAATTTATTGAAATTCCCAGAATATTTGCCGAACTTGGAGGAAGCTTCAAAGTAAGAGAATCGGGGATATACCTTCATAATACACTATAGTAACGGACAAATTTATTCTGAATTTTTATGGAGAAATTATACAATAATCAAGTTTTTACGGAACAAGAACCTTAAAAAAATTTTAAGAAATTTTATTTGGAAGAGAAATTTTTGTAAATATTTTTTGTTCATTCATTTTTAAAAAAATAAAAGAGGAATTCTAATAATTTAAAGAAAATCCACTAAAATAGCCCCAGATTCAGAAAAAACAAGCTAACCGATACAATATTCTAGAAAGTTTTCAAGAAAAATAATGGTACATAAATTCTCGTTAATTTGAGAAGGAAGTTTTCAATTGCCGTGAAGTAAGAAATCAGATTTATTTACATAATTAGAATAATTTCGTGGTATTTTTCTGTCGAACTGCGATGAAGGATCATTGGAATGGATAGATCTTTAAAATCAGAGTTAAATGACAGAGTTAATGTTAAATGTAATGAGAGTATACATATTTGAAAAATGAAACTTTACTTTTTTTTCAAACCTAAACTAGAAGGAAGTTTAATTCATACTATAATTAATTTGTATTTGTAGCAGTATATATATATAGGAAATTTCTCCTTTTATAAATTTATTATTGTTATTTGTATATTATTAGCTTATATATATTTCGAAATTTTCCTCTGGGGAAGAAACTAGGCGTCAAAATTACTTGCGGTAATTGGTATTGCCTATATGGTGCCACACTAAAAAGTGATACCAGCTCCTGGGGAATGTACTTGGTCTTCAAAGGTATAAATACCAATATGCAACTCCACATTGGAGAAAAAAATATACCTTGAAGTTGTTCAGGTTGTACTCACAAATCTTAAGAAATTTAGTTAAAATGATGAGAAAATGTTAAGAAATAGTTTATCTTAATTTTTAAAATATTCCAGTTGAGAAAATTTATGTTAACTTTGAATAGAACTTAATCTCAACAGAAAATAATGTAAATTTTAAAAATTTATTAAAAGTTAACATAACTAAATGTAACATAATATTAATTCCAAGCAATTTTATCCTCACATTTCAGTGCAATAACAGACATTCAAATAGTATTTTTAAATGAGGATAAAAAATAGTTGTGCATATTTTTACTTAAAATACTTTTCATCAAGTTTTTTAAACATCTTTGGGCCGATTTTGATTCAGTTTGTTTAAATTGCTTTGTCGAAGTTGATGTAAAAAAGTTGTAGAAGAAACGACAAAAAATATGGAACATTAACTTTATTACTTCCAAATGAAATCTAATTATTTTATTCCATTTGCGAGTTCAGTCTCATAAAACAAACAATATATTAAAAAACGAATTGAATATTGAATTACAAATGTGAGCAGATGATGAATGAAAAACTAAATCACGAAGTTTGGTTAATAGTGTAGTATCAGCATGCATCACATCTTTTCTCCAAACGCTGTACATTTTTTGCAGCTTCTGTAACATTAGAACTAAGTTTAAGTCCATAAAGAAAACTTTGCACATGTTATACTACATTGCACAGCCATTTTTAAAGTTTGAGTGTATGGAGAAAATAAACATATGAATCGAAAACACATTAACAATATTTGTTTTTTTATCATTACATTTTCCTTTAAGTAAAAAAGGTAGATATATATATTAAAAATAATACTTAATTTGAAAAATCTATATGCCGTTGAGATAATAAAAAATATATATATATAGTATAAATTCTTCAAAATTATTTTTAAATCGAAGCAATAACTATATAAATCACCAACACATTAAAAATCATTCTCCTTTAAAATAACTTCTCTTTAAGCATTCATGCTTTAAAAACGCGTATGCGATTTTAAAAATTTAATTTAATTAATTTAATAGTAAAAATTTCTTACTTAAACTTGAATTATTTACTTCCTCCCCAGTTAGATTCAAGATTGAAAAAGTAATAAGGAATCTAATGTTAATTTCTCCCCATAGATATTAATAAAATAATACGATGAAGATATATAAAATGTTATAAAATTATGGATAATTAATTAATTTTATGGAAGTTCTTTGTTACTTATTTTCCAATTACTATGGAAAATTTTTAATTTTCTGTAAAGAAAAAGAAGAGAGGGAGGGCCGACACTTTCTTACCTTTGTTGTAAATTTTCAGTTCTCTACCCAAACAGCCTATCCAAAGGCATAATACTATTAAACTAACGTGGACAAATACCAGGTGATTTATCAGAGGTTTTCTCCATATTTAATATTGCGCTGACACTTTTATAAAATTAAAAGTTATATCGTCGTTAATGAGCTACTATATTATTCATTAACTATACTCAATATAAGCGTTAACTTTTCGTATTTTTTGTGACAACTTGGAAAGAGAAACGATGTGATACTTTCTGAGAGAAAACATCTTTTAACCATCCTCACTCTTCTTGAAAAAATACTTTTTTTAAAACTAATGCTTCAGAAACGTAAGTTAAACTCTTACTTGTCTGCCTCATCTAGAAAAAATATTTGTCTGTCGTTTTTCATGTCAGTATCTGCTAAGATAGTTTTTATTTTTATTGAAACACAGACAGATGGTTGAAATACAATTTTAAGTGATTTTAAATGTTTTAATTATATACGATTACAAAAACTGAATTATATAGAATAACTTAATGTTATAATCGAAAAACATCATTAAAAAAATGTTTGTTTTTAGGCTCTCCATTGACAATTTGAAATCGGAAATCACAAATTTGAACAACAAAGTATCGAAAATTTCGCAACAAGTTTCAACTTCTGGAGAAGACGTTCAATTACAAATGGAAGAATTTCTGCAGGTAAATAGTTTAAGGTCTAGCAGGTAAACTGCAGCCATTTTTAATAAAATTGGGAATAGATCGCTATTATTCTTTAACTATATCCGTTGAAAATGCAACTTTTCAAGCTCAGATAAAATTAAAAAAATAGTTTAATGAGTAGCTTGTAGTAGGAATATACATCCATAATTTGTTAGAGTGCACTGAAAAAAGCATTGCAGATTTTAGAAAGTAAATTATGATGTATAGTTTGGTTATGTTAAGCAAAATTAAGGCTTAGAATTAAGATAGCTTAAGAAAAATTAAATGCACAATTTTTTTTTCAAATAAGTAATTTCTCTAGACATTAAAGTAATTCAATTTACTTCAATTTATAAGAGGATTTAAAACTGTTATTTTTATACTTATGTTGACAATATTATTTATTTAGTTATACGTTATTTATTATATTGTAAGTAATATTTATTTAAAAATCTTCCTCACGAAACAAGCCCCACTTTCTTTTTTTATAAACTACTAAGGAATATCATAAGTCTATAATGAAAATTTCATGCGATGTATATACAAGTATAACTATTCAATTATAAAGAATCGGACGAAAGGAAAAAATATGATTGATTTCTCAGATAGATTTTTACGTGCAAAAGTCAAATAATTTGAACTAAAATGTATATATTTTAATGTATTAAATTATTTGAAACAATAAAGAGATGGATTCTGCAGCATTATAAGTATTGTAGACTAGGGACTGCTTTATAAAAATTTGTTTAACAAGTTTTAAGTCTGGTTAACCTTTCCCCTTCCTGTTCTTACTGTTTATAATACTAAATGAAATCGTATGGAGTATAATAGATAGAAGTTATAAATCCACACACATTGTTACTAAAAAGGTTGCATACCTAAAGAAGTATTATCTTTATCAAACTCTAACCAAAGAACATTAAACCATTGTCAGATCCAGTGATCTAAATGCAAATTCAAAGCTTGGAAAATAAAGGCTAGGTAGAACAAGAAATCTGTTATGTTGTATGTAATTTATAATGCTTCTGAAAATTGATAAATGTATATTACTTTCCCATTAAGGTACTTTTATGATATTCAAGCGTTAAAGTTGTCTCTTTTGTCATTAATATTAACATTTACTAAATTTTCTTTTAATTGTATTTTAATACCTAGTAAGTACTATTGTTAGTGTAAATTATATAACGACAGGCTGGATAAAAGATTTATGTGTGATTGGTTTTAAATACTTATTATTTTTTATTATATACACATAGTACCTAAAATTATATATATATATATGTGTGTGTGTGTGTGTGTGTGTAATAATTCCCCCTAGCATCCTTTTAATTAACTCTTTTTAATAATATTCAAATAATCTTTTAATTCTTAGGTTCGAAACTAACGCCCTAATCTTAATTGTAATCAACTAATAACAGAAATCTCTTTCTCGCCCATTGTAACCAATCAAAGCTCATGTTAAAAAATAGTCACGCGGTCTTCACTGCCGGGTATAAATACCGACGACTCTGGAAATCCCACTCTCTTCTCTCATTGTCTTTGTGTTCGTCATGTGAAATGTCGTTGCTTTCTAATGCTATGTCGCTTTTTTGTAACTGTTTTCGTGTTCTTATCAAATATCTGCGAAATAAAATTGTGAATAGTCCCCCCACGTGATGTGCATGTAAATGAACAAGTTGAAATTTAATTCTGAAGATGTTTTCTGCGAAACCCCTTGGTAAACAAACAAATACAACAACACCGGCCAACGATACTATATATATATATATATATATATATATATATATATATAATCTAAAATATCAAATATTGATTTCGTTCTCTATCTAACTTTATTTATAAGGATAATTCAAGTATAATTGCCTTAAAAATTGTAATACACTTTAAGTAAATACAACTTTTATGATGTAAGTTTCGTTTTCCATCGCTGATGACCAAGTTTTACTTAAAAGATCTTTTCTAGAAAATAGACTTGAGTTGTCTGTACTTAAAAATCATGTTTTTATTATAATTTCAGTTTGCTCATCGAGAGGTAATGGCTGTCCAGAAGGAGATTGAAGGTTTGGAAAAGATCCGAGTTGACATGGCTGAGTTTCTGTGTGAAGATCTCCAATCTTTCAAGCTTGAAGACTGCTTTAAAATATTCCAAAACTTCTGCCAAAAATTTAAGGCTGCAACAGAAGTATGACTCATTACAAATCATTACAAATGAACTCACAATATGAAAAAAAATCATATTAATTTATTTTAAAATATTATGTATATATATATATAAAATACTGAATGCATTATTGATTAAAAAATTAAATTCAGTAGTCTCAATTCAAAGTAGTCTCAAAGATAAGAGAATCATTATCTTTTAATTAAGATTATGAACTGTTCACATAAGACGCAAAGCGTAAATTTATTTTGTAAACTTTTTTAATCGAAAGACAGCAAAATTGTAATAATTATGAGTCGTCAAGAGAACAAATATTAATTATTCATAAGGAATCATCACGCCCCCATTTAATATATCACAGTCATCATCAATAATGTTTATTTTATATTTTTTTACAAAACCATTAAGATTTTCCGGGTGTTTATTATTTTTCTCTTAAATAAGTATAAAAGTACAAGGAAGGCAAAAGATGCGTGAAAAAGTAATATCTATATAACAATGGACATTAATAATTTTACGATTGAAAAAGTATAATCATTTTAGACATAATAATTTTACAACTAAGAATTCGAAACTGTAACAAGATGTATTAAAATAAATTATACCTAATTTAGTTTATTAATTGGTTAAATGGATTCAGGATAATTTGAAAGAATTTTCAAGTTGTATAGCAAGTACTCGTATTCTAAATCTGATCTTGAAAAGGTCGAAAAAACTTAAAAGAAATATAATTACTAAAAATAAGTTAAAAATAATTAATGCACAACAGTTTTTATTTTCTGTTTATGGATATTTCTTGGGTTGTAAATGTTTTCCTGAATTATTTTTGATATTAGGATTCCAAAATATATGTTACTTATGCTAATTTCATCTAATTATTCTTATGGTAGGAGAATGAAAAACGTCGACAACAAGAAAAAAGAGCAGAAGCTAGAAGGAAACAGAGAGAAGAGCAGTTGGCACTCAAAAAGAAGATATCTGGTGGTTAGTTTCTTAATATTTTTTTCGTATGTTGCTTCACAATTTTATAAGAGCTCTTCATTTGAAAATAAAATAGTACTTTCATTTCATCCTTTATTAATTCTTGTATCTTTTCTCGAAATACGTTGCTTTTATTAATGTTTTTTTTTTTTATCTTTTATCACAAAGAGAAATTTTTCATAAATTTCCTTACCTAAAACGAAATTTTTTTATTAAAGCTTCTTAGTCTATTTAAAACATTTACGTAAGCAAAAAACATTAATTATGAAAAAAAAAGTTTGAAGTTACTAATTATATTAATGATGTTAGGTTAGTAGCCTCATTTAACTTCATAGCTTAATTTCCTTTCAGTTGCTCTAACAATGATATCAATTTTTTTTTTCAAGTTACAATAAAAACTGTAAGGAATTTTCTTTTCTTTTTTCCTTTTGCGCATTAAAAATTCAGATTTGATAAATTAAATAATTGCCTGAATGATTTTGGAAAAATAATTTGTTTGAAAAGGAGTTTTGGGGGTGGGGTACATTTGAGTTTAACTATTATTTGTTTAAACTATTTAAAAATCAAATATTATACCTTATTTGATTTTTAAATACGCTAAATACACGATTAATATTTTCAGGATATAACATGGTAAAAAATACATTTTTGCAATGTTATACAGAAAAACAATTTAATGAATACCATTGAGTTTCGACTTTTACTGGATGAAAAAAACGTCAGTTTAACTCTTCGAGATGTTTTAGTATATCTTATTTTTATATAATTTGAATTAATATTTTTTATATAGATATTCTCTTTGTTTGAAGGATCACTCTCAACTTGAAATATCAATAAAATTATAAAATGATCAATAAAGCAAATGAACTCTTATATTTCCTTAGATAAACTTTTGGAGCATGTGGTACATTTTTTGAAATTGATCATATTAACTCTTTTTAAAAGTTATCAGAGAGAGCTAAGCAATTAATTCAATATCTTTCATTTGTATTTTTGTAGAATATATAAATGAAATGATAACCTTAGAAGAAAAATTTATAAACTATTTTTAATTAATGAGCACCCTTGTCTTTCTTGAGGATACTCTAACCTCCAAATATTTTCGGATGTTTAAACAGCATCGAATTGGTTATATAAGTAAAAAAAATGGATTTAATATGCTTATACTGATACTTCGCAAAGAACTAGAAAATCAATTTGTAGGACCTAATAGTTTGTATGGAATTAGGCTATTTATATTATATCTTTTATTAAACAGAAACTCGACCATCGTCATTTTCTGGAAGTGAGAGTGACAACGTGATTGACGTGCTTCTTGGGGATATCCGAGGTGGCTTTAGTCGTTTCATTGACAGTGGAAGCTGGAAATCAGCCCGTGGATCAGGAAAAGCAAAACGATCATCACCAGAAGGATCTGCCGCTGCAGTTGAACTTTGCCGTATGAATAGTTTAACATCAAGTGTCCCATCAGAAGATGACCCCACTGCTTCGCCAAGAGTAATTCGCCGCAGAATAGGTTCTTCAAATTCGGTTGTCAATGGCTCAGGAAATGATGTTGATGGTTTCGATACTCAGTCACCGGATGTGACTCCTAATGGAACTCTGCGACGACGTAGGCAGAGGCTGTCTTCAGAAGACAGAGAAGACAGCTTGATTGATTTCTTGAGACAAACAGCCGATGCCGATGCTGTTAGAAACGATAAAGGCAAGGGACCTGAATGTGGTTCATTGGATCGATCCATGCTCAGAAGGTCATCCAGAAGGTTGGTCAAAATGAATTTATACATTTTTTTACGAATACATTAATGCTTTTACAAATGTGCTTTTTTGCACTTTATTCAACTTTTTAACTATCTTCTTTTTAAAAGTATGGGGTATAAATTGATTTATGACGTTTTTTATTCTTTCTCTTTGTTGTAACTATTTAACATATTTATGTAATGTAAAAAATCGGAAAGTTATCCATTAACATTACGACAATTCTGTTTCTTAATAACGACCTTCCTTATTAAGAAACAGAATGACCAATGTCCAATGACCTTCCATTTTCGAAATAGATGATAAAATAATAAGAAAAAGTAATCAACACTTATTACTTAAAAACTCTGAAGATATGAAAGTTTTGTGGAAGAAATTACACACGTAATACGAAACACAAATTTTGAAAAACCACAAGAGCCTTGAAGTACTTCCTCTGTATCATTGCAAATTTTAACGCAAATAAAGCGATAGAATCATAGTCAGAAACTGCGATTTAATGCATCGTTTTTAACCTTTAAAGTACCTGACAATGTCGTAGCAGGAATTCATTTTATCTGGTTGTTCGAATATTTCTAATTCAATCGTAAATTCAAAGGCTAACTAAATTTTATAGGAAAATACTAATTTACGCATAAGGTTATTGTATAGATCTTTACAAATAACTTAACAGAAGCCTTAATACTTTTATTTTTAATAGCTTATCTTATCTAACTTTTAACAAAGGGTGGATAAAACTCTAATTTTATTATTAAAGAGAAATCAATGTGAGACACAGGATAGGCATGAGATAACATGAGGTGTTCCGGGCCTAATAGCGCGTACTGTACTGGGTGAAATGTAAAAAAAATTGGCGTGCACGCATAGCATGGCATGTGGTTTTAATTTTTAAAGAAAACAAATTTGTGCAAAAAGTCCTAATACAGGAAAGTGGCGTTGCCGGTCAAGAAAAAGCAAAGAAATTTGCATAAAAGCATTTCACGCAGAGAGAACATGAAGATCAAATGAAATGTTGAGATAATTCTTATCATCCATAGTCGAATGTTCTTTCATGGCATTGGCTGTTATTAGTTCGAGCTTATCTGCAGAACAAAAATGCCAGTGATACCCTTTTGCGATTTCCGATGATCGAAAAAATTTCGAAGAGCATAACTAACTTATGAAAAATGATAGAACAATTTAAATAAACAGGAACTGTATAATAATGCAAACAGAGCAGGGATGTAAAGGAATTTAGCAGTAAGAAGGTGAAAAAGTTATAACTGCTGTTGTGGAGCAGTGGCATATGAATAATTGCCACATAAATATCTCATACATATAATCAATATGAAAATGGGTATTGCAAATTTATGTTTTAATTTTATATTGATAACTGTTTTTTTAAATATATAGGGTGTTTTTTTAGAGGTATAGAACTTTAAATTGCAATAAAACAACGATGTATTATTCGATTGACATGCATTTTTTTATTCGAAGGAGATAAATCTTGTGGCATTACATTTTAAATATGATTTCTGGCATAGGACTGCCACGGCTGGTTCGGATGTAGTCCAATCTGGACGTCCAATTTTCGATGACTTTTTCCAACATTTGTGGCCGTATATCGGCAATAACACGGTGAATGTTGTCTTCCAAATGGTCAAGCGTTTGTGGCTTATCCACATAGACCAATGACTTTACATTGCCCTACAGAAAATAGTCTAGCGGTGTTATATCACAAGATCTTGGAGGCCAATTCACAGGTCCAAAATGTGAAATTAGGCGGTCACCAAACGTGTCTTTCAATAAATCGATTGTGGCACGAGCTGTGTGACATGTTGCGCCGTCTTGTTGGAACCACAGCTCCTGAACATCATGATTGTTCAATTCAGGAATGAAAAAGTTAGTAATCATGGCTCTATACCGATCACCATTGACTGTAACGTTGTGGCCTTCATCGTTTTTGAAGAAGGATTCCACCAGCCCATAAAGCGCACCAAACAGTCAGTTTTTCTGGATGTAACGGTGTTTCGACATACACTTGTGGATTAGCTTCACTCCAAATGCGGCAGTTTTGTTTGTTGACGTAGCCATTCAACCAGAAGTGCGCTTCATCGCTAAACAAAATTCGCTTATGAAAATCGGGAACAACGGCAATCTCGTTTTGGGCCCATTCGACGAATCTACGCCTTGCTTGATGATCGTTTTGATGAATTGCCAAACCAAACTGAGAACAAATCACTTGAAAGCTGTTAAATCGGTCGCCATCTTGGAAAGTAATGCCAACTTAAACTTCTATACCTGAAAAAAAACACTCTTTATAATCTGTTCATACAGACTAAACAAAATTTGATACTTTCTTGTGGGGGGGAATATGTTTGGCATACCTCTTTGAAAGCTTATTTTTATAAAATTTTTATTTTAAAATTTGACACCTATTATGAGTTTTTTAGAACTGTATTTAAATTTCATCTGATCTCGTTTTATAATTAATACTGCGTTAAGAAGCTAGATAATTATACTGTATTTTTCTCTTTTAGAAGAAGACCTGAATTAGCCGCAGTGGAACTCATTGACAGAGAGCGTCCAGCATCCCCAGGACCTTCACCCTTACTTGAGAGAAAAGCAATAGCTCTTGATCCAGATGCTAATAAACCCAAGCAATGGCGTATTAAAATAGAAGAATGGTTACAAGAAAATGAAAAACAACAAGAAAGAGAAAAGAAGTTGAGAGAAAAAATTGCACTAGAACGTTGGAAGCGCCAGGAAATGGAACAACGAGACGCAGAAACATCCTCATCAACACTCGATAGAAGTGATGAATGGAAATACCCTTCCAAGAATTTAGAGACTCTACATGAAGCTAAAACTGATTCTGAACTGTACGCCAATAAAAAGCTTGATACTGGGAAAACAAATACAAAGAAATCTACCGAAATATCAGAAGGTATGCCACTTAAGGATAAATCCAAATGGAGGAAGAGTAATTTAAATGTTGCTAACAGCAGTGAATCTATTGATGATGAACGCAGAAGAAACAGAAGCAGAAAGCCAAAATCTGATGCCGAAGAGGAAGACACCATCAGTTTTTACATTCGAAGTCCAGATGGCTCAGAAGTCATGAGTCCAAAAATAAATGAACGCGAAGTACCCAAAAATGAAATGCCTTTGCAAAAACCAATTTTTGAAAGTAAGGCTATTTCAGTTCCATTAACAATACATCCAAGTTTCTCAATTTCTGATAATATACCTTTAAAGAATCAAAACCAATCAGAAAAAATAAAAGAAATCGAGGATTCAAAACAATATTCTACACCTCAAAATGAGGAAAATCCTAAGGAAAGTGTTTCGAATGAAAAGAACTCGGAAATATTAATTGGACGAAGTCGGTTTTATCAAAGCATGAAGGAGCCCTCTTTTAATAATATCAATAGAGCACTGAATAAAAGTTTAGATGATCAGGCATTAAACACCACAATGTCAGAAAAACCTTTAAATAAACATTTTGTAGATGATACTTCTATATTCCAATTCCCCACCTCTACTGCTGGTGGAGAGGAATCTAAACCCAGCTCCCCAGAAAAAGACGAAGAAGGTAATTTTGATCGATTTTCATTCATGCGGAAAACCACAAGGCGAACTAAACCAAGGCCCAAAATTTCAGAAAGTGACCCCAAGGTTTCTGAAAATACTGAAAATCAGAACTCGAACAAAGAAGTTCCGGAATCTAAAGATATAATTGAATGTTTGCAACAACCAAATAAAACTGATATTGCATTAAAAACCGATAAAGATAATTTTCAGGAAATTATCGCAATAAATAAGGATCCACAAAGCTTAGGTGATGAAAAGAATAGAAACCGAGGTATATTTACTAAAAATATTGATAACTGCAAGATACCAGATAATAATGAAGATACGAAACGAAAAGATAAATCTTCTACTTCATTAAAAGCTCGATTGTCAAAGAGATTGTTATCTTTAACGGAAAATCTTAAAGTTGGTACTAAATCATTAGATGTTTCTGAAACTAATTCCTCAAATCCTCCAACACCTAGCGTTAAATCAGCAATTGAAGAGAGAAGAATTTATTTGCAAGACCCACCTTGCCCTAGAATAGAAAAGGTATTGAATGAGAGACGAGCTAGTCTAAAAGAAGAAAAATCAAATCCTATTATGGAACATAGAGAAAAAGTTTTGTCACGACCTAGACCAGATATGATTCAAATACCCCAGAAAAGTAAACCGCCCCCGATACAGGATCAGTATAACTCACTTATAATCCCAGAGCCTAAAATGTTGAAAGAAAGCTATATAGCTGATACAAGCAATGTTAAAGTTGTTCATGCAGCTCCAGTTAGCCATGATTTTAAAGCATATTGCGAGGCATATCCAACACAAAATAAAGGAAAAGATGAATCTGAAAAAGATGAAGGATTCGAGGAAACACAATCTCAACTTTCTGAAGTAGCATCACAAGAAGCAGGTTCCAACTATGATACTGATTTAGCTGATTCCCCAAGAAGCATCAGACAAACAAAAAGCACAAAACCAGATAAACTACCAATAAGTCAAGATAATTCTTCACCTGACACTTCACTTGAAAGCGAGAAAAATATTGAAAACCAAAGTAAATTAAACAAAGACAAATATTCTACGAATTCAGTTAAGGCGAGTAATCTTGGAAAACGAAATTCATTCGCCAGGTCAACATTACCTAGTATAAGATCCCTTCCTATTCGCCAAAATTCTCAAGGAAACCAAGCTAATTCCTCACTAAGAGTGCCACAGAAATCTACACCAATACGATCAAATTCAATACGCTCACGAAATATTCCAAGCGATAAACCTACCCCAAGACAAAATATCCCAATGACCAAATCATCGACTTTAAATAAATATCCCATAACAAGAGATCCGAAATACAGTAGTATTCGAAAAAACTCGCAGGAAAGTGCATACAGTGCAGGAGGTAGAAGTAAAAGTACATCACTAAGAGGATCACGAACAGCTAAAGCGGATTCAAGTCCAAAGATTGGTCGTAGAGTTGCAGGATATACAAAAGCCATTAATTCAATGACTAACAATTTACGAGGAGGAAAACCATTTGAAAACTATGATGTAACTCAATCGATGCCACCTACTCCATCTGATGAACATAAAACTTTTATGTCTAGTCTGAAAGCGTCTGAGAATGCAAAAAAGACTCGCTCAAGTTCATCTGTACACAACCCTCGGTCTCAGAGTAGACGTTCCAGTGAAAGATCATTAAATGGGTCATTTGGAATGTCAAGCAGAAAAGGAAGTGAAAAATCTCTGTCCCGAAGATCAAGTGACAGAAGTCTAAACTTGTCTAGAAAATCAAGTGAAACATCCGTCGTCACAGTCAAGAGTGTGAATAGGAGGACTCCTGTAAGACCAAGACTTACACCTAATTCTCAAACTAATGGAACAGCACATACCAAATCAACATTGACTAATTCTCGTGCAGTTGTAACCAAGCCTAGATCTTACCGCCCCAAAAGTCCCAACCAAACAAAGCAATTATCTGTTCCTACAACAGTTAACAAACCGATCACTAGATCAAATTCTAGTACAAAGCAAAGTTCATCAACTAATAGATCTAATTTAGCAGTTCGCCGCACTTCCAGTGATAGATCTTGCAGTTTTATGAAAGCTACATCAGCATCAACTGCCAAATCAAATCCTACGAAATCTGTCCAAGATCAAAACATAAACAAAATACCATCAAGATCATCAGCCATAAGAGTTGAGTCATCAACTAGATGAAAAGTAAAGAAAGACAGTTGTATTAATATAATTCAATGAACAGTTGAAAACGAAAAATTATGTCCTTGTTCTGACTAAGCAAAAATTCAAACTGTTTACTAAACTTATAGTTGAACACATCTAAATATCCTCAAGACATATATTTAATTTTATGGCTGTTGTAAGACAGATGTTTTTATACTCCCTTCCCCACAACCATTTGTAAAATTATCTCAGTATCTTTATGTTCATGGGTTCAATGTTTTTATTACTGAATAAAATTATGCTTACTTATTTGTTGATTTTCATAACTATATTTATTTAATCACACTCAAATAAATCAAACAAAGTTCAGTGAAAATATTTTTTGTGAGAAAAAAGGGAGTGAGGACGCAATATAAAGAAAGACGACGGCTGTTGGTGACAGACCTCGTAATTTTGAACTTCGGTCAAGTTACGAGGATAATACCTGAACTGGCACCACCCCTCTCCTAACTACCACACCACACCAAATGTGAAAAAGGTAATAAAATCGTCAAAAATATTAGTACATTTTTTGTCACACTGCTAATTGTCCGTTATTTAAATCAAATTCTAAATAAGTGATAATTAACCAATGGAAAGCTAAACCGAGTTAACTATAACCTGATAAGGCCGCATTAAAAGATTTCAATTCGGTTCATTTGAAAATGCACACATTTCGTCAAAGTTTTGTTGGCAATTTCACAAAATGAAATGGTTAGTTCTAATTTCTTACAAACAGCTAAGAGTTGTTCATGACAAGTGTGGAAGCTGGTGTATACATTACGGTCGTGAAACAGAACGAAATAAAGAAATGGAAAGAACCAAGAAAAACTTTAAGGAAAGAAAATATTAAATCATCTTAAATATCGTTAATATATACAATGAAGTGCAACTAAGTTAAGAACAGCAAGTTAATAATGCTTCCTTTGACTTTGATAACCATTGTCACATGACGAAATATAGATTCAACATGTTTGCGGAAGTATTTCCTAAGGATGGTTTGCCAAACACATCAGCTAGAGCTGTCCACAATTCAATAAAGGTCACGTCACTGACGTTGTGTGATGTACTTTTACACCTTCCTCCAAACTGGACCTCTAAGAGGCCAATTCAAGACAGATGTTCCTCCCACCAAGGAGCAAAGAATCAGGACCTATGATAGGTGCAATTGTTCTGCTGGAATACTCCATTTCCATGTGTATGACAGTACAGCAATAATGGATGGTGGTGATCTCCCAGCAACTTTAAGTACCGAATCGCATCGAGGGAGGTTGATACAAGTCTAATATCAAAGAAACTGTCACGAGAAAAAAATCTTTACCTTGTACAATTCCAACCTAACTTGCAGAATACATGCCTTCATAAGCCTGACCCTATATTCTCAGGCTCTCATTAGTGAAGTTATCGGAATTGAAACTCACATGACTTCATACTACTCATTTCTAACCCTCTAGAATCCATTTTACCTGTGTTCTCTTGCCAATCAAGAAGTGCAGTCCTGTGATGTGCATTGAACAATTGTACTCTAGTGATTCTACGCCCCCCGAAACCTGTGCAGCAAAAGAGAGCTTTGCACAGTCCACTTATTGACTGTACAACTGACGCTCTCCTTCAGCTGGGGTGGTAATTTGGGATATTACTTATCTTCGCTGGCTACAAACAATACGGCTGAGCCGTCCAATACCACAATCATTCGAGGATAATTGTGCTTTTCCCACCCTCCATGTACTCTCGACACTGAAGACTGAAAATCCTAGTTCTTGGATGATTTCGGATATTGAATGACTCATGCATCGAGGACATTCTGTTAATTCACGATCGAAGGCACCTAAATCAGAAGTTTTCCTCATTCTGGCAATTAAAGTATCCGACTGGACTCGGAAACAATTTTCAAAAATATGATTTGAAAAAAATTGTTATATTTTTTTAAGTATGTATAATGCAAAACTATAAAAGTACAGAAAAAAACTTTTCGGGGAAATTTATTTTTCAAAATATTGAGAAATCGGAACCAAAATATTAAAAAAAAATTTGCCCTTTTTTTTTTATAACAACTCTAAAATATATTTATATTATAAAAACAAATATATAAAAATTATGCAGGAATGCAATTTTTTAATGTTTAACTATGCTGTATACTAAAAAAAAGTTTTACCAAAAAATTATGAAATTCAGGTGTTCTACATGAAAAAACCCAGAATTTTCTTTAAAAAAAAACTTTTCGTATAAAGTTACATAAAAAATTACTTAACTGAAAAATTACCCTTAGCTTTTGCACAAAGCATTTATTCTAATACAAAGAACAAACTTAAAGTATTTTATAAGAATAGTTCTATTACTTTAAGAGATATCACTGTTACTCTGTGAAGCATTATGTACAAAAATAACATTTTTCAGAAAATGCAAAATAAAGTTTATATTTGCAATAAAACTTTTTAAATATTTAGGAAGATATTAAAACTCTTCAGGTTTGTAGGTGTAACCTTTCTGTGAACCTCATACTTCAAACTTTTACATTTTTGAAGGGCCTTCCTTTTTTATGAGACAGTTTCTTATCTGGTTAAGAATGCCTCGTTGAATCAAAAATTCTTGTTTTGTCGAGGTAACAAAAATATCCCTTCATTTCAGTCCCTAATTCCACATTCCTAACTTCTGCAGTAGGTTTGATAGACCAACAAACCCAGAATTAAAAAGTATTATTGCAACATAAATCCCTAAGCGGAATGTTTGTAGCTCAACAAAGGTCTTTTTCAGAATTATACTCCACACGATGTTGTTAAGACTTTCATTGCAGTTCTAAGTTTTCCGTGAAAACATTTTCTTAGGGGATTTTGATCACAAAGATCCATCTAAGTCTTTTTAATAGAATTAATAACTTAAGTTGGAAGATCCGTTGATTTTTCTTCAATGTATCTGCAAGAAATTCTGGAAATCTCTTCTTTTTCTGTCTCTCTGATCTTGTTTTTGGCATGACAACTTTAATTTAATAAAAAATAATTATAACTATATAAAAGTACTAATAAAAATGGTATAAAGAGTTCTAATTTTGAACACAAATGATAAAAAGATAGCAACTCGTTTAAATCAAAACAAACGTTGCAATCAGTTAACTGTTGCCTATTTGTGTGTGTGTGAAAGCGAAATATATCTATCAAAACATTTATAAAATGATATAAAGTTTACTAAGCATGAAAATATTCGTTAAAATATTTTAGATGAATAAAAATCGTATATTGCGAGTGAAATTCAACCGAGAGATCCTAGAGTTAAAAGTAAGATATTTTTAGAATGCTTATCAAACAGGCTACAAAAATAGACTAAAAAATAAGTTTCAATTTCATTTTCATAAAGATGATGATTTTAACACTAGAAAGACTGAAACTTATAGTATATAGTACCTATATTGCCCAAAAGCAGTCAAAAGGACTGCATTGTGAAAGAAAAACTAATGTGTAAAGAAATTTGTTAAAATTAGTTTTTGATATTTTTTATAATATTTACTGTCATATAACAAGTTATTATATATAATAAATAACAATAAAAAAATTTACTTCACTTGGAAAAAATATATATTCTAAAAATTTTTATGAAATTGATTGTGTCATTATATACATAATTGTTTTTCTAATTAAAATTAAAAAGCAGTCAAAATGACTTCCTTGGGCAATCTAGTGTTAAACCAGTCGGATACCTTAAAAAAACTGATTATCAACAACCATGGTATTAGTTAGATATGTAACTACCACAGCGCCTTATAAATTGTATATCCCTAATTTTCAGTGGCACTTCTGTATATATATCCAAATACATTCTTCTAACTTAATAATATTTTAAAAGTACAGCTGGCAGACAGAGGGAAACATTCCATGGAATTTTTTTTTTATTTGCTATTTTACACATAAATGTATTCATTTTAAGATTGAATTAAATAAAACATAATCCATAAATAAAAATATAGAAATCATATTGAGAAACATTGTTCTAGAGAGTTTCTGAATAAATTTTCACATTACACCAAAAGAACCTGCTTGTTATTAGCGTGAAACCTAACATTCAAGAATTCAACCACGCAAATATTTTAATTATTTGAAAATGTCATAATAGTTTTGACTAGTCGAACTTATTTATTTTGAGTTCATTTATGGAAAAGCATTTACTTGTTAAAATAAACATCATGGGGAAAAAAGCTATTGTCTGAAACATATTTAAATGTTTTTGAAATTATTAATATATTTATTTACAAAACCAAATTTTTGAAAAAGTATAGATTTTCAAAAAAAGAATTAAAACTGAATATTTCGATTTTATCGCCATCTTCACAGAAATAAGTTTTGGGTAATAAAAATTGAAGTATGCGAAATAGCAGCTGTTATGTTTTAAAATATTGTATTCAATTTTGCATGAGTGAATTTAATAAGGAACTGCTTATAAATAGATAAAAATTCACTTATAAATTGATAGAATAATTTGTTTCTTTATTATTTAGAACGATATTTTGGCTCGAAAAAAATGTATGAAAACTTTTTACCTTTTAACCAAGTTTTCCATACAAGTAATAAGTGTTAATGTTATCTGTAAATTTCTGTACAAATGATTACTTTCCAGTATTAAGTAAAAACTTTTATTTCTCAATTTATACAATGAATATGCAGTTGTAGAAACATTTTTGACTTACACAGTAAATTTATCATCAAAAATTCATAAAATACGAAAATTATGAAACACAAGAGAGTAGATTCCAAATGCCAAATATACCTAATAAAAAAAAGTGTATACACTTATCCACAATTTTTGCTGTACAATTCAAACGTGTTAGCAAATACAAAATGGAATGAAAGCCACACTACATAATTTAAAAAAATTCAGTTTAAAATTTCGGATCTAGAAATGTTAATCCGTACATCAGAATAAAAAGTTTTTTCTCCATCAAATGTAAAATTTGGGTTGATTAAATATAAATCCATCAGAGAGGGAGTACGAAAATTTAATGCATTAAAATGCAATAAGTAGTATTGAAAAATATGTCACAATAGATATTTTAATGCATAAATCAATAACATAGCAAATAAAACGAATTAAAAATTAATAACAATTGAGACAAATAAAAACCAGTCTATTTGTTAGAAATTAATTGGAATTATGAATAAGCTCTGAAAAATGGATTGACAATTTGTCATCTTTTGTATAATGTTTAATATTATATAGAATAAATTGTCTTTAATATTGTTCCATAAACATAGTAAATCATAAAATTTAAGTAATGGTCACATAGTACCTTTCATTTAGTATTTATTATCTAAATAAAATAAATTGCAATCAAAAATTGAAATTATTAAAACCAACAAACACCAAATTTTTGTAATAATTAAACTGTCATTTTAACTGATAAAATGCAGCAATTTTCGACAAAATAGTTTTAAGAGAAATGAAAAAACTCAAAACATTTATTTTCTTATTCAAAATTGATGTGTACTCTACATCTTTCTTAAAACATCAAATGTCTTGTACTCTTTTCTTTGTTATAGAAAACTCTTTTTTTTTTTTTTTTTTTTTTTTTTTGCATTTTTTCCAAAATGAATCAATACCAAAGGAAGCATATTACAAGTTAATCAAAATTTCACACAAGAGCTTTCATTTTTTTTTTTCATCAGACATCTATTTTCTCAGAAGAACATTTATTTGGCAAAAGATGGAACATATACAAAGTATTATCTCATAAAACAATTTTTATGCAATGTTTACGATCAAAGAAAATAAATTGAATTGCAATCATAGAAAGCCTTTTAGTCAGGCCTATTTCTAGGCATTATGTTTTATCATCACAATTATACAAGCTATCACTGCATTAGCATTATATTCTACGGTATCAATTAACACTTAATATTTACAGTTATACACACATTTTATATATAAGCAATATAATTGCAAATATAAACCATGCTAGTAAAAACAGAAGACTAAAACATTTGTTAAAGGCTACAATAAATCAGTAATGCAAATTCTCATTGATGTGTTTCTAGCTACATGAATAACAAATTTTAAAATTTTATTTTGTATCTCAAATAAATTAAGAACATTTAAGAAAAACTCAATTAAAATATGTTCAATTAGATTAAATTCAAGAGACATTTCATGAATTAAACTTTTATGTGGTTATGCATATTTTATGAAACATCTGAGAAAAATAATTGCATATGGCACAAAAATTGCATATTGAAAACATGGAAAAGAGATATAAAGAAAGCAGTGATATATAACCGACTAGTAATAGAGTTTAAGAAAATGAATACACATATTTTATTAATATTTATTATAGCAAGTTAAGTCTTATAAACTGTCAACCCTTACTTCAGTATACTGTAATGTGCATTAAATACACACACACACAACAAAACATCATACTGCATATAATATAGCAGTGATTTGAGAAAGTGTACAAATATTATTTGTAAAAGTTTACTTTGATTTAACTGTTATATCTACAGATACGAGAAAAATTGCAACAAGCACTGAATTACGTACATTTAAATACAGTTTCTATTTTCACTTTTTAGAGAGAGGAGTATGACACAGAATTACAGGTGGTACATATCTAAATGGCATATAAATACACCATAGACATTTAATTAAATGCCAAAACAAAAGTTAACTGAGCTATATAAAAGGTAAACAATAAATTGCTTTATATTATTAAATATTGCTTTTTCTTTCAACTTTATAAACAGTCAGAATGAAGACAAGTTCAGTATTTATATTTTATTTATTTCAGAATAAATAAAAAGTATTTCACTATAAATTACTGATCTGTACAATGGAAGATGTAGTTAATTTATACATGATTTAGGGAACGTTGTGTAAAGCAGAAAACATTTTAGTGAACCTAGGGGGAAAAAAGAAAAAAAAATTATTAAAAATTCTGAAAATGCCTTTTTTTTATTAAAAAGTTTCACAATATAGTTAAGTATAAAACTCTAAAGATGCCTTTTTTTATTAAGAAGTTTCACAATATAATTAAGTATAACAAAAACTGTAATTAGGGAAAATTTTATTTCATACAGCCTCATCTCTTAGTCCAGCTGTATGAAAAGCTCAAATTTCAAACGGAATAAGAAAATTATCTTTATTGATTTATTATGATTCATTTTTTTGTTTTATTTATTTTTGCTCTGCGTTCATTGTACTCCATAAACGAGTAATATAAAAAAAAAATTAAGTCAATTCCTACTTTGCTCAACAAAGAAAATTTTTATTTTAGTTAATTAAATTTAATTAACGAATTAATATTTGAAAAAACTGTATCAATATCAAGTGTGTCATCCACTACAAGTTCAAAAAATATATTTGAAGCCAAGAAAAAATTCGTTAGAAAAACTTACTGGCGCCATTTGCTGGTGCTAATTTTAACTTTAAAAAAATTAAAATTTAATTAATAAATAAATATTTGAGAAAACTGCATTAAAATCAAGTGTCATCCATTATAAGTTTTAAAAAAATGTATTTGAACTTCAGTGGATGAATAAAAAGTATTATATTAACAATTGAAAATGTGAACAATATATATGGAGAGAGAGACCTAATATAGTAGAAATTGAATAAATGAATATAAGAATAAGGTTTTAATTCAAGACAATTTTCACCTAATGCCTAAGAAATAACTTGGAAGAAAATTTAAAATGAAAATGTCTCAATTTTCATATAAATGTGATATCATTATACACATATCCTATCATTATATTGCATCTTGAAATTTAGAAACATTGCATATACACACACATTTTTTCCCTTTAATAAGTAGTGTGATAAACGCATTTTAAGATTAAAATAAGTAAGGTGAAATATAGAATGCATTTTACAGAAGAATAAACAGACAGAAAAAAATGCAATAAAATAAGCTTCTCTTTGTAGCACAGCAAAGTTAGAATATTAGATTAATGATGTAGCATTTTTCTACCTGAAAAAATGTACCGTGAGTTTTGATTATATTTACATTATGTGAAGATAGCTATTAAGATAAAATGTCACCTTTGATCATGCCAAGTTTGCACTAGAATTAACAATGCTCAATTAATATAATTACTTTTATATATTCTAAAAAAAAATATAAAAATAAATAATCTTTTGTATGATAAAAGAAAGATAATTCATCAAAAATATTCCTTAAAAAAAACAGTATAAATTTCTACACTCACTTAATCTACTGTAAAGCAATTAGGGCAATAAAGCTGATCGTGTTTCACTTGTACATCTGTGCCACAAGATCCATTGCCCAACTGCATGCGACATATGCAACATCGAAAACATTCTATATGGAAATACAATCTCAGTGCTTCTATACCCATGGCAGAACCTTCGCCTGAAAAAATTTTATTGAAAGGAAATTATAATTTGAACATTTCAAAAATAATTACAAGTAAACTATATTTAAATATATGATTAACTGTTTAAAAATACCTGTTTAAGTATACAAATTAATCATAACTATTGTTTCAGAAAACATAACAAGTCAAAATCAATATAAAAATGCATCATTTGAATCATTAATATTTGTACATTGAAATTTATAACTATTATTTTGAATACATTAAAAATTGCAATACATTTCACACACAAAAAAGAAAAATATACAAAAAGTTTATATATATATATATTTTAAATTTTATTTTTATTTCTAATGGGCTGCGGATTGGTGTTTTACCATTGCAGACCTAGTACATTCCCCGGAAGCTGATATCTCTTTTTAGTGCGGCACCATATAGGTGGATACCAATCGCCGCAGGTAATTTTGCCACCTAGTTTCCTCCCGAGGGAGGCACCTGAGTTCTGGAGGTAAAAGGATGTGATTTAAGCAACGAAATCTCAGGTAAAACTTATATTCATTTAATAAACGTGTGCACTTGTATATGTACAACTGTGTGAAAATTATTAAACATTACTTAAATATTTGCTTTTTACATAATGAGTATGTCTAATCATTATAAAACTAAATCTATGTAATACTTACATAAGCCTTTCCCACAACAGGAACATTTATGGACTTCTGATTCAAATGTATTTGAATCACAATTGACTTCCCGATGACCGTCGAGACTATGTGTGCGCAAAATATCTTGCTTATGAGAATAGGAGTCGTATATATCTCCAGCAACCGGAGGTGAATTCCACACAGCTGATCTTGGCCTTTGTTTTTGAAATTCATATTCTCTGTCTCCCCATGTTCGTACTGTAACATCAGGGTGAGAATTTTGACATGGAGGCATAGAGTATCTTCGGTCAGCTAAGTTGTCTGATATTTGAATATTTCTTTTTCTTTCATCTTGCGTGAGCCAGTAATTTTGATTATAAGTCGTCTGGCGAAACACAGGCTCAACTGATTTTTTACTTACAGAGGTCACCTGAAAATTACAAATAAAAACAAAAATGACATTGAGAATAATTTATATTAAACTCATAAAAAATGTTTTTTGTATAAATAATGTGATATTAAGGAAAGGAAAGGAAAAATATAATTTTAAATAATATTTGTATGTACTATAGAAATATTCAAGAACTTTTAAATTAAATTAAGGACTAGAAAAATATTAACTTCATAAAACAATAAGAGTAATTTGAAAAAAAGGGCATTGTTTTTTCTGTATGAAAATTAATTATAAATATTTCAGTAAATATATTAAACATAAAATACAAATAATAAAATCATTTGAAGTTTTACTGCCAGATTGACACTTTCTATATATAATCCAACAAATCCTATGAAACAATTTTCTTAGAATGGAAGCTTAAAAACATGAGACTGCATATAATATGAAATAAAAAAAATGATAGACAAATTAATTATCCCACAATAAAAACCTAGAACAAAACACCAATATATGAAAAGTCAAATGGAAAATGTATGCTTTCTAAAGCTGTCACTGATTTAAAGCAATGAAGCAGGCTTAAACTTGCTTGATAGGACCAAAAAGTTTCACTTCAGTAGAAAATTAGCCATTTATTTTGAAATTCTTATTTGTAAATACATATCAAGCTTAAGAGAACATCATCTTTGTTTGTTTTCCTTTTAACATATTGTTGGTTTTCTTTTTTTGCAACATGTCACTGTGCTAAAAATGTGCTTAATATTTAAAATCAATGCTTCATATCTACGGTATTCTACAGACAGCTTAATTTTGGTTTCTGCATTAAATCCTTGATTATAAGCAAAGTACTAATCACGTACCTCTCTTTAAAATTTTAGCAGTGCATTTCTGTAAATCATAACATATTAATATAAAATAAAAATATATTGATTTTCATTTATTCTATATCAGATATAAATTATTACAAAAATAATCTTTTCCGATCCAGAATGATACAGAATAAAGCATGAAAAATTATAAGGAATAACTCTGAATGTTCATATGTTTTAGTCTTGACAATTTTCCCCTTTAAACCTAAATATTTAAATCCACCCACATTTTATATTATGGTGAAAAAGTTTAAAACAAAAAATTCAGGTAACCAATATTTCTTTCAAAAATACGGTTCTTTTTCCAAGGTCAAAAGGCTTCTTTTTTTCAAGTACCCAAAAATTCATCAAAATATCAATATTTCCTTTTATTAGCTCAGGTACCTTGAAACATTCTAACCATGTCTTTAAAATTCCAGTTATTTTTGTATAATAATAATAATGTATTTCTGTATAATTTTAAATGCATGACAAGAGAATATATAGAATAAGGAAGGTGGAGATTCAGGAGGCTAGGGCCAATGGGATGACTTGAAAGGAAATGCCGAAGTGATCTTGAGAGATGAATTTTGGTAGAATATTGAAAGGGAGCCATTGGTTTTCACTGTCCTTTTTAGATAAAATTTGGAATGACAATATATATATATATATATATTAAATCAATTCCTACTTAGATCAACAAAGAAAAATTTTTTTCATAAATTAAATTTAATTAATGAATTAATATTTGAAAAATCTGTATTAATATCAAGTGTCATCCACTACAAGTTTAAACAAATGTAGTTGAAGCCAAGAAAAATTCGTTAGAAAAACGTGCTGGCGCCATCTGTCGCAGGTAGTTCTAACTACGTGAGAAATAATGTACATTAAATTTAAAATTAAAAAATAAAATTTAATTAACGAATTAATATTTGAAAAAACTGTATTAACATCAAGTATCATCCATCACAATTTTAAAAAATATATAATTTGAACCAGATTTATATATGTATAAATATAAATTGGGAGAGTGTGAACTAACAGTAGGAATTAAAAAAAATAATCTTTCAATTTAAACAAGTAGGTATAGAGAGGCAACAATGCAATTACAAAAGGTCAGGAAGATAGCAAACAGGAAGCTATCTATATTTATAGTGCCATCTGTATAATGATTTTGTAACTCTAATAGAGTTAACACTACTTTACTGCCCTATAAGTCGGTGATAGTTTAGAAAATATAATAGTTTTCATTTTGGTCAATTGACTTTTCTTCATATATTGGTTTTTAGATCTTGGTTTTTGGATTCAAAATTTTAGCTTTCTCTGTGTTTAGTAGGATATTTAATTTGTCCATTATTTCTTTTACATATTATAATTATATGTTCCTGGTTTATTAGAGGCTGGTTTGCCCAATTTAAAATTTATTGATTACTCATTCATATTATATTATTTACTATATTATATATATATATATAAATATTTACTATATTATATATATATATATATATTTTGTTAGAAAACGTTGGAATTGATATTTTGAAATGGGATTTTGGTATTGAAAGATTCCTATAATTTCAATTTTTTAATTGATTGTGAAATTGTGATTGATTTATATATATTTAAATATATATATATCTATACATAGTATGGTAAAATAAAAGTGAAAAAGTACTAAAACCTATAATGCCAAAGAAGAAAGAAATTGCAGTTGAAGAGACAACAAATGTAAATACATAAAGTTTTTGGACTAAACTGGCGACCTATTATGATTTCTGAGTCTAGAGTTGTCGCTGAATTAAGGCCAGCGATTTAGGGTTAACGATTGCTTTATGGATCTACCTTCCCCGTACAGCAGAAATTTTCGACATAATAGAATATATATATGAAATTTATAGTAAATAAAAAAAATATGTATATAATTACTCTTTCTGTGATCCATTTATTGCTGTCCATAATTTTTGCTTTGGGTGCTGCTCCAAGGTTGTGAAGATTTTGTTTTGCTTTTTGTTGTGGACTTTCGTTAATTTTCCGACTTCCATCTAAAAAAAATAAACATATTACTGAGAAAAAGTCAGAAATGATGAATGTTAATTAATGCAAACTATCTCTCTAGGACATCTACATGTCTAAATAAATTCGAGAAACTCAAAATTGTATAGTGTAGGAAGATATATGTACCAGATACAGGAATAGTCACATCGGAAGGAGGAGCATACTGCAATTCTGATGTTTCAAAAACACTTTGTTCAACCTGTTTAAAAGATTATACAAAAATATCAATAAGATGCAAGAGAGAAATATATTTTATTTTAAAAAATAATCTATTAGATTAAGCTAAAATAATTATTTAGAAGAATTTTTAGCTTCCTAAAAATAGGGAAAAAAACATAAAATACTAATAATTTAACCTTATAACGCAAAGTAAATTAAATTTTAAGTCTCAGCCAGTTCGTAAAAATGATTTTTTAAAAAATGAACTTCTCTTAATGCATCCTACTTTAAATTTGCATTATCATACGTATAAACGTAATTAAAAATGACCATTCACAAATTAATATAGAACAATTCAAAGTATCTAAATTTTATTGCTAGTCCTTTTGTCGTCATAAATTGATAAACGATAAAATACATATAACTGTTGATGCCATCAGAATCAATGGAAATTCGCATGTCTTATAATTTATTTTAAATAAATTAAGCTATATATTTCTATTTTGAAATATTTTTCAGAGAATGGGATAGAAGCTTTAGTTTCCACCTCATTATTTGACTGTGAATGGAAATTAAGAGATCAATCACTGTATACTTCTAAATGTGTTTAAATGAACTTAACAATATTAGAAATTATACATATCATTTTCACAGTTATATTACGGTATTTAGTGAAAATATTATAATCACTTATAATTTATAATGATTTCCTAAAGACAAAAAAATATTGAATATTCGAGAAAGTCATCATAACAAAAAACTAAATCAAAAAGATTTTTCTTTCCTCGATCACAATTTCAAAACTTACATATAGAAATATGATATAAAAACACCTCAAATATTTAAACTCATTTATTTTTTTTTTAAAATGCAAAATTTGCAATTGATTTAATAATACTATTAACAATCACAAACAGTAGTAAAATTAATAGATTAACTTGAATGATTACGTTTAGAAATAAGGCTTTCTCTAAAACATTTGAAAAAATATAAGAAAATTAATAAAAAAAAAATTGCGCTTAATATAATAATCTCAATACTCAGGATTAAAAAAAAAATATCTAGATACTCAGGAACTCACATTTTAACTATAAAGATTCTTTTGGGAAATTACACATGAAACCATTTACAATCCAAAAACTTATAAAGGGAAACTTCATTTGTCGAATATTTCTGAAGTCTTTACAATAGACACAAATCAATACAAATTTTAATTACCGAATTTTCTTTCCATTGTTCATTAATATCTTCAACAGTAACTTTTGATACATCTGGATCTTCTAAAAAGTACTCAGAATAGTCACCTGAGAAAAATAAAAACATTTTTGAACTCTTATTTAAAGAAAGACAATCTTCTGTTCATTAACTGATCCTTGTAAAACATTTGAATACATATGCAATTTTGTTTTTTTAACTTTTCAATATTTATACTTTAAAATGAATAGATTGAAATTGTATATTTCTATTTATTAAAAGAACTACTTTCTCAAATTATTTTTCTATAAATATTGAAGCATTCATTTGTTAGAAAAATATAGTAGCATGTTATATTTCTTAAAAATTCTAGCTGATTGTAATATATTAATTTTATGAATAAAACAAAAATAATTCTAAAAATGAATATACTTTGAGAAATATCTTGAGATTCCATGATTATGGAATCATTCGTATATAAAGGAGCAGAGGTATCAGTTTCTGCTAAAGATAATCTTTTTTCCAACCACTGAGTTTGCTCTCTTTCTTGTTTCAAAATTTCTTCTAATGCAGGAGGGGGAGGTAATATTTTATCTGTCAAGAGAAAAATGTATCCATACTTCATAAATAAAAAAAAGTATAATTAAAATCATATGTAATATAAGTAATTCAAAGAGATCATTAATATTCAGTAATTATAGATAGGTTCGAATGAAAAATATTCCATAATGAAGGAACAGACAAAAAAACAACAACTTAGAAATAAAAATGCAATATTGAAAAATTTTGTGCAACATTTTCAAGTTCCAGTTCTTTAGATAAGCTTTATTGTAAATTCAATTAAGTTATAAAAAGCCTAATATGGAAACAAAAAGATCGTTTTTAAGTATAAGAATTATTTTAAGTGATAGATTTTAAACAAATTCAATTCCAACACAATAATACTTGATAAATATACTTTTTAATGAAACAAGCACTTCCAATCCGGAGTAAAAATCATTGGTATCAAAGTTCAACAAATAAGAAAATTTACAAACCATCTTACCAACATCAATTCCTTCAGGAGATTCAAGACCTAAGAAATCTGATCTTCGACGCCAAAGTTCTTTCTTTATTCTTTTAGTGGAATTGGTACGAGTCATAATAGGTAATATCTAAAATTAGATTTGAGAAACAATTTTTCTTATATGTCTTAAGAATTAATACATATTATGAAAGATTTATAGAACATGAAAATTTGTTTTGAAAATATTGTACCATCAACATGCTATCTGATTGAAAAAAATGTTATTCAATTTTTGGTGTGAGTATTTAAGTGCCTAAAGATTTATGTTTAAGTTTACAACTCTCCATTTACAACTTCAGTGCTTTTTCAATACCAAAACAGTGGTTAAAATAATTTGTCATTGGATCTACATATTTTAATTCAAATGATAAATGTTGGACAAGAGATTGTTAACTGGCATGGCTTATTCTTTAATTGTTGATTGAGGACAGTATCTGAAGGCAAAATTGAAGGCTCATAATTGAAGCATAGTTGATTTATGTCTCAATTCCTCTACAAATTGCCCTGTGTAATTTATCAAGGACCAATTGAGCCAACCATGTGTAAATTCTCTTACAATAAATATCTTAGGTTAGCATATAGAATATTTTACAAATTCACATTTAACAGTTTGTCTCCTTTATTTTTCAATTATAATAATAAATCATGGCCAGCGATTACAACAGGAAAAAGCATTTATTAAATATTAGTTGTAAAAGAAATAGGCTAACATGAACCTGATTCAGCTCACTAATTTAGCATAACTGTCAACCAGTTTCTATTAAACGTTTTATAATGAAATAATAAAAATTCACTAGACAAATAACAAAAATATACAAGGTAAAAAACAATTTCCCGTAAACAATGTCATGACAGCAAAATAAATTAAGTGTATATCATTACATTGATTTCTATTAATTCTATAATGCATCATTTTATCGGTTTTCTTTCATATCTTTATTTAAGCAACGTTTATTTTATAAAAGTGATTATTTAAATCTCTCTCTGTAGCAGTTACCTTCTGGTCAGCTGCATCATCAAGTTCTGGAGGAGGTGGAGGTGGCGGAGGCTCTTTTGGAGGCTCAAGGTTTCTAGGCGTTAAATCATCTAGCAACTCGGTATCATCCGAGAAATAGAGCCACTGATTATTTATGTCTTGTTCTAACTGTGCTGTTAAACCTTCATCCATTTCCTTAATTGAAATGAAAGAAAAAAAAAGCTCAATAAGTTTTGGAGAAAATCTGTAAACATCAGAAAGATAACAATGATAAAAGGGATTAAACAGCTTTATTATTTTTAATAAATTCTTTTCAGTTAATCGACTGATTTACAATTTTTCTTCCATACAGAATGTTAATTAGCTGTTAAAAATAAATTTAAAACTAAATCCAGTTCCTTGTAATGAATCCTATTATTTCATAACTTCAGATCAATGCACATTCCATAATTGTGCTTTATTCAAGTTAATAATTTTTCAAACTCTTTCAATTATACTAGGGCAAATATTTTTTAAAAGTTGTTCCCTGTACTTCAAGCTTTAAAAAATTAAACTAAAAATTTCTAGATAAAAGTGCCTATTTTACCTACTAACAGCAATAGTAAAAATATGCAATTTTCCGAAGTTTTAATACATTTAAAATAAGAAAAAAAGTTTCAACTGAATAAAATCTGAAAATTTATCGATAAATGGATTACATTAAAAAAGCGTATTTTTAGATTACTCTATATAATCACAGATTAAAATATTTAAAAAATGGCCAGAAGGTCACAGGTTTAAAATGATTTAATATTTTATTAAGCCAAAAAATTCATGAAATTATATTTTATAATTCTAATATTACAGAATACATAAAATCAAAATCTGTAATCTTACCTAGCATTTGGTACTGATAATATAGAGGTAAAATTTAACGTTTTTTAAAATAAAGTTATGAGGAGAGACAAATATACGTGAGTATTTATAAAGTATTTTAGGTCACAAATTAATGAAATAAGATTCATTTTTTACTTCTAAAAACAAGCTGAAACCTTCTTAGATGTTTCCTCCTCTTTTTCTCGATATATAACTCGAATATGCTTAACACAATTAAGAGATTCCTAGTTTAAAAATATTCTTCTATTCTAAACTATTCAAAAAACTTTATTCTATCTACAAGCATAAAATACATCCAAAAAGCAAAAATGATTCAATTTACCTCAAATGCTTCACCCTGTTGTTCTAACTGGTGCATTAACTGTTGTTCAATTTCATCAATGACATCTAAGGATGTTATCTGATCTATGCTTTCATCTAATTCTCTGCAATATTCGTCGTCTTCATCATCAGGATATATATTTTCAATAACATAACCTTCAGAAGTATTACAGCTAAACTCATTTTGGAAAGGAACATTATCAAAATCGGTTATATATTCTGGATTATCTAGGCAATTGCTTTCTGGAGCTTCGAAGGAAGGATCAGATGTTTCTGCAACATATTCTACATCCTTCTCATGACAATCTAATGGTTTAGATGATTCTTCACCATTTGACTCATCATTTGGAAGGGGAGATAAATTTGAGGGCAAAGTTTCAATTACGGTTTCTGTATCTGGAGTCTCTGACGATGTTGTTGTGCTTGCGGATATCTGAAAAAAAAGAAAATTTAATTTAAAATTAGGCATAATCAGTGCAAGGTAGCATAAAATAAAATTTCTGCTTACAAGTTTCAGGTTTAAATTTTTTTAAAAAAAGTTTATAAATAATTTTCGATATTACTCATCCTCAAAGAAATATAGAGATTTCAACGATATTTATACTTTAATGGTGAAGAAAAAAATTAGAACAAGAGACATACAAGAAATATATAAAAGAACAAAACAAAAATATAAAAATAACAATATAAAATAAGAGACTTTCAAAGCATTTCACTTACACAAAATTGAAACCCTACCCAACATAGAAAAGATTAACATTTAAAAGGCAAATATATTTAAAAAATTTTAGAATATTTAATTATTTGTACATGTACACAAATAAAAAATGACACACACATCCCAAGAATTATCCAATAAATTAATACATTATCTTTCTTGATAACATAATAAAGTTTTATACTTATTTAAAGAAATACTCTTACCACATCATCTTCATCAATTTTTTCTAATGGTAAGCACAATGGTGAAGAATTAACTTGGATATTATTCACATTTTCATCAGAATCATCAACAGGAGACAAACTTTTACTTTCTGTTAAACAAAAATTATCCTCATTTTTAAATTGATCACCTTCTGCAATTTCATCATTATCTATTAGTTTGATGTCATTCATAATTGTTGAAAGATCTGATGAATCAATGGGTTCTTCAAAATTATGTAGCACTGGTACGTGACTTATATTTGTTTGCAAGGAATCATTATTCAAATAATTATTCTGTTCATTAAAAGAACTTTTATGTTCAGTCACATCAGACAACAGATCATCTTCCAATTCCTCAGCAGGATCTGTCTCTCTTACTGATTTAATATTCTCATGAAATTGTTTAGATGACGTAAAGCTAACTGATATTAAAGATTCGGATCTCATTGTTTGTTCATCATTAGAGAACACTTTGGTTTTAAACTCACTTTCGCTATTCAGTTCTTCATTCTCCGTATTTAATGTATGAAAGTCATCGAAAGGAGGTGGAATAGAAATTTCATTCAAAGATAAACCTCTCGTCTTATTTTCTATATTTTCAGTTTCTGTATGACTACCATTCAATATTTCAGGGCTATTGTTAGTAGGATTTAGAGAATTATCTTGTTCCATGTAAGAACTAAATTGCACATCTTCAGTACCTTCATTTAACTCTTGGTTTAAGAAGCTATCACTGGATAATTTATGGTTATTTTCTAATTCTAATTCTTGTAAATGAATTTCGTTTCCGGCTTTGCTAGAAAATTCAGTGTCTGAATGACTTCCAAGAATATCATCATTTGAAGGAATATCATTGGAAGTATGAGTAAATCCATTCGTATTCGCATGTTCCTCATCATTATAACCATTGGTCTTAAAGTCTGTTTTGGGGAAGTCATTAAATGTCTTTGGCTTTAATTTCGGTTTAACTGGCACTGGTGGAGGAGGCCCTTTTTTAACAGTTCCATTTTCAGACAAGTTGTACTGAGATAAATCAACTGACAGTCGTTTTTCCAAGTTTTCAGCATTCGATTTAGATATTCCCTGAGATAAACATGATGACCTTCGATGTACAACGTTTTCTTTTTTCCCATTCTCAAATGCTGATCTTCTTCTCAAAACTAATGATTCACTTTTTCCTTCATTTGATTTAGGTGAAGTTATAGAAGCCTTACTTTCTTCTGGATTTGGTGTAGAATTGACACCAGAACTAAATAATGCAAGCTTTTCAGCAAATGAAGATTTTCTATTTGTTGGTTTTTTCATTTCAGATGGTACTGGAGCTAAAAAAATTAAAAAGGAGAAAAACGGTTAATTAAAATTCATTTTAAGGAAAAGAACACAAATTTAATTTCAGTGTGCATTCCTTCAATATAAATTATCTATAATAATCATTTATTATTAGATATAACCTGTACATATATGTGTATTATAGATAATATGTAATTTTTGAACTGCATATATTTTGATTGTATGATAATCAAATTTACAACCACTTGTTGAGAGAGAAAATAAATATTTCACTGTATTATATAATAAAAATTCTGCATGGAGAATTAATTAGGAAAAAAATGCTAATTCTCAAACTTAAAATTTTATCAATATTTACTGAAATTGAACTTAAATGTTTTAAAATAATAATAGTAGCATACCATTCTCTTCAGGGCGATATACTACTAAATCGAGAATTCCTGTATATACAGCCTGTTTAACAGAGAAAATTAGAGATGCATGGCTATAATCAGCAGCAAGTTCTCCGTTTAAGGATATTATCTTGTCTCCTTCTTTTATTCCAGAAGTATCAGCTGGACTATCTGAAATGATAAAACCGGTATTTTAATGAAAACAAATCCTCTTATTTTAGATGGGATAACACTGAAATCACATTATAATGAATCATTGAAAGAATAAAATTTAGTAAAATAGTTTTTTTAAAAAAAAATACATCCTATTTAATTAATTCTGTAAAATGTTCATGTGCCATTACACACAATATCACAAGAAAAGTAAAAATGAAAGAAATTATTTATTTTGTTAAAAATGTCACATACAAAGTTATCGGAATTAAACTTCCACAATTTAGAGGGCTGTGCAGAATGTTTTATGGATAATAATAACAGGAAATCTAGACATCAGACAAACGTTTGTGATTTATTTTAAAATTTTACAAGAAATCATTGATGGTGCTACAACTCAGTAACAAGTTCTGAAAATGTTCTACATGTTCTGTGTGTGTGTGTGACTCTCCACAACTCTCTCTCTCTCTCTCTCTCCAATCGCAACTCAATCCAGGGAAGAACGCAAAAAGTCCGCACTAATTCCGGGAGCATGATAAAAAATGCAGTTCTTCAGAAATGTCGATGTTGCGTATTATTCTCGTTAGACGTAGGCTTTTGATAATTTCCATAACTAGAAATCACACAGGGTGAGATTAGGTGAGTGAGAAGGTAAAGAAGTTGGAAAACAACGGTTAGTAAAGTTTGCCGCAACACCTGCTGAAAACCAAGATGAACATGGGGAGATGCACCACCCTGCATAAAAATCATGTTCTGAAGGCGGTGACGTTGCTGAAATTATGGGATTACAAAAATGTTATCAACAAGTCTTGATACCTATTTTCAGTGACAAATCAGGTTTCAAACCTTATTGCAGGTTTGTTAAAAATAAATAAAGGTTAAGGATGAAAGAGTTGCAGGTGAAACTACGCCATGCCTAAATTTTGGAGAGTGCAAGGATACTTGAAAGATTGCGCGGGACTTTTCAGTGGTCCGAATGCGGCATTGTGCGTATTCATTGGGCCTCATTCACCCACAGAATATTCCACAGCCAAGTGGCATCGACTGCCATTCATGGAAGGAATTGTAGTGCTAATGTTTTCCAAACTTTAGGACCCCCGTCGGTTACAGCTGATGAAGACTACACATTTTGTAAGGAAAATAACTCAAAATTCATCACATCATTTACCAACAGTTGAATAAAGTATACTAACAACATCGTGAAGTGGTTGGCTAGTTGCTTCTATGGCCGTCGTAGCCCCATATTTCATGAGTGTAGAATCCCCCCCCCCTCAAACATGAAATGTACAAAATAAAATTCCAATGTGTCGAATTCTTTCGAGCCTTTTCATCAAGTCAAGCTTTTCCCATGGTGTGACTGGTCCTGAGTAGTGCCGATTTAAGCTCATTTCGGGCCCTGGGTGCAGAAGATCTACAGGCCCCTTGGACCTGGAGGATCGAAATTTATAACCAGAAAATCTGGTAAAGTTTTCCTTATAGGGGCCCTTCTATTCCCCTCCGGGCCCCCAGGTCCCTGTGCGCCCGCACCAAGCGCCCAATGGATAAACCAGCACTGGTTCTGAGTGTATGTTTTTCAGCCGACGGAAATATTTAATCATAACAGCAGACAGTTCTTGTCATTCTGGTAAACTTCACTGAGACAGCTTTTCCTTTCAAGGTCGGCATCGTGCGTTAGTGAACTGGAAACTTCTGCCCGTGCAGCTCCTTCCACTTTTCGTCATTTGCATACACTGCGAAGCTCACCTATGCATATCACGTTTATCTAGTGTTACAACGCCCTCTATCGCCACCTTATAGAACGATTTTTTACTTAAAGTAAATCTCGAGCGTATGATCTGAAGTGTCTGTTACTCAAATTTAATGTCAGTATAATCTAAACAACAATATTAGAGATGGTAAAATAATTAATATCAATGTTTATATATATATAAATGTAACTACTACTTTATCTATTATCTCTACTTATTTTATGTTTCACTTTTTCTATTCTGTGTATGGCGAATTTGTTCAAATAAGTTTTCGTTAGGTATTTTGTGTTTACATTAGTAAAAGGTTAGCAATGCTAAGGCTTAAGCTGATTTCAACAAAATTTTTGTTATGTTTAAACGTTAGTGTTTTTCATTCATGTGGAGAATTTGTGGTTCATTTGATTGGTTTACACGGCGACCGCAATGTTTGTTTATTTGCTTTTATTTACAAATTCCTTGCACAGCCTTGGGGAAGTTTAATTTTGATAACTGTAAAATGTACATGGTTACAGTAAATACCAATTTTTAAAAAAGTCAGAGAATCCACAATTTGAATAATAAATTCATGATATGAAAATTATTAAAAGGTTCTAAGGAGTTAATTACTTATAAAACTGTTGGTTTTTCTTCTGATTTTATATAAAAGGAAGATTTCGAGCATTTGAAGATTAATATTTTCTTAAGTACAACAAAAAAACGAAACGCTTTACAGTTAAATAATTCACCTATGATGAAGGGAAATGTTTCTTTCAATCTTAAACATTTATTTTTAATGAAATTTATTCATAAAAATTTGAGATATAAAAATTATAAGGAGAGATACAAAAATTATTTAGCATACAAAAATGTTTATAAAAATTTATAAAAACTCAAAAATTTAAGGATAACAAAGAAAATAATAGCAATTACATGTAAATAAAATCCAAAATGGCACTAAATTATTTCCAAAAATGTTCATTAAAACATTCTGATTTAAAGAGAATAAAATTATTCCTACAGCTTTTACGATGTAAAAATTTAAAAATTATTAAACCATTAAACAATTTTAAAGACAATAAATACAGATAGCAATATATAAACGAAAAAGTAACATACATTTAGTAACACAATCTATGTAAGCTGAACATCCTTGATCCTTTCCTCCTTTCAAAGTAAACCCAAATCCTCTGTTGTCTCCAGGCTTAATACAAATACTGAAAGAATGTTTTTGCCAGCCAGCAAGCTAAAAACAGACAAAATTTAAATGAGAAAAAGAAAAAAAGAATGTGTTTTATATTATTGCTGTAATAATAATGTTCATTTTAAAAAGATTTTAAAAATGTTCCCTTAGTTCGAGAGAGAGAAAGTGTGTGTGTTTTTACTATTTTCTAAGAAAAATTCAACTTAAGGGCACAATGCGCTTTAATTGAACAATAAATTTAACACTTTTCAGATTGTTGGACTTTCTTATTAATATCATGAAGAGTAAATAAAAGCTACATTGTGGGAGGTTTTCTTAATCTGACTCTTGTAATATTTGCTTTTACCTGAAGTGGTGGCGAATCCGGAGGACAGGACCCGCGACCTGCGGTTCCGTAAGCACGTAACATACTGCTAGACCAAAACGATCCCTTCAGTCTGGAGGCTGTTACTGGCTTATATGGATGATACCGCTAAGTAGCATGAGTAGGATGCCATTCATCTTGCTATTTTGACCAGAGCCATAACTCTTGCAGATTAGAAGATAATTTAGGGTATTCGTGAAGAAGACTTCCAATGATCCCACAACACAGACAACTCAGTTTGCAATGATGCAGAGCTAGAGTGACATGGACGACGGATAAGCACAGGGTTATATTCTCAGATGGATCACGTTTCTGTTTATCAAATGATAGCCGTCCCATACGAATATGACGCTGACGTGATGACAGGTAGGTCCCATACGACTGCATCTGTGGAACACATCACTGCGAGACAGCGAGTCATCATGGTTTGATATACCCTCACTTAAGATACGAGGTAATCTCTAGTTCATGTTCAGGACACTATAACGCCCAACAATATATATATATATATATTTATATTACTTATATTGGAGCAATACACATACAAAAAGTAAGTGAAATAATTACAAGAAATGAGTGAGCGAAACTTAGCACGGATTAAAGCATTTTTTTCCTCGGTCCAAAAGCCCTCAGTTTATCCAAGCCAAAGAAACTTCTTGAATTTTCTAAGATATTACGTGATTTTAAATTTGCAAACCATTGGTGTCAGAAAATGGATGAAAAAAATTAGGATAGCATGTATCTTGGATGGTTCAGAACCAAAATGAATTAAAGAAAAGACCCTCTCAAGAGGATTGGAGCAGAAAATCCTTCTATATATATATATATATATTCGTTCTATATATATATATATATATTCCTTCTATGTGTATATATATATATTATTTATAAATGTTTTACTGGAGTTGGTCACATTTTTAGAAATAAATAAAGATAAAAACAGTTAACAAAACAAAAAACGCACCTGATAATCAGTTTCTTCAACAGAACTGATATTTTCTTTGGAAATTCCATTATTAATGGAACAATTTTCTTGATTCTGTTCGGGCAGACTGTTTATTATAGTAGGTTCAGATTTATGTCCATCAGCTAGATAAGATATATCTTCTTCGGAAGAAACGGTTTCACTGTCACCAGTATGCCCTTCAACATCAGATGGCTCAGCAGAAGAAAAGTTATCAAAATCTCTATTAGGAAGGTGAGATGTAAAATGGTGATTTGTAGAAGTTATTGAATTGTCAAATTCTTCAACAGTTCTTTCTTTCTTCAGCCGCATTTGTGGCTTTTGAGGCACTTTAGGAGGCTCCTTTTCATGCATCTAAAATGTAAAGTAAATTGTCGATGTTAATAACCTTAACAACAAATTAAACTCTCAGCAAAAATTTAAGCAACATAAATAAGTTCACAATAAATTATTACATTACAATATACAGGATTGAGTCATACACTCATTGCCATAAAAATTTGCGCACTAAGAAAAAGTCGTTAAAATGAAACGAAATTTTACATATGTAAGTACTACTTTCATATAAGTGATTAGAAAATCAAAAAAAAAAAAGGATCACATTTATTACAGAAAAATCTGCAAATGAACGGCAGTTTTAGTACTTTGTTGAACTCCCTCTGGCGCGAATGCACGATGCGATACGAGTGGGCATTGAGGCATGCAAGTTTCGTATGATGTCCTGAGACATCTCGTCCTACAGTTGCTGTAAACGCGCCTCTAGCTCGACGAAACTCGTAGGTTGTCCAACTTGTCATACCAAATGATCCCAGTTATGCTCGATTGGTAACAAATCTGGAGAACAAGCAGGCCAAGGAAGGGTGTTAATATGGTGGAGGCAGTCTTGTGTCATCCTTGTTGTGTGTGGTCGAGTATTTTCTTGTTGAAAAATGGCTGTGGGAGCTCTTCCATGAGTGGCAACACATGTGTCTGAATGATGTCATAGACGTACCACTGGGCTGTCCTTGTGTCATGGATGCCGTGTGTCGTTGTAAATCGAAGGTAGCATGGAGGCGTTCACCACGGGGCCTCCACACACGAACACGATTGTCATCATTGTTCAAACTGAATCTAGATTCGTCGCTGAAGACGACCCGTTTCCATTCCGTTGCAGTTCAATCCCGTCGTACGCGACGCTACTCTAAACGGAGGCGTCGGTGGGTGGGTGGGTGGGTGTCATTGGCAGTACACGTAATGGGCATCGCGATACCGGATGTCCTTCAGCCAAACGCCTTGCGATGGTTCGGGAAGTCACAGGGGCCCGTAGCGAAGGTGCTGCATGTGTCTGTTCAGTGGCCAATGAGGCAGTTGGCTGTACGCTAGCGTATCGTATGACGTGATGGTCTTCTCGATGACTGGTCTGTAGAGGGCGTCCTGAGCCTGATTGCCGTGTAAATGATGCCTCTTCTGTCCACTGGTCCCAACACCTCCTCACAGTCAAATCAGAACGTCCTACTAGACGAGATGACCACCCAGCTTCCATCATCCCCTCTTGAAGCTGCTCATACTGACTTCGACAGCGGCGTAACGACATGCCTATCAAACAAGCTCTTCTTACCTTTTTTATACTCCACGGAGAACGAGGTTCAACGCTCTCTAGTGGCATTACGTAATGCGCAATCACGCTGCATTTTAAAATCATTTGCATATCTGCCCGACATGTACCTTCATGCCAAGTTTCGTTACGATCCCACAATTATTTCTTGGTGCGCAGATTTTTATGGCAATGAGTGTATTATAAATGATCCCCAAATAATATCTAGAATAACCATCTTTCATGACCCGAACGACAACTAGATCCCATGGGAATGAGCGATAAGATTGCAGAATGTTACAAGTATCTAACCTATGCTGACTGCAGTGCGTCTGACAGCATAATGAAACTAGATGGTGGAATGTCTACACTGAGGACGTGATGATCAGATGATCCCAAATAATCTCTTATTAAATTCAGATCTAATGAATTTGGAGGACAACAGGGCATTTAACATCTTAATCGTGCTGAACTGTTTCTACTGAAAGAGCCTATCCTTCTGAAGAAACAGTCAACATAAATGAGCGGTAAATATATAGATTGATAACTCAATCCATTGAGTGTACTTTCCACATGTATAAGAAAACTCAAGCAATGTCTTTGACACATTCTCCCCACCATAACATTAACAACACCATATTACATTCTTTCGGCAATAGTTGTAGGGTGTTTATTCACGAAAGGTAGGAGAGAGACCTCGTCTATTTGTCTATCCATTTCCGTCCATTTCGGACATATGAATTCTTTTACTTGTGATGAATATTTATTCGACGCACAATCAAGTGGAAAACTATAAAGTTTTCAAAAACATTTCTAAATATTATCAATTTTGGTCAGACATTAGCTGATGTTACTTCAATTGAATTTTTTCAAGAGGAAATGCGTATTATGCTAAAGAGCAAAATCATAAACTTTAAAATTAGATCTTACTTTTTTAAAACACAATATGATTCACCATGCATTTGCTTCAATGATTTTACATTCGATCTCTTGAAGAAGAAAATAGGCTTTCCTCATTAAAAAAAAAATTCCCGTGTTTTCCTTCAAATTAACTTTTTGATAATCATGTCCATAAATTATAAAAGGATATTATTGCTGACTTAAGAACGGGAAAAGAAATTACTTTGAAATAATCGATTAAATTTTGAAGCTTTAGAAGAATCAGGGGTGTACACAAGGGGAGGGGATTGAAGTTTCAACCCCTCATATATCAATAGATTTTAAATTTTTAGTACAGAGATTACACCTCGATGCTCTCGTCTACTTATTTTTCAGAATATCCCCTCCCCCTACAGAGGTCTGTGAATGTTACTGAGAAGAATCATTCACAAAGTAAAACAAAAAGAGCTTACATTACAAAAATTAATAATGTGCAGCACATGTATATTAAGTAACACTATTACATTTTAATCAGAGATAATAATATGAATACATAAATAATATACGAGCTAATAATATGAATAATACAAAGAGTTCTTTCAGAGTGAGATGTTATTATTATGCTAATCCTAACAAGTAAATCAACAGTAGGTATTGAATTACAACTATAGTGAAATATGGAATGCAATTTAACAAGACTGTTTTTCCTATTTTTAGATCCTACATACTTTGTCCAATTTATGTATATCGCTATCAATGCTTTCAGCTTCTGATGTCATTCCTTCACTTGTATCCGAACGTAAAATAGAATTATGACTGTCAATTATGTCATCTGGTTCAGGAGTTCCACCTAAACCACTATCGTTTCCTTGGCCAATGTACAAGTCCAAATTATAGGAGCGAGATGACCTAAAATAAGAAAAAAAATGCAACCTCTTTTAAAAGTCTATATTACATGAGCATTTCTCTTTTTTTAAAGACATACATAACATTAAGCATAGACATTAAGAATTTACAATACTCCAAAAATAGCATGCATTTTTAAATTTCGTAGTCCCTGAATTCAAGGATCACAGTACTTGCAAAATATTCCTTAAATGTACTAATCTAAGGAGAAAAAAAAAGTTACCTCTTTTCTACTATTTCTGAAAACTTTTTTATTTTTCTTTGTTGTTGAAGATATTGATCTTGTCTTAGTTGCTCTTCAGCTTCTATTTGTCTCATTTCTTCAGCTCTCTGAATAACTTTTTCAGAAACTTTTCTCCTTCGGGATTTCCAGTTATCTAAATTCTGCAAAATAAACATAAAAAATAATTAGTGTAAGATTAAAAATTAGCAGTAAAGATTAAAAATTAGCAGTAAAATCTTTTTAAAACATATACATAAGGACGATCATTTTCTCATATTTCGATATGTTTTACAAGCTTCTCACTTTCGTTGAAAGTCCTTCAATTTATAAATGAGAAAAATGTACTTTTAAAACAAAATTAAAGTTAGGCTGTAGCGGACTATATATATATCTCGTGAAGTTCCCTATTAAAACTAACCTGGGGAAATATGCTTTAAAGTTTTACTCAGTACTAATGTACAAAAGGACGTGAATTAGAAAGAAGAAAGCTAGTTTGCAGTGAGTTGGCTCTTTGTTTACAGTCAGAGTTGATGGAGATTTTCATTACTAAATAGAAAATTATTAATTCAATCAGTTATTATTTTTTTTTTCAATTCCTACTATTAGTTCACTCTCTGCCTATATATATATATATATATATATATATATATATATATATATATATATATATATATATATATATATCTTGTGCAAATTTTCAGTCATTAATAAAATACTTTCTATTCATTCATTCAAGTTCAAATACATTTTTTTAAAACTTGTAGTATTTATGTTAATACAATTTTTTTCAAATATTAATTCAGTAATTAAATTATTTTTTAGTTTTAAATTTATTCTGCGTTATTTCTGTCGAAGTTACAACTGGCTGTACGTTTTTCTAATGAAGTAGGAATTGACTTTAAAAAAAGATGATATTACTTGTTTTTACTAAGCTCAGGGTACTTACTTGTTTTAATAGTGAACTTTTTTTATCTTGAAAAACTTTCAGACAAATCTAATTGATCTTCAAATTCGAATCGTTTTTTCAAAACTCTGGAGCTTACAGTTTTCGGAGTGCCTATCAATCTTACAAATAAGTGCATTTTGTTTATTTAAATCTAATTGCTGATCTTTCTCATATACCTAGTGTAAGGTTAATTCTGAATCAACAATTAAACTGCTTATTTGTAGTTTTGATTATTTCCTAGTGTTTTGTGTCATGCCGACTGCTATCGTAAGGTTGGGCTCCAGTCACAATCTCTCGAGTAAGCAACATTCGGGATTAGACTTTGAGGGGATTGTTGTAACGAGACACACTTTTTTAAAAAGATAATTGGCAAATTTTGTTCCATTTTAATAAAGTTTTAACAGTTTGAAATAAAATACATAGCATTTCATTTTAACAACACAACTCTACAGCTGTAGTCAATGTCTATCTTTTTTCTTACTAGATTAACATTAGTTATAACCTTAAAATCATAAACATAAGTCAAATTCAACTCTTATCGGAAACGATCATAACACGTATGTTGTATTCTTACACACACAACAGTATAATCATTGCTTTTCCTCGCAGAATTGTACTTACATTAATAAATTAAAATTTGAAAATCTACGTAAAACAGGGTAGCATAAATATATTTTTTAGTGAAATATAAGAAAAAAATCTGCTGTGTGAAAATAATTCACAGCGAACACACTAAGCATAAAGATAATTATAAGGCACACATATTTCAGTTACAAGTATACTTAAGTAAGAATTTAAATAATAAATGAAAATGATATTTTTTATCTTTAAAATAATACTAAAAAAGGAAGAAAATAACGTATTTAAAAGAAAGTTTAGTGATACAGTTTGGTTTTAAGAACTGAAAATTAAAAACACACACAAAAATGCACTGGAAAATATTTTAAATGTATCGCATTTAAGATACAAAAAAGAAAAAAATGATACCCGTTTTCCAGTGTTATGATTTTTCAAATGTAATAAAATAAAAAATTGCAATGCAATTTTAATTCTTTTTTACTTACCAATTTAGGCTTATTTAACATCAATTTTTCATAAAATATTTTATAACTAAAAACAGGATTATAAATTACAAATTTTTTTTTAAATCTAACAACATGCAGAACTAACTACACAATTAAAAATTTTAAAACAGAAAATCAGTGAATAAAACTGAAAGAATCAAAGTGTAACCGAAAAACAGTAACACTAAATTCACATATGGAATTACATAATTTTATTGATCAAAAATTTCTTATCTACAAATTCATTACTTGGAAAAAAACATTTAGTTTAATCTAAACGCAATTTACTATATAAAAAAAATATGAAAAGGAAAAGCAAGAATAATAAAAATTACAGCATATAAATTTTTAAAAATTTTTTTTAAAAAAATAATAATAAACATACCGATTGCCATTCTTCTTCACCTTCTTTTAAAGCTTCTCTTGTTATCTTTACTTCTTTAGTTAATTTTATTTGCTGTTCAGCCTAAGAAATAAATTGGTGCATCAGTATACTTGTAGACGATTAATATCGCAAATCAAAGGTAGAGTTGACATTTTTTACATATAAATATATACTCAAGTTCCCTTAAAATAGTCAATACTTCCTGCAATTTTTGATCATGATAAACACTTGAGATGATGTAATAAATAATGGCAAATTAAAAGACAAACTGTTTTTTTTTTCATTATACTGAATTCAACATCTAAAATATAGCTAGGTAGCAGCTGTGGAGGACAGAATCCTGGACCTATGGATTCGTAGCCGAGTAACTTGCCCAATAGACAAAAGTGATCACCTTTGTCTGGAAGCTGTTTCTGGCTAATGTAGATATCACTACACATTAAATTAGAAAGAACTACCAGTTGCCTTATTCATTTATTCATTCAAAAAATTGAAACATCCATAAAAAGCACATTTTCAGACAAAATTTTAATAAAATTTTCTGAGAATAATATTTTTTTGTTACAGAAATTTGCAGTTTTCTCCTTATTCATTTATTCATTCAAAAAATTGAAACATCCATAAAAAGCACATTTTCAGACAAAATTTTAATAAAATTTTCTGAGAATAATTTTTTTTGTTACAGAAATTTGCAGTTTTCTAACTTGAAAAGAAGTATAAATACAATATATTCCAATACGAGTGTAGAACCTGTTTGAAAAAAAAACACAGTAGAAAAATTTCCAGAGTGAAAATTGTAGAAAAATTTTGTCATTTAATATAATGTATAGTTAAGAAATGAGAACAATACTTTTTTTTATGAATTATTTTGGTCATTAAGGTATCCGACTACGTTCGGAACCGTGATTTTAAAAAAGCGCATAAATGGATAATTTTCATGATATTTAGAGTCACTCAGATTAGAATACATGCATAAAATTGTTTTAAAGACATTTTGACAAAAAAAAAATTATTGAAATATAATATTTTGGCAAAAAATTAACTTAGAATAATCTTTTTTTCCAAATGTTCTCCTTTTGTGAAAAATGGTTTTATTATAATAATATTTTGCCTGTATATAGCTCAGACCTCTCTACAGAGGCTCAACTAGAATCTTTGAAAAACTCCCATTATTTTCAGAGTTACCACCAATTGAAATAATTATTGGCGTTTTTTTCTTAAAATTTCTCCCCTCTGTTGTAAAATATGAATAAACCCACTTCTAAGTTATATATTTCAAAAATTCTAGTTGAGCCTCTGTAGAGAGGTCTGAGCTATATACAGGCAAAATATTATAATAGAAGAATTTTTCACAAAAGGAGAACATTTGGGGGAAAAAAGTATTCTAAGTTAATTTTTTGCCAAAATATTATTTTTAAATAAATTTTTTTTGTCAAAATGTCCTTAAAACAATTTTATGCATATATTCTAATCTTAGTGACACTAAATATCATGAAAATTACCCATTTATGCGCTTTTCAAAATCACGGTTTCGAACGTAGTCGGATCCCTTAATTAGATGAAAAACACACAAGGACACATAAATACCGATTTCATGTCGAGTTATACCCTTTTTCCAGATGATATTAATATATTTCGCAGTTATTGTTTCATGATTTTTAGATATTTAATGTAGAGTATTTTTAGAATATAAAATACTAGACGCGTGTGTGCTTTTCTTGGAGAGATGTAACTTAAATTGAGACATGATCTCTTGGATGCTTTCCGGTAATGTATGATTCTCAACAAATAATTATAAAGTTTTTGGATCTGACTAAATTGAAATTAAAGGCGCAAAAAAAGTCATTTTGGGCTATACTACTTCAAATCAATGTGGTAAATAACTTCCATGCAAAAATGAATTTAAGTATAGTGAAAGTTTTAGATGTCTTGGATTGAGTTTTAGTGCATGACATAGTCAATTAGTGTAGACAACACCTTTTGCGTTATATGTTCGTTTGTTTTTTTATATTTATAAATGATTGCAATATATAATTCTAAATTATTTTCTTTACCTAATAAAGTAAATTTTTTTACTGTAAAAAGCGTGGCTCTGCTAAGGTTTAATTTAATTCCCTTGGTAATTTTCTGCTTAGATGATATTGGCAATTACACTGGTTCTAAGATTTGTTTCTTTTAGAACAGAGTATATTTCGCAAGAAATTGTGACGTCGAGATTTTTGCTGATTCTGTGCTTTCAGTTGCTAATTAATTTTACGAAGCTATAATTAAATTAAAACTGAAACAAATCTGAAGACAAAACTGGAAAGTAAGTCCAACAAAAGAGGATAGAAAGTGAAGATAGATTTAAAAGAAAATTCTTCCAGAACTATTTACTTCTGATTCTGTTCTTTTAATTTCCTATTTTATATTAAACATCGTAATTTTTGACAAATAAAAAAAACTTGTTCAACTATTTAAAATTGTACGACTTCATGTAAAAATTAAGACACGAAACTTTTTAATTTTAACGTACCAAGATTTTCTGATAAATTGTAATACGGAATTCTTTTTTCATAATCACCTAATGCGCTTTTAGTTTTTTTGTCAAAGTTACCCTTTTCGTTTTTCTATTACAGCAATATTCTTTATTTTTACAGAAAAAAATACGCGTGTTTATATAAGCTCTTGGACACCCCTAATCCGAAATTGGCATCGTCTTAAACTTTCTTAGACACTAAAAAACTCTTTGGCAGTAAAGGATTAGCGAACTGGCACTATCTTATTAAACTATCCACAAAGTTTCTACTTTTATTTTATGAAACATTCACTACACTAACGGCATTTATTCCTGCGGAAAATATAATACAACCAAAGAAGATATTTCGAGTAAAGCATTAGTAGAACTTTTGTATTTGATCTAGTGTGCCGGAGTTATTCGTTAATTCTTTTAAGTAATACATATTTTTTTTTCTTACACTCTGCAATTTATGTTCCAGATTAAATTCACTGTCAAAAAAAGATGGATTAACTTTTTCGAAAGACGCATAATTTTATTTTAATTATGTCTAAATTCCATGAAAAGTACAACAAACTGTTCATGTATACGCCAATATTATCTTTTAAAAGCAATAAAACTAAAATAAACTAAACTCAGTGGCGCAACATATCATGAGGGCGAAGGCCTACTGTCCCATCTCAGTACACGTGACCATTGGGCACTGAGGTGCATAAGCAAATGTCCCGATCAGATGGACAGTCCGAAACGAAACCTCCAGTGTTAAGTCCTCAAGCAAGCTTAGTACTTCATTTATCGACCCACTGAAGGGAAAGAGCATTAGAAGTATGCATAAAAAACGAATCTTATAATCCTTATTAAGAATTAAAAAGATTTAATAGAATTTCACTATTAAATCTTATATTCTTCACTAATAAGAAAATGCCATTTATCTATATAAACGTATCTGTATAAATAATTAACTCTTCCGTGAATAGATATGGCTTTTAATATTAAATAAACAAACTATACAAAGGATCTAAGTTTTAAATTTCATTTTATGCATAAAAATGCGCATCTATTAAATTTAAAAATTATTTTTATTTTACATATACAAAAAGATTCATTTTAGTATTAATTTTAAGGGGAGACATTGTATATATATACGATTTATTCAAAAATCTTTGATTTAATGCTTTTTACAATTTTTTTGCTCGTAACCAATGTACATGATTTACGTAAAACAGATTTTGTGTTCTCAAAATACTAACAATTTAATTTTTTATAGAAAAGTTTTAAAATATTTATGAAGGGATTTGAAAATGCTACTCCTCTTATACAATAATTAACGTACTTTCATTAAATTTGATTTACATATACGTCAAATTATGTATAACAAAAGTTGGTATGGGATTGCAGATAGCTTGATTGATATACGTAAAATACTTTTTTTCTGAACGCTTATTAAAAATTCATTGAAAAAAATGTGTAAATTATCAATTTTAAAAATAAGTATTGCCTTGATTTAAAAACACATACTAAATTTCGTTACATGAACTATTGAATATACGTAAAAAAAATTTTCAAAGCATTAGGCACAATAGATAAAGAAGCCTTAGCGTTTTAAATGAAGATAAATGAGTTATTTTTTCCTTCTGAGATAAATTCACTTAAATTTTTAATTTGCCATTGGGATGTGAATAAAAACGAACATAAAAGTTATCATAACTCTGAATTTTTTTAAACTTAGAGCTTTCAAGTTTCGTGAGATTACAGAAAATTACATAAAAAATAATTTAATTTATGCAAACATTATTTACATTTTCTTGGAATCTTTAAAAAAAAACTTAATACCACCGATAAAAACAATAAGATTATTTCCTATAAACCGGTTAATAATTATTTAGTCATGTTCAAACATATCAATTCTTTTTATTTCATTGAAAAAAGTCGTTATAAATTTTTTTAAATTAGTTCAAAAAATAGGAAAATGCCATTGTGGACATTCAACGAGCCATGAAATTTCAGCAAAATGTAAGGATACGTTATAGCAAATATCAACAAATTTTAGAAGACTTAAGAAAGAAATCTTCAGAAAAATCATCTAAAAAACTAACATTAGAAAAGAAGGCGAAATTTTTTTTTTTTTAGACCTTCAAATATTTGAAGCGATGAAGACAAAGAGTTGGTATAAAAAAAAGTATTGATTGTTTTGGAGTTATATAGCAGTTCATATATTTTTCTTTTCTCAGAAGTCATCATTATTGTTTTCTATGAAAAGTCATGAGAAACAAATATGTATACAATTCCTAAAACTTGTAGAGGCTCTTCATTTTTTTTAATACTGACACACTCTTATTTACGAGATTTTTTGCATTCGTGTAAAATAATCCAAATGGAACGAATATTCCGCGTAAATAAATAGTCGAATATACACTGCTCGCCACCGTAAATACAACACCCTGAAGGAAGCATGTAAATAACATGAAATTTACAACATGCATTAGCGGAGGTGAGGTATACAAATTATTAGAACTTCAGCGCAGACACACATCACGCGCGTCTGTGACGCCAACTTAAAGCATTACTTAAAGCTTGGAGATTTCGACGATTTCAAGTTCGGCAATTGTGTTTTTCTAGTGGTTTTTTCAAAAAACGATCAGTTATGTCTCGTAGAAAACAGCGATCAGCTTTTGATCAAGGTATTTGTATGCCAACCAAAAGTAATACTAATAACAACAACAAAATTCAAAACGCATTGAAAAAGGCATTACGTAAAAAATTGCGCTTACGAATAAAGAAAGTACAACTAACATGCATTATCAGGATACCATATCATCACGAATACATTGAAAATACATAGGATACCATATCATCACGAATATATTGAAAATACATGACTGAAATAAGATCCAATGTACGTTTAAAAATTGTTAGCAAACTGCATATAGCACGAGCAACCCTAATTAGAGAGAAGTAAAATTAAACCATTCTAAGATTTTATATTAGTGACTGAACTAAAAGAAATTTCTTGCTGTCAATCTGTACTTTTTCAAAAACTACTAAATGCAGTATACGAGATCATAATGAAGAATATATTCGTTTATATAAAAAATTTAAACAGTGGTTAAAAGAACCAAACTGGCATTTATCGGCATAAGTTATTCAACCACCCTCCTGTATATGGTACAGTTATTTTTTCCCAAGTTTTTCTTTAGAAACAACCGTTATCAAATTTTAAAGGCATGCATAAAATTCTAATCAATATAACAAAGGATAATGCCTTAAAAATTATATAAACTTTGATTCAAAATAATGTAATAATAATAATATAATAATAAATAGTAACTTGAAGAGATAGTGTTCTTTATAAAATTATTTAACTAAATAATAGGAGGTAAAAGAATACTCTATAAAAAAGAAGAAAAAATCAAGATGCATGTAAATAATTCACATAGAAACAGTATTTTATGAGATGCTATAGATTTTATATGGATTACTCCTAAATTTAAAAAACTTCACGAGTTTTGTGTTTGTGTGTAAAAGAGAGGGAGAGAAAGGCAGCAATGAAAATAGTAAAGTAAAGCTTGATAACTAAACTTTCAAAATGAATTTTAAAAATATTTATAAACGAAATAACGCATCTATTTTCCTGGAATAGGAAGAGTTAATAGGAATTAATTTATATCATTCTCCAATAACAAATCTTTAAAAAAAAATCAATGTAGTACACTATTTTCTCTTAAAAAGTCTAAAATATTGCGGCTTTCTGTTAGGTAGATATTTTGCTTCTTAAAACAATTCAAAAATAGCATTGAATTGGAATAAGATATGCGCATACGCAGCCGTACAACGAAAGTACTAGAGTAAAATAACGGGGGGGGATATGAGATTTAGTTTTTTTTTTTATACTGAAACTTTGTTGTCAAAGATAATTAAATATAAAAGCATATAGGTAAGTCCTTAAAACCAAAAGACTAAAATGGAATACAAATTCTTAACTCTAAAAACAGTTTATCCCTTTAAATCTGTAGTTTTCTTTCTTCAAACTGCGTCGATAATCCAATAATTACATGAAACAAAAACTTATACAAGCAACAAAATGAATAATTTAATGCAAATCATAAAGAATACCTTACCTTTTTGTACAGTGCCGACTGTACTTTTACAAACTGCAGTGGATTATGCGATGGCAATTTTGATACCTTTCCTGCAGTCCTAGTTGGGATGTATTCAATAGTGGTCGATTGTTGATTGGCAATGCTGCTTCCGCCACCCGAACTGCTGCTTCCACTGCTTTCCAAACTGTCCATGGAAGCGGAACGGGCATGCCGGTTGTCACCATAGTTGCTCTCACTACCACTAGTTGCAGATTGCCAAGACTGAATGGAAACACTGGTGGTCCGTGGAGCTACAGGCGGTGGTTGTCTTGACGACATGAGGCTGGACTCCGATTTTTTGACAATCTCGTTGTCCTCTGCAGTTGGTCCGAAAAAAGTTGTGCTTCCCGGCATAGTATTCTCGAGTTCTCTTCTAAGAAGAGAAACGGAGAACGTCCGCAACTTTTCCCATCACTATTATAGTAGTCATATAATTTAATTTCTGTCAGAAGGAAAAAAAAGTTCTTTTAAATATGCATTCATTTTTTGGAAACTACAACGCTGTACAATGAGATATAAAATATCTTTTTTTTAAAAAATGGAAATAAAAATTTTGAATGTTGTATGAGGTCATGATCATTTTTCATATTCAATTTTTACAAGATAAATTTAGAAAGAATGTATATTCTGTACATTCTTATTTCTCAGATATTAAAAATATTTTTGAAAAAAAAATGCTTGTGTATTTTACGACTAATTTAGATAGAAAGAATACGATGTAACTCTCTGAAAGGAAAAAAACTTAAGATAGGAAATTTAAAAACTTGCACAGCCAATTTTAACGATAAAAATTCTTTCTGTTTTTGAGTATAAGGAATATTTTTTTTAAAAAAAAATATATAATTTTTCAAAGTTGCAAATTACATAAAAGACGCCAACGTAATGCAATAAAAAAAATTCTCAAAATAAGACATTTCATTATTTAAGTTTTCAGAGAAATATTTTTCAGTATAAATTGTAAGAAACGCGCGCACATGCAAAGGAATTAAATTACCGTATTAATTCTAAACTAAGCCGCACCTCAAATTCTCAACAAGTTTTTGTGAAAAATGAAAAATAGTGTAAAATGGTTTTTATCGGTATCCAATTTTACGAAATTGAAATCTTTCTAAAATGAGAACTAAGAACAAGTGAACAATTAGTTATTTTACCAATATTATAAATTTTTAATTACATACATCAACTTGTAATTGTTCAATTGCCACATTCAACGAATCTTTTTTCCTCGATTCTAAGCCGCATCCGATATATATATTTAAAAACATATATGCGACAGTACAACGTTTATTAGTAGATCTCATCCGCATAAAAAAAAAGAAAACCTAGCATCAAATGTAACATTACAAGAATAAATACTTTAATAACACATCGACATAAAAAAAGGCTTAGAGTTATATAAAATAAGTTTATATTAAAAGTATTGTCATGTTCTGTCACTGAATTTATTAAGTCATACTCTATAACTGAACACTTTTTGGGGGGGGATAATTAGATTTGATTTTACTTTTATAAATGCTCTTTAAAAATTTCGCCAGCGTATTTGTATTTTGTGTGCGTTGTTCTTTTTGAAATTGTATAACGAGAAAAGAAATAACAAGTTGAGCATGGCAGTGCTTAGAGAAACTGTATTACACTAATGATGTCTTATTCACAGATCACCAAAAGGATTATTTATACACCTTTAATATATAAAAGTAATATAATTAACTTTTAAAACTGCGAATTTGCGAAAAATAAAGCAATAAGGTGCTTTTTCAGAAATTAACGCAAATAACACACGTATTTTAAAAATAAAATGAACAAACATTCCTTAAAATATAAATGACCAACATTCCATATAAAATATAATGGATTTATGTTTTAAAGTTACTTAGAGTAACTGTTCCTCGTGGGCACGTGTAAGCAAATAATGATAATTATGACATTTTTAATGAAGCATGGTATCATGGATATTGGTGATTTCAAAAACAACTAAATTGAATAAGCTATTTATTTGTTATATTAGAATGTGCATTAGAAATCAAGAATTTCGACACTAGTTTATAAATCTGTGCTCATTTATTTGTTTTGTATGTGTTAATTATTTTCATAGTTTTGTATGTGTTAATTATTTTCATAAGTCCAAAAACTCTGGATAACCAATTGCAGTTTAATTTCCATTTTGCTTACAACGTTCACGTTCGTTCTTCCAATAGATAAGAAACTGAAAAGTAAATTTCATTTACATGCATTAGAACATTGTTTCGGCTCCACACCTCAGCAACGACCTCAACAGCAACTATTGTGGACCTTTCTTGCGTACAGAAGTCGAGGAATTTCGATATTAACACACAATGGTCGACTGCTACCGTTAAACTAAAACTCCCAGATAAAAATCTACTCTTGTATTGTTGTTCCGTGGTACACGTGTGTAATAAAAAGAGCAGGTACTGACCCATACTACCCGGAAACCGCTGAAAGCTTTTCGAAAAGTTGTCTAGGGTGAGCAAGCCCAGTCAATGAGTTCACGCTTTCGTTTTTGTCCAGTTCATTGTTGTAGTTATCATCCAATGTAATTTATTGGAAGAGGAACGAGTTCGATGGATGAGTCATATATATGAATGAATTTATGTTATAAAATCAGGGTATGGATAAAATTGGATGGTGAACGAAATTGTTGCAAGCATTCAAATTTCGTTAAATCATTTAATAGCTATAATAACCTATCACGTTGTAACTAGTTTCAAAGGCTGTTGGGTCGTAATATCGTATATATAACGTGCCACAAATATTTTATGAATTATTCAAAGTTATTTGTTATTTTATTAAGAAAAATGTGATTTACAACAAAGAAGACAAAATGTATAAACTTGCAAATAACAATGGAAAAGATAATCCCCCCATGAATACTTTCATCGAAATTTAAATTCATACACATCTCAAACCATCAACTAATAAAATGTTAACATATTATTTTTCATTTTGTAGAAAAAGGCCCATACTTACAGTAAACTTTGCAAGATATAACGCGCTCAAACTGACAAAACCGCCATTAAAGATACATTTTTGTTCAAGCAATGAAGAGGGTTTTTTGAGACCCTTTAATGCCGTTATAAACAGTTAAAAATCATTCCATTACACGAAAACACTAAAGTTAAAATCAAAGTTGCACATGTTATAAGCAACTGAAAATAAGAAAGCATGGAAAAATATTTTAACTAAAATTAAGTAGCATTTGCTTCTATGGAACAATTTTAGATTCTTTTAGCGGTAGTATTATTATAGAACAAGCGTTTTTCTATGAAATATGTGATGTAATATTTTCTAAACATTTAAAATTCTTGTCATTTAAAAGTGTCAAACCATTCAATTGAAAAGGGCTTTTTATTTCAAAAATGAAAGGGAAAAAAAGCTTATTTTTTTTAAGGAAACAGAAACCATTTAGGAATAATTATTTAGCAACGAAATTGCAATTCAAATAGATTTCAAATATATATTTTAGCAATTTAATGACTTGTCATTATTGCAAAAGGTCAAGGAAAATGAATTGTATGGTTCAACAAAGCAGGCCACAGTAAATTTAGACAATACTTTTACTAGAGTAAAAGACACAACTTTGATTGTTTTCTGCCAATATTTTGGTCTAGAAAATTGTTCAAGCTTGATAATCACTACTTTATCCTAACATTCATTAAATACGCTTCCAACGTTTACTAGAAAGAAAAAATAGGTCGAACAAAAAATAATTGAGTGCATGTATTATTTCAGACATTCTCTTTAAAAAATGCAGCTAATAACTTAAATGTTAAAAGCTTATTTTTCATTCCAATTTCATTTTCTCGAATTCTAAATTTAATATTTGAAACGTGACTTGGAAAAAACAAACAAGAAAGAAATAATCATGCAAAATAATAGAAGATAATTGTATAAGAAACAAGTTTGAAATAATATATTTCTTAGAACATAATTTGCTTTACCACTGAAACTTTTTTTTTATAAAAGGAAAGTATTTTTTTCTATGTTCATGACAAATATTATAGAAAAGATATTATTAATTTTTATCCTATTTATTTATGAAGATCACTTTCATTTAGTAACATTCTTTTAATAATACAAATTTAGCTTAAGAGCAAATAGGTTTGATTTTAAATGATACCTCTCTTGTTTCAATAACCTGTAGATTTTTTTTTTCAAAAATATTATTATACTAGCTGGAATACCTATTCGTCGCAAAAGTGAATAAAAAATGTAATAATCGAAATGGAAGTATTAAAAAAAATTAATGAAATCCAATTTTTAAATAATATATTGAATAATTTTAACTGAAATGCAAATTAGACTCCAAGTAAGGAATGATTTAGTAAATAAAATAGCAAAGACAACTGTAAAAATTTAGCTTAATTCCCCGGTATTTGAAAAAAAAATGATACAATAAGAGACAGCAAAACTTGAGGAAAAATGCAAAAATTGTGGATTTGTTTTTATTATTACTTGGTAAACAATAACAACAAAAATACTTTAGCATGAGGATAAAAACATTGATTTTTCAATAAAAATTGCTATCACTTGAAAATACTCAATATTTTTTGTTTTTACATTTTGTGCGTAGATGTATATGATGTGTTTGGGTTACCAACAACTGAACATATTTGGTCCACAATTATGAGTGGTTCTTTTATACTGACCACTCCCCCTCCCTCCCCCGCATTTACTTCTGACTTTCTATCAAAAACTGTATAATTCATCTAAAATAGACTTGGCTTTTAAATTTTCTTCTCAAATATAACAAAGGATGACGACGTCAAGTCTACAAAAAATTCATAATGTGTGTTTAGATAAGAAGTCGCTGTTGAAAGATATCTGAAATTCTCATTCTTCACAAGGCTGAATTTTTAGCTATCAACAGTCATAATCTAAATTTTCTCAAGTAAATCGATAGATGGCAGCAGCATCGATGAAAAAGTGGATTTTTCAAATAATTCTCCAAAGATATACATTTGAAAATTTTTTGCTGCCGGGAATATGCTTACTGCTGCTTCATAACATCAGTGAATCTCCCTAAAGTTTTTGGAGCGATACGATCAGGAGTGTGGATTCATATAAGATACAAAAAAAAAAATTTAAATTTATATATTAGAGATGGCCGACTATAAAAATATATATTTATTTAATAAACTAATAAGAAAGGTAACAATAAAAGTATACAAGGATTTAGATCTTAAAATGGTCCATTAAAATAACACAGAAGCAAAAACACGTAATTCCTCTCAAATGCTTTTAAAGCAGCATATAAAAGAATCGAAATTTATTTTTCTAAAACAGTTGTTTATGAATAAAACATCCTAATTTGCAGATATTGCATTTGAATTCAACTACAGACAGAATGAAGAAAAAAAATTAGAAATAAGTTTAAAACATAGATTCACGGAATAAGTGAATGGACAGCAGTAATTTGAAATTTAGAGGCAGTTTCCTGAATTAACGAGTGGAAGTTGCAAGAATAAACACTATTATACCAAATGACAGGAACTTCCTCGAGCAAAACTCACCCCGGATATAACGAAACAATAACATTAAGATGATTTCGTCAAATGAATTTTAATGAGAACAGTAAACACATGCAACAAAAGGAAGTGCAATAGAAAAAATTCAACAGAAAGTGCATTATCTTTAAAATCAAAAGTTTTTGGCCTTTTTATTTAAAATAGTGTACACTTTTAAAAAAGTTTAAAATATGAATTCATAATCTTATTTAAATTATCTTGGTTGAATTTAGGCATGGTCCCATTCAATCAATGAACCCTCTTTGTGAACCAAAAACATTTGAATTAAACAATTTTTAAGAACTTAAATAAAATACAAATATTTGTAAGGCGAAATGATCCTTCAGTAGAAAGTTTGCTCAATGTCGGGGGGAAATACCGGGCAAAAATCAAGAATAAAAAATTGAACTGCTTAGGAATTTTTTCCCAAAACAGTTATTTATATCTGGAATTGTTACGAAACAAAGTTTTTAAAATAAAAAAGTAGAAAGGTGGTTCCTTGAGCGTGTCTTTATAATGCATTAAATAATATTATATAACACTTTTAAATTTTTTTATTTATTTTATCTTATAAGTATTATTTATTTAATCTTATTTTTGGCTAAAGAATTTGTCAATTTCATCTCTTTTGTCACTATATATATATTCAACTTTAATAATATCTGATGTACACATTAAAGAACCTTTTTTTTTCCCCTTAAGGCTGTTTTCGCCATATTTCCAAGAGCGTGAACTTAACGCGGAGCATATTTTCGGACAGAAAAAATGCCTCAATGTTTATAAAAATTTGTGACATTGTAACTCATACATTTGTTTATAAGATAGTGTTTTTAAAATTTCAAAATATTTCATAAGTAATTAGTTTTTCCATTTAACATGTAAAAGGATAGCTCATTTAGCATTACGGCATGGGCGAAAAAAATGCGAAACACATTTTATAAAAAATGTGTCAATTAGTATTAAAGTGAGTAGTATGATAAAATAAGCGATTTTTTTACAGCATACTGTAGCTAGAATATAATAATAATGTTCGAGTACTTTTATATATGAAAAAAAAATTCTGAAATTGGGTCCTATTCTTTAACATTAGCCGAAAACAGCCTTTATAAACTACGCATGAGAAATAATGCATCCAAGTGCTTTAAAAAAAGCAAAACGCCCTGCCTATAATTTTTTGTATTTAAAAAAGGATTTTAAAGATGTGTCCTTTATAATTTTGGAAAGTGCTATATGTTTAATCTAAGACAATCTCTCTCTCTCTCTCTCTCTATATATATATATAATATCTAATAAAAATATAACTACTTTGATTAATACTTTATTTAACTTTCATGTGCTATGTATGTTTTGAATTGAATTGAAAGATCTAAATAAAACTAGTGATAACTGGAGCTTCATGTCATACAGTGCCGGTTTATCCATTGAGAGCTTGGGGGGCGCCCAGGGGCTTGGATGAGCTGGAAAATTTCGGACCAGATTTTGTGGTTATAAATTTCGATCCACCAGTGCCAAGGAGGCCTATAGATCTCCTGCGCCCAGGGGCCGAAATGAGCTCACATCGGCACTGATGTCATACATATCTTAGTATCATAAAAAATAATAAATGAATAATAAAAAAATCTTATTTCAGTTACAAAAATTGCTTCTGTAGAAAATTCATGCAAAAATTCAGGAAACACACGCATCGCGATTCTTTCTTAGTTTTAGTTAAAATTTGTGCTTTTCAAGTACTTTTGAACGTTATATTATATATGTTATTTTATATTTTTAAGCTTTTTAAAAAATAAATAGCATCAAGACGTTAAAGTTTGAACATTTCACATATAGCTTATTTTTAAAAATATGTTTCAATGGTTATTGCTCATTTTATGAAGTGTAACCACATGAGAAGCAACCTTGGCTACTAACAGTTCCAAAAGCGCTAAAGGCCTCATGTAAACCACAAAATACATTATTCACATTTCCCATTATAAGATTAATTCAGAGATTCTGTCAATATTTTTGATGAAGTATCAGAAAAAGTTAACATCTTTCATCGCTTCGTCTCGAGAACTTTATTTAAGAATAATCACATTATTTGTGTACGATATTACTGAAAAACCAAAACCTATATTATGCAAGTAGATAAAATACACGCTACATAAAATGACAGTCCATGATAACATCCTTTGAAACTGATATTAAAATAAAGGCAATTAATAATCACAATCCTTGATCTATCAGCCGCCACATTTCTGCGGATATGAATTTTTAAGCGATATGCAAGATTATTATCAAATCGCGGCGAGTTGATAAAATAAAACAACAAAGATTCCCAGCATAAAAACGCAGGTTAGTGTTTTAATTACCTCACTTCTCTCTGGTATCTGAATTCAGGAAGTAGATATAACAGCTTTAGAGAAATTAGCTTCAGGGCTGTAGAAGGTCAGGAAGATAATCTTTTGGACGGCCCTGCCCTACTATCATTGGTCATCAAGTCTAAGGCCTTTCATTACGACTGTGCCTCAGGGAAGAGCTGCAGGCTTATGTTTTCAAACTCTTCAGCCCGTTACAACTTGTCCCTCTCCCTCTTTCAGAGATACTTTGGTAAAATTAACTTTGACGGCGAAGATAAGGCCTCATTACAAGCATGTAACTGGTAGTAAATATGAACATCGGCTGACGGATAGCTCGAAGCAAGCGTAAGCAACTTGACAAAGAAAAAATTCTGATTACATTATATTTGTTTCTTATGGTAATTATGGATGATGAATAAATAGCGCTAAAACACAAGTTCAAAATATCGATTGATTGATAAAGACTGAAGGGTGGTAAAAGGCCATATAAATTTAAGTTAACGCATTATATATTTTTCTTATTTTGATTTATTTTTTTTCCTTTTCGCTTTTTAGATAAAATATTGTCACACTAAAAATTTAAAAAAAACGATTTCATTCTTTGTAAATTGCTTAGGTTTTTTTTTTTTTTTTTTTTTTTTTTTTTGTAAAGAAAAAAATTGAAGAACTTGGAGAGTTTTTATTGAATTTGAAAGGAAAATTTATTTTATATTCGTCAAAAGCGAATAAATTTTAAGTATTATATATTATACACTATAAGAATGTGCGATATATGTTGTTTGAATTTTGAATGAGAGAGTTTCTCTCTATATTCATCCACACACATTTTCGTTCCTTCGCTTGCAAAAAAAAAAAAAAAAAAAAAAAAGAGAAGGGGGCATGCAGAACAATGAGCAATAAATAAAATAACTATACTAGAAGCTTTTTATTATACTGTATTTCAACAAACTATGCAACTGTAATAATTTTGAGCATCAAAATCAAAATTAAAAATAAATACATTTAAAATATAAATATAAATACATTTTTGGATGGTAAAAATGAAATTCAAACATATTGCAATTGCACATTATTTGACTTATCCATGATTTTGTATCAGTCTACATTAAGTTAATAAAATAATTAATATACATTAAAAAGAAGTAAACAAAGCACTTAGAATTATTTTATTTATTGAGATATTTTAAAAGCAGTTGTACATATAGAAAAATAATGAAAATGCGATGATGAAATATAAAGCTTATAAAAATATGAAATATATAATAATACACACACAATGAACTCACAAACCATATTTATATCACACATTAATCATGTTACTGCTATGTAATATACAATGATAAGGCTGTTACTTTGTATTAAGGTTTTTATTCACAATTTTCAATGTTTGTTGTACCACTTATCTATCATGACGAAAGAGAAGAATTTGTGTGCAACACAAACAAAAAATTGATAGAGCCAGACGCATGAAATTTGATGCGCTTAAGCTATGGGGGGTGATGGTGTGTAGATAGTTTAAAAGTTCAATTCTGAAGCGATTTTTGATAACTCTGGTGTACAAATTATTTTGTATTCAAATTCTTCATGTAGTTTCTTGACATCGTTACATATTTTATCATCCTAACATTTATTTAACGTTAGATTTATAATTTTATTTGTTCTTGGCTCTTTACTTCAATTCAAGTTAATATTGTAATTTCTATTTCAAATTAAGGCTGCTTCAAATTTACATATGTTTATAAATATTTTTGCTGGAATGCACTGTTTTTACATATTGGGGTGTGCAGTAATTCCCATTTTCAAGACTTTTTCAGGATCATGTGTGGCTCTGCCAGAGTCTCATCCATACATTACAAGTCGAAAATGTATATATCTTTGACCAAATAACTTTTATCACAAGTTGGGGGAACTCTTCACGTATACTTGTCTATCGATATCATTTGTGACCCAAAGCAGTCAGTTTATTATGTGGATGAGTTTTTAAATTCTTTGAAACAGTTCAATATTCCTTCACAAGTTTCGGAACTCAAAATTGGTTCACAAATTATAACTCTCAGAAATCTAGACACACCTTCACTGTGTAATGGAATCCCAATATTAGAGTATGCCCAATATTAGAGTAGCTATTATTCTTACTAGACAGGTCACTGGTAAAGATATTTTTATCCCGTCCTATCAATATCATTCTAGTAAATGTTCCATTTTAGTTTAAACAACTTCCATTCCCGATTCATCTTAGCTTTGCTATGGGCGTCAATCCAAGGATATAGCCTCTTCAAACCGTTGGGCTGGATTTGAGAAATACATCTTCCACAGACACCTTTATGTTGGTTGTTTAAGAGTCCGTAGGGAAGCAAATCAGTGCATCTTTGCTTCCAATGGAAAAGCAGTTAAGGTTGTTGTCAGTTAATGTTAAGGAATACAGCCCGAATTTGGAACATTTTTTCAGATATAAAAAAGAGGAAAAATTAATATGATATTCTAGCTTCACTATCCTTTAGAGAGCAGCATTTTTTATCATACTTCCCATTTTTAACCGAGTTGATTCATTTTTCCTGGTATAAAATGAGTTTCGTGTTTTTTCTCCTATACCGTAATGTTAAATGGCCTATGCTTTCAAGTATTAAAGCGAAAAAGAAAGTATGCATGGAATATTTTGAAGTTTTTAAAACTATCTTGTTAACAGATGTATAAGTCATAACATTGCAAATTTCCATGGAAATTGAAGCATTTTTTTTTTCTGAAAATGTGCTTCCAGCTCTCGTACTTTTATCGAAGACGGCCTTAACATCGTTTATCAAGAAGCAATTCTTAGAAATTATGGATGATGGGGTTACACCGCGAAATAAATTATTTCTGTTTGGATTACTTTAAAATTCGATGATGAAGTGATTTTTCGACACATGACATATAAGACTAACTTTGCTTCCGACAATTTATTCATTATACAATTTTTTGGAGATCATGACGTATTTTAATTATCAATGTATCATTATATTAATTCATTTGTTTGTTCTTTGAAGTAGAATTATGTCCTTTTTTAAACGAACAATTACAAAAAAGTATTCTTACAAAAATTAAGTTTTAGTTTTTTGGCATTGCGGTTTGTGTTCTGCCTCAGTATTGTGTTGTTGAAAGTAGTTTCAACAAAATTTAATCATTTTATCCGTTCTACAGATTTTGTTGTTGAAAGTAGTTTCAACAAAATTTAATCATTTTATCCGTTCTACAGATTTTTGTAATGTTGAAAGTAGTATAAAAAATTTAATCATTTTATCCGTTCTACTTAGATTTTGTTGTTGAAAGTAGTTTCAACAAAATTTAATCATTTTATCCGTTCTACAGATTTTTATAATGTCAATGCAATTGCTAGATATAAATAATTTATGATAGCATTTTATGAAATGCTTAATGGTGGTTTTATGATTTCTAAGCTAAATTTTGATTTATCTGTTTTTTAGATTAGAAATTCTAGTCAGCAAAGCTGAAACTTAATACTGTTGTTACTACTTTTCTATAATAATTTATATTCATATTTTTATTCTCTCATTTATTTCTTTGTAACTTTTCAGCTTGTTTTTTTTTCTTCTGGTTTTAGTTTAAAATGCTTATATATGTTAACAAAAATCATTCTTTTGTTGTAGGCTAAACTGCAGTTCACTGAAAATTGTTCATAAGGTCTAGCACTGAAAATTGTTCATAAGGTCTAGCCTCATTTAAAAAAATATTTCAAGGTTTTGGATATGTTATCTTGTACCAGGTTTGGAACTCTTTTAAAAAGTGTTATGCTTGCTAGCTGGATTGTTGAGTTCCATTTTTGAAAATTTAACTCAATTAAAAAAAAAAGGTGCTCCAGCAATTGTCTGTATAAAATTTGATTTATTCAATCCCAGTTTATATTTTACACATTTAATAATATTTACTATTATAATTCAAACACATAATGCAAAAAAAAAAAAAGCTCGTTAGCAACAAAATTGAAAAATCGGCATGCTAAAAATGACTCTTACCTTTAGTAATTACTACTAAATATATATATGCATGCATAAATTACATAAAACCATCCCTTACCTCGTATTTCACTATACTTCCAACTCATCTAGTAAAACAATCCGACTTCTAATTTTTTAATATAAAATATTATTTTCATACTTATCTGACCTTTTTCATGATTCTGAAAATCATGAAAAATTCATAAGAAGAGTTCTGTACGCAGTGTGCTACGGAATGATTTTGGAACTGATTAAAAATTATACAAAAAGATGAAGAATTTAATTTAAAATGCAGTTCGAGTATACATACCACCTTTTACATTTTTTCCTTCTTGGAAACTAGATACGAGTGATTCAATGTAGAAGGCAGACTGACAAAACCTAGGAAAAATAAATAATATTATTATTAAAATGAAGATATATAATATGAATGACAGAGAAAAACATTGCATAATATTATTTTTATAAAAATAACCTTTTTTCATCAAACTAAAAACTTTTATAAAATTATATTATATTTTTATAAGTATGAATGACAGAGAAAAACATTGCATAATATGCAGATAATTTCCATTTGGGAATCAAATAAACTTATTAACAGAATTATAAAGTAAGAATTTTTTAACCTGATATAATTAATTAATTTTTTCACGCAGAAATTCAAACTATAAAAACTTTAATAAGTTTTTGTACACAAATTATATTCGTATAACAATATTTTTAAGAAATAAGTATGGATCATAAGTTCTTAATTATTAACCAGTAAATAAAATAATAACACTCATTAAATACATGTAAGACTTTCACACCCATAATATTGCAACGATTCTTAGTTCCTTACAGAGAGAGAGAGAAAGCTCTACAAACAATAATTTTTATATATAACATTTAACAATAACATTAATAATTTTTTATCTAAAATGTTAAGATCGAACTAGGAAGTAACTAAAATTCAAGATTATATAAAAGTTTATCGGGAAAAGTTTCAAATTTAAAATCATAAATAATTACGTTAACAAATATATAGATTTTTATTTTGTATCTCTGTGTTTCGCCAAAATACATCAAATCAAAAAAGTTAAAAAAAAGTATTTTAAATATCTCCAGTAACTTATAATGCCTTTCAACATATATTGGCAAATACTATTGTATGCTATCATGCTTTAACAATTTAAATATGACAGAACCGGAATTCAAAGAATGCTTAAATTATGCCATGTTGTGACAGTTCCATATTTCTTAAATTAGGTATAATCTACATAGCGTGGAATCTAAATTATGCTGAATCGCGTGAGAATTTGCAGACAGATTTTCAAAGTTATTTTGACCTCTCTAAAACTCACGGATCAAATCTGCCGTGAAATAAAATCATTTAAAGTGCTTTTGATCTTTTTATCAAAACCTAGAATTTTCGAAAGCGAGACCTTTCTAAAGATAAGGGTCAAATATTTTATTTGCAAGTGCAATCCAAAATCACGAGATAGATTCAATTAGTTGGTAATCTACGAAAATTACATAACATTTTTACAGATACTTTGTATTAAAAAATTCTGGTACACGAATGAAACATTCGCAGTTTAGAGAAGTAATCCATTATAGGAAGGTGTTTCCGTCTTTTGCCCGCAATAGTAAATGGAATTCATGAAACTATTTTGAAAGAAATGGTGTTTGAGTAAAGAAATTCCCAGAAACCTTTTATTACAAAAATATTCCTTAAGGTATCCGACTACGTTCGGGACCGTGATTTTAAAAAAGTGCTTAAAGGGATAATTTTCATGATATTTAGTATCACTTAGATTAGAATACATGTATAAAGTTGTTTTAAGGACATTTTGACAAAAAAATTATTTAAATACAATATTTTGGCAAAAAATTAACTTAGAATAACCTTTTTTAAAAAATTTTCTCCTTTTATAAAAAAAATGCTTCTAAAATAACAATATTTTGCTTATATATAAAGTAAAGACTTCTCTCCAGAGAGTCTGAACTGGATAAACCCACTTCCAAGTTATATATTGGAAAAATTCTAGTTGAGCCTCTGCAGAGAGGTCTGAGCTATACACAGACAAAATATTATTGTAAAAGAAGCATTTTTCACAAAAGGAGAATATTTTGAAAATTGGTCACTCTAGGTTCACTATTTGTCAAAATACTGTACTTAAATAATTTTTTATTGTAATACTATTCTTAAAACAATTTTATATACATTTTCTAATCTAAGTCACACTAAATATCATAAATATTATCCATTTATACGCTTTTGCAAAATCACGGTTCCGAACGTAGCCGGATACCTTAAGTAAGGATAAGTTTATAAAAATTAACAAATGGACGCAAGCAAAGATCTCGGAAAAAAATGATAAATAAGACATGTTAAGTAAAGCATCTCTTACAGCTTTAAAAATTCTTACACGCGATTCTAAGCGCACTTGTAAAAATGCACAAACGATGCATTTTCAGTGAACGAGGATCAAATAGAATATCAATAAGTTAACCTATTGTTTAGAAGCATAAGACAGCTACATATTGAGAGTTAACTGCTTGCTATTAAAGAACATATTAAGCAGTTTTTGAGAAAAGCTGTAAAAATAAATATTCATGTTTGAATATTTTAAAATGCACCTCTCTCATTTTGTTTAAAATTGTTTTAGTAAAGTGAGATTAATTTTGATATGCGTTTTAAATTCTGCTGTTCATGTAAACATTGAAATAATTACGCTTCAATATAATAGAAGCATTATTTACAAATTAAAGATGATTTTCATTCAATGAGTAAAAAGGCATGTAAGCAAATATCTGTTTTTATTATAATTTAGTACAAGAAAAAAGTTCTAATTAATAAATTAATTAAAACAGGAATTATAAGTAATATTAATTCTATTGATATCTGTGTGGCAAGGGTATGTGCGAAAATTAATTAATGCCTATGTATCAACTTAAGATGTGCTAGTTATTTAAAGGGAAAAAGAGCAATAAGTTTTCCGTCATTTCGATAAATTTATTAGCAAAAAATAAATACCAATGTTCACTTTATAAGCAACGCTCAAGGAAAAGGCGAATTCTATTTCACATAATAATACGTGAAATTGATATTTATCACTAAACGAATAAATAAAACGTCTGCTAAAATCTATAACAATTTGTTAATCAATTAATTAGTTTTTAAATTTGACTCTTCATTCTTCGGCATTTCAACCGAAATTTACGAGATACCTTACAAATGAAATAGCTTTAAAAAGATTGTACAAAGCATACTTTTTTCATATTTTAAAACTCGATTAATAGATTGAGTGGATCTTTCTGCGTCTTACCACTTAAATAAGACAGCGTTAACTTCGATTTTTCAGCGTGTTTGCTCTAAATTAACTCACAAAATGAACAGATCAAAATCTGAGCAACAAAGATTGACAAAGGGACTGTGCTGAAATGAAATACACACAGCACCCCATATCTTTTCAAAGCTTCCTACAATAAAGTGAAATAATAATGAAAATGTCAGTGCTTTTTGTAAAGAGTCCTCCTACCCCATCTCTTAAAACAATTTGCAAACACTTCGCTACGCCAATTTAACTCATCTACAAAAAGCTATATGTACCATTGATAGTCAGTCGTCTTGTTAAAAAGCCATAACAATTCATTATATGTACACGAAAAACACAATATATTTTTAGTACTTCAAATCTGACAATTGAGGATTAACAACAGCTGCGCATAACAGTCTGAAGCTGTCTTTGCATAAATAGAATGTTCTGTGTCATTAAATTTGCAGTAAAAAAAATCATATTTCACGGTCAATTGTTAACCTTTGACTTATAACAGGTTATGCAAAATAGACAGCGGGTAGGAAATGATGCATTTGCTTGGTATTAAGTCCATCATTAAGTTTATTTCCATTCCTAATGCATACATACACATAAACTTGTCTTCAAGCTAGAAATGAACTTGAATATATAATGGTGATCGAATAAATATGGAAAAGATACGTAATAAATAAAATATTCGTTTGGATGGAATAATTAGTATGTTGATAAGTAGGATTACATAAAGTTTAAATTAATCACTCAGAAGTGTGCAATTGATACTTACGTAAGCGATTTGTCATATAAAGAGAGAAGAGAGAACCGATTGTTATCAAGTTAATATAAGACTGCGAAAAAATGTCTCAAATTTACAGGAAATATAAAATATTTCTTCTTAAATTTTAAAAGACAGAAAATATAATAGGCTAATCCAATATATATCAACGTTCTAGAGCTAAATATGAATAAAAATATAAATTTTATACTTTTGGTGTAAAATTATTTAAATTTGTAAAAAAAGCATGTTCTTTAAAATATTTGTAAACAAGAAAGTATTTTTTTCACTGTCAAAATTATCCAAACAGATAAAAGATATTGCGTGGATATTTCAGATTTAAACATCAATTAAAAGATAATTTTCTAAAGATATTACCTTTTTACATCATTTTTTATTATCTAGTATTGTGTTGTGAATATTTTCAATGTTATTATTCAAAAGCAGTTTACAAATTATTCGATTATGCATTATTCTTTCACCATTAATTGAGCCCAGTGGTGCACACAGGAATTTTTCAAGGGGGGGAGAGGGGTCCGGGGTCGAAAGTTCACCATTCTTGTATTATGCTCCTTTTGATTTTGTCGATTTTCGGTAACAAAACACAGTAAAAAACTAGTTTATGAATAAATAATTAGCATTAATTAATAAAATTAATCATTAATAGCAAGTAATTAATTAAATTTTACGTACTATATACTTATAATTATAATCAATCGAGAGAAAAAATCAAGGGCTTTGGGGGGAGGGGGTCCGGACCCTCAGGACCCCCCCCCCCTTTTGTGTGCGCCACTGATTGAGCATGACAATGCGATTTATATATGTTGTTCAATTGCCCATAAATCTGAAAACTTAAGAAAATTTGATGTATTAAGGAAAATGAAATTTAGACATTCTTCGATTAAATAAAATGACATACTTTGGGAAAGGGAACGGAAATCTTTGACATTTGATTTTACTTGATTTTTTTAGAATTCAATACAATGATACATATAAAGTAAGCGAAGAGTGCCACTGATCATCTATCATGATTATCATCTATGTATAAAATCTAACTAAAGTTAACAAATTTTTGAAAAATAAATAAATACAACTACAAGCTGAGATATATGTTAATATAATATTTCGGACATAAAGATGCATTAAGCAACACGTTCTTATCATTTAAATGCAAAAATGATGAATAAGAAAATAAAATAAAATCGAAAAATTTTGAGCATGCATAATTACAGTTTCTGCCATTCATACCAAATTTCAAATTAATAAAAGAGAGCTTATACATTCTACAATTGATATATATATATATATATATATATATATATATATATATATATATATATATATATTTGACAAAACGCTAGACTTTTACAGGGTGCGGGCTACTTCTTATTTTTTCAAGGTGTTGCGGTTAGGGATAGCAATACCGGACCAAAAGTTCAATACCGGTATTCGGTATTTCTTAGAACTTAATACCGGGATACCGGTTTTAATACCAGTTTATGGGTATATATATAATAATGAATCTGAAAATTATTTTGAACCCTAAAATATGATATGCAAATACAATGTGAATAACAAACTTACCAATTTGAAAAATATCGAAATGTTACGTATTTTGAAAAATATCGAAATATCACGCATTTGCTTCACAAGTGCAACCCTGTTTCCTCAGATACGAATATCAGACTACGAATCCTGCGCAAATGCAGTATCGCTCTGAGGTGTATTTGGATAGTTTTGGCCTTGAATGATTCACTTATTTTAAACTTCTCTTGATTGCCCGATGCAACTTTGTGTTCACAGTCTAATTAATTTCGCCCGTTTGGAAGATGTGCATGGTGCTTAACAGGTGTGGATGAATGAAGGAAGGCAGATGAGCTTGGATATGGTATTCCTCTTTCATCGAAAACTTAGTAGTAGGATATTTAATTCTATTTGTCAGAGAAATAATTTATATTTTTACGTTCAGATTAGTAGTCTTTTATCCGGTTGAACCTGGCAATGAAAAAAATCACATGATGGATTTATTAATGAGTTGCCTTAGAACCGGCTAGGAAAAATAAAAAAAGAACAACAGAATGAACGGAATAAAGACGTTTAGTATTTTCACCTTCTGAAATGGATGTAAATTTATTTCATTTATAATACATTTAAAGCATGGTGCCATAATTAACACTATAACATAAAAACAAAAATTTATACTATTTAGCTATGTTGGCGTTCCTGAACATGTGGTGGAGAAACAATTTAAAAAAAAAATTCTAGTAAATACCGAAAAACTGGTATTTAAACTTGTGAATACCGGTATTACAAAATTGTACAAATGGCTCAAAATACCGGTATTGCAATCCCTAGTTGCGGTCGACCCAGTATCAGTGGCACACGCGGGGGGAGGCTCCACGGGTTAGGACTCTCCACTATAGCCCATGATTTTTTTTTCCGAGCGATTATAATACCATGTATATAGTACGTAAAATTTCTTAAGTATTTGTTATTCATAATTTTTTTATTAATTAATGCTAATTATTTTCCTCAATAATTTATTTCTTACTGTTCTTTGTTCCTGACAATCTACAAAACGAAAATTAAAAAAAAAAATGTTCTGCTGCGTATTGGGGTAGGATATAAGAATGGTAGATATTTGACCCTAGACCACCATGCCGCGCCCCCTTTGAAAAATTCACGCGTGCGCCTACTTCCCAGTGTCATAGGGGTGGTGAGGTAAGCAAACGGTCAACAATATTTATTATAACTTAATAATAAAGACACACACAAACGTAATAATAATAGCCACACATATAAGATCTAATGATGCATTTATTATCAAACAATTCAAAATATATTTAAAAAATAAAACATTTTCATCTAAAGTTAGTTCTCGTAATTACACCTGTAGTTTAGAACAGTGGTCACCAAAATTTCTAGAACTGGTTCTACAGAAAAATGTGGAATATATTTACTCGCATCACGGTAAGTTTTAAGATGCATTGAAACATATTTTAATTCATAACAATACGTAAAATATATAGTAATATGTGGATAATAGATCCGTTTACAGCGAAAATTCAGGATAATTTAAGAATACATCTAAAAAAAAACTTTATTCGGAAGAAACTCTCAAATTTAAATTTCGTCCATCCTTATCAAAATCTCTCCTTTTCTTAGCGAAGAGGCGATGAAAATTTTGATTCATTTCTCCACAACTTATTTATGTGAAAAGACCTTTACATCTGTTCAAGTCATCAAAGCATGGTACCGATCTCAGCTTGAAATAAATGCAGTTATCCGTCTTGCAGTAACACAATATTGGATCCAAATTTTCGTAATCTTATTTCAAGTAAGCTGGAACGTCCATCACACACTAGGAATGTATAATGCTAGAAATTTGACATTCTTACTCCATTTTTTAATTGTTTTGGTTTTACAGTTTTAGTTTAGTTTGTTATGGTTTATTTATAAAGCTTTCATAATTTGGTAAAATTAATAGTTTCATTTAATTAATTAGGTATATGTTATGTGTTCTTAGATCATTTTTTTATAAATATATTTAACACTTAAAAAAATCCTATTAGTGGTCCGCGGGATTTAAATTATGAATTTACTGGTCCGTAAGGTCAAAAAGTTTGGCGACCGCTAGTCTAGGACTTTGTCAGCGTAATGTCAGCCAATCTTGAATATTTCCGTATATAATTACCAACTGCTAATCTTCAGGTGGTCAGCCCAAATTGTCTTGGCGGTCCACCGTTTGACCTCGATCGACATAACGCTCATCCCGAGTTTGGAGAACCATGCAGAAAAATCCACTACAAATATACTAATGTCAATCGAAAGCGCTTTCAGTGTGACTACTTATAGCAATAATAATAAACAATTTGTATTGCGCCAAACATGAGTTTTCAAAATTAAGTTACAAATTCAAAAATGTTTCAAAAATATTTGTTCACTAATCGAGAGAACAATCTTCACTATACACACCAGTGCCGGTTTATCCACTGAGCGCTAGGGGCGGGCGCAAAAGGGCCCGGATACACTGGACTTAACCAGGTTTTCTAGTAATAAATTTCGATCCGCCAGTGCGAAGGGGGCCCGTAAATCTTCTGCACCCAGGGTGCGAAATGAGCTCAAATCGGCCCTAATACACACGTGTTTACAAGTTGAAAAATAAAACTAAATCATAAGATAAAATACGATTTTGATTAATTCTATACATTACATTCATTGATCAAGATCTTGAATACTTTTTAGAACGCGTACTTAACAAAAGAAAGAAAAAGAATTAACTCTCTCGGCATTCAGCACTTTAAAGGAAAATTAAATGTTCTTGAAGTTTCATTACACATCGAATACTAATCAGATGAAATTAACGAAACAATTCATCAAGAAACGTTATTCAGGAAAAACTGTCACTTTATAATTAAATATCGTCATGTATTTAATAAATATATTTTCCTTATAACTGATTAAAAAGAAACAAGATAGAAGCGCACATGTACTTTTGTTTTTCATTGAAATCAATCTACCTCAAGCCATAAAAATTACCATAAAAAAGAAACCGTCTTTCTTCGAGTTCGGTAAAAGCCAGTCCTAATTATCTTAAGAATCTGAACAAAGTATGTATTTAATTACGAAAACAAGAAAAATGGTGATGCGACATCCCATCTTCGAAATATCACAGCTACATGACTCATCTTTTCATGAGCAAAAAGATATTAATGGAAATAAATTAATATAATGACAGAAAGAACAGCACACTTCCTTCCTGAAAGAGCATTGAAATCATAAATCAATTTCATAACCGAAAGGCAAACTGATATTATTGAGGCATTCTCCAAATAATTAGCTCTCTTGGCGTGTTTTCCTTTCATCTTTTGAGTGTTTCGGAATCGAACAGACAACAGTTAAATTACTTCCGAATGATAAAAACGATTTATTAAATAAAGAATTCAGTCTCTGATGTCAAACTTTGCGCTTTCGATAAACAAACAATTCGGAAGAATTATTACTAATCTTGTTCTTCGTCGATGTAAAGATCATGCAAGAGCTCTTTTATGTCCTAATACGGGTGAAGAAAGGAGTAAAGGAGAAATCTTCAAACTAAAAATCAATGGTGGACATTGACCTTTTATGTTTCTTTCATGATTGGAAAAACAAATGTATTCGCGATGTATAAAAGAGTATGTATAAATAAAAGAAGCGCATCGATTAATAAGAAGCATAATCATAAAGAAACCCATTAGCTAAATAAATAGATATAAATAACGAAATCTCATATTTTTTTAGGTTGGTAACCTATAGCATGTCAAGAAAACTTTTCAATATATTACATCTCTTTGATGTATACATATTTATTCATGAATAGAAATTTTTTTATTTATGTGTATTTCTTTCATAAGTTAACCGAAATTTAATAATTCCATTTTAACGCTAATCTTTTCTCATCTTTCTTTTTTATTCGAAAATGATTCTTAGAAAAGAAAAGTGTAAACACAATATATTTTCTAATATAACTGAGTATACCAGCTTATTATTCTTTTGTAGAATATTAACATTCAGTAACCTGTTAGTAATTTCCAAAACATTTGACTTTTTTATTTCTCAGTACTTTCCCCCATTTTCTAGATGAAATACAAATTCGTCTATATGAATTAGTTTTTTGAAATTAAAAAATGACTCCTAAGATTTTTTATTTTACCACATAGCCCTATTGGACAATTTTTAGTGTAAGAATAGTATCTTCTATCGTTGAACGCACAATTGATAGTTATCCTAAAAAAAGCAATTTTACAAAGAAGTTTAATATTACACTATATCCTATATCACTTAAACCCTTTCCTTAATATTTAGAGGAAGTATGTACTTTGCTCGCGTCAGACTGACCACCTGACCCGAACATCTGCTCATGCATCTCAGGGCCCAAGGTCGCGTATACTAAGTTGGGCACAGTAGGCCTCGCGGCTGTCACGCCACGGAGTTCAGTTATGTACTTTGCTAGTATATAAAATTAATGCAAAATATGGCACCTGAACACATATTAATTGCCTATCATTGTTGTAGATTTAATAGATATATTTAACTAGCTGTATGGCCCGGCGTTGCACGGGCTTTCTGTACTTATATATAAGCAAAAACTTTAGTAAAATATACTTTTTCGAAATTTCTTTGTGTTTCACAGGCTATTGCAGTTTTAAGAAATAGTATATATTTTTCAGAATTAAAATATGTGCTAACACTTATATGTGCATTGGTAAAATTAACGTAAAACATGACAAATAAAATTGATAAAAGTGTCTATTTTATTTTTGTTTAAAATTTTAAACTAACCTTTTTTTCGAAAACAAAAAAAAAAAAAGATTATCAGTTTTATTATATTTTTCAAAAGTAATATATGGCTAATTATGTTTTGTTTATTATTTTTATATGTGTGTAAAATGAATTTCATAATTTATATATTTTTAACTATAAAGGAAAAAGAAATGTGTGTGTTTCTTTTTTATTTAAATTACTTAAAGACATAACACAGTTTTGGATTTCACCAAACATAAAAAATAATTTAAGTAAATCGTAATTTTGATACTTGGATCTCATACATTTCCCAGATGAAATGTAAAAAATCTATAGGTAGTATTACCACTTTCATATAAAGCTCTTGGTTTGCTTCATGCATTACTTATATTTTTTTAAGTGTATATAAAAACTTCGTTGAGAAGAAACACGTGGTATTTAAGCTATTAAATTGTTTTCAAATGGTAAATTTTTTCACATCAGTTAACTCAAAAAAATAATAATAATAATTAAATAAATAGTAATAACTAAATAAATAATAATTAAAATAATAATTATTATTAAATAAATAATAATAAATGTACAAGCAACGGTACACATTTTTAGAAACTCGAACTTTTTTGTTTTTTTTTTTTAAATTATGGCTAATAAATAGACCATGTGAAATGAATAAAACAATAAATAACTTAGAAAAATTCCTTACAGTTTAAATGATACCACGCAAATCAATACATTGGATCAAACAACAAACTGTCAAATACTCACACACATATAATCAACAATGTACCGTAATATATATTTAAATTGCATCATAGAGTGAATTAACTGCATTGCATACATTACAAAGAAACATATTCATCAATAACAAGTCAAATAATTTTAAAAGACTAAATAATAAAACACGTCCTCTTACACGCATTAGTATATACTCTTATTTTTGGCTTGAGGATTACTAGGTACTTCTTTACTTTTAGCTTAAATTCAGCAGTCTATCACAGCCAGACTCGCACATCGAAAAGCAAAGGGGTGGATTATAGTGATAAATCGTGGACATACACGATTGGAAGAGACACTTTTCAGAATTTTCGACACCAGAAGTACAGCTTGAATATCGAACAGATTGGTCTTCGAGCTCTACTCTTTATTCACAGGAACCTTATCTCAACAAGTTTCGTATTCCCGCCACGATGTCGCCCACAAAGCAAATAGCTTTTACTGTACTTTGCTGAAGAGATTGCACGGCGCCATTTCAGTGGTCTTGATTTAGAAGACTGCCGGGCTGTAGCAAAGATGAAGAACAAGTAACGAGTTGCCACTTAATGGTTTGGGGTGTCACAAACACGTTTGACGGTTTTTGAGGGGGATAGATAGGTGCTATTGTCCCCCAATTCTCATACAGAAAGAAAAGCCGCCTGCTCTAAGTTTCTGAAAGCATTTCAGATGTCAACGAATAGCATTCATATCAGGATGTTATATTTAGGAAGAAATTGCCTTACACTGAAAATTAGCTGCACAAATAATTATTTGCATATATTTGCTCAAACTTTTAAAAGAATAGACAATAGCGTTTAAAGGCAAGATTCATTTGTAAATGAGATATTCATAGTGAAACAGGATTTTGAATTGATATAATAACGATATCAACAAGAATGGTGGAAAAACTGATCTTAAAATGATATGCACACGGGAAAACATATAATCAATCAAAAATAAGACATCAGACAACAATGCAGCATTTATGAAAAAATACATGCTGGTATTTTCTATTCGAAAAGAGAACAATATATAGTGGTAAAAATAAAAGGAATTTAGACAGTGCAATTCAATACATTTAGTTTTCGAATTGTCCGTACTAAGGAAATGAATTTTCTTTTAGCAAAGAATTTTTTATTCGATTCATCTTTCTGGTTTTATTTCAATTTTCAGAAGACATTAAAATGCATGTTTTTTTAAAAAATAAGTTTTCGGCTGAGATGTTAAATTACGAAAATTCTATTATAAATTTTTTCAAACACAACAGTAAAGAATGAATAATTTAGCAATAATAATATTGTCAGTATAAAAAACCTGATTTCCCTTAGATTGAAAGAAAACAATTCCCTTTGTAAACTTTTGTAAATAGAATGAAAATAAAATCTATAAGCACTATGAAAAAAATTTTAAGAGAAAAAAATACTGTGTAGATTTGATTTATGAGAAAGCCAAAATCTACATAATTTTTTAGTTATTTTTATTATTATTAATATTATTTTTACAAATGATATATTTATCTAATAATATTGCTCATCTGAAAAGTTTGGCAACACAAAGCTACAACCAAAGCAGAAAACTAACTGGCGAAATTAATTACTACACAACAAAGAATTTCAGAAAAGAAAATTGGAAATTTTTTAATAATTTTTAAGGAAAGAAACTTTTTAAAGAATAGTCATAATAATACCTGTGACATATAAGTATCAAGGGAATTTAATTGTCAAAAAATATCATAATGTGGGAATTATCTTATAAAAAATATAATGAAAACTAAGAAAATGATCAAGATAAAATGTTTAATTTTGTGTTCTGTGGGATTTGAAAGATTATAACAGTATGTTTGACTTCCGTCATTTTTACAGTCGCATTAAAGTATGCTTTAACATTGAACTTAAACAATTTTTTTTCACAAATAACTCAGAAAAAGAAGAAAAAACTAAACCCCTTTCTAACAGAGTATAATGTTACTTCATCTTTAATTATTAAATCGTTATAGAACTTTAAAATTAACACTGTTAAACACAATTTAATATTATTATATTTTGTGAATTCAGAAGCCAAAGAACATGAAACATAAGGGTACAATGGCTTATCTGCTAACTCTCAAAAACATATTCTTATTTAAGGATGTCTTCGGTAAATGTATGAGAGCCCGAACTTAACACGGAGCACATTTTCAGACAGAAAAAAGGTTCAATTTTTATGAAAATTTTCAACGTTGTAATTTATACATTTGTTTATAACATAGCGTTTGTTAAATTTTAAAATGTTCCATAAATAACCAATTTTATATTTTAACATATAAAGAAATAGCTCATTTAGCATTACGGTATAGGAGAAAAAAACGAGAAACATTTTATACAAAGAAAAAGAAGGGAAAAAATAGAACAACTTGAATAAAAATGAATAGTATGATAGAATATGTTGCTGCTCTCTATGGGATAGCGAAGCCAGAATTTAATATTAAAGTTGGGATACTTCATCTGAAAAAATATTCTTTAACATCAAGCGAAGACAACCTTAATGGAACAAGTAATATAAGAAAAAAAAATTTAATTCAATTCCTGCTTTGTTAGAAAAACCAGGCGCCATTTGCTGGATGTAGTTATAACTTAGACAGAAATAATGCAGAGTGAATTTGAAATTAAAAAAATAAAATTGAATTAATATTTGAAAAATACTGCATTAACATCAAGTGTCATCCACTACGAGTTTTAAAAAATGTAATTGAAGTTGAATAGATGAATAGAAAGTATATTTTATTAACGAATGAAAATTTGAACTATATATATATACACATAGGGCAGTGGCGCACACAGGAATTTTTCAAGAGGGGGTCCGGGGTCGAAAGTTCACCATTCTTGTATCATGCTCCTTTTGAATTTGTCGATTTTCGGGAACAAAACACAGTAAAAAACTAATTATTGAATAAATAATTAGCATTAATTAATTAAATTAACCATTAATAACAGATAATTAAATTTTACGTACTATATACTTAGAATTATAATCAATCGGGAAAAAATCATGGGTTTTGGGGGTCCGGACCCCCAGGATCCCCCTTGTGTGCGTCACTGACATAGGGAGAGAGTGCACTAATAGTAAGAATTGAAAAAGAATAGGACCATATCCAAAAACATTCATACGTTTCTCAATAAATGTAGTTTATTTTAGTCTATTAAGAATCAAAGAGGAACAATCAAGTAAAGTTAAAATTAGAAAATATATTCAAATGAAAAATGGCGTTATAAAACATAAGAGAGGCAAACGAATTATATAGACCCCATCAAATCATTCTCTAGTTAAAAATACAATTTTTCTGGCTGAAGAAATGCGAACATTCCCATCGTGAATACAGACAACGAAAGGCAAAGGGCACTCCAACTATTCGGGCCACAAAAGGCAGGGCTTTCTGTTAAATGTCATTTCTCGATAAGATAGACCCGTTTAACCTATTCTCCATTTTCACAAAAGGGATAATCTTTTCAAGAGTAGGTGAGACAGAGGAATTGTTCGGAAATAATGTATGTCATTGCGGGTGCCATCAGGAAGTTGAACTAAGACCATCATAAAGCAAAGAGACAATGGTGGGTTTTTGTCACAGGTAATTTGAATGCGTTTATCGAACATGTAAGAGAGGGAAATCTGTTTTCGCTTCGCAGATAGTAAAAAGGAAATGTGTGTGTTTTTCAAAATAGAATTAGGTGAATTTTGAACTGAAAAAAAAAAGAATAAAAATATATTTAAAAAAAATCATTATAAAAGGAATTGTTAACGTTAGGGTAGCAAAAAAAAAAATTTGAAATATCAATAAAAATCTGTATTATATAAACGGGAGCAAGAATTAATGCTGCCAATTAAAAGACACGCGTAGTAAAAACCGTAATCGATTATAAAAAATATTCTTTAATCAATAAAGAATGATTTTTTAAATATTCTTTAAATTTCAGGGCTGCAAAGTTGAAAAATTAAATTAATAAATGGATATTCGTCAATAAGTACAGGAATATAACCGATTGAAAATAAAAAGACCGATAGAAAAGCATAATAATACATTTGTACTTGTTGTTAAATTTGTATTATAATTTCCGTCTTTCCAAAAATTATGTTGTTTTACTGCTTTTTTAATAAATAAAGTAAAAACTTATCTTTAAGAAGTTTATGTCAACACTAGAACACATTTTTCCATTTTGCATTTAAGACTGTCTTCACCAGGTGTACGAGAGGCTGAACTAAACACGGAGCACTTTTCAGATAGAAATACGTCTCAATTTTTACGAAAATTTGCAAAGTTATAATTCATGCATATGATTATAATAAAGAGTTTTTAAATTATCAAAATATTTCATAGATAATTAATTTTTCCTATTAACATGCAAGGGGATATAGCTCATTATATATTACTATATATGAGAAAAAAGATGCTTAACACATTTTATACCAGGAAAAATGGGTCAAATCGGGTAAACATGAGTAATATGAAATATACAGTCCTTTATAGAATAGCGAGGCAAGAATATAATATTAATGTTGGAGTACTTTTATATCCGCAAAAAATATTCGAAATTCGGGTTCTATTTTTAACATTGAGCGAGAATTGCCTTAACAAAAAAGTAAAAAATAATATTAATGTACTCAAAGGAACGGTTCTTAAACTCTCTTTCAATTGCGGTGGCCCCTTTATGTGTCAGAGTGATATCGCGGACCTCCAAGATTTTGAACATCCCTCCCCTACTTAATATATATATATATGTTCTTGATCAAAATACAAGTTCCAGTAGATTTTTTTCAAAGGGGACAATTTAGTGATCTAGTCTAGTATGGCACATCTTTCAATTTTTTCACGAAGCCTTTCAGAGTCTGTAAAAGAGGGAAACCTCAACGGTACATGAGAGACTCCGCGGAGCCCTTAGAGAAACGCTGTGGACCCTTAGAGGGCTGCGGACCACAGTTTAAGAGGAGTTGGAAACCTCTCTCTCTCAATATATACTGACAATGTTAAATTGGCTGTTTTCGATGTACCTTTTCTCAAAATTTGTTATATGTACATGCTTGAAATTTTTCATACAATTAAAGTACACCTTTCTCATTATACAGAAATGAGCTTTTAGCTAATTTGAATTTTTCAATAATTTACGAAATATTTTATCAAACATTGCAAAATTCGACCCATTTTTCACATAAAAAATTTGTAAAAAATAAATTTTTGGGTTTTTTACAAAAAGTTCATTTCAGTATATATTAGACATTATTATAAATGTATCATAAAAAATTTACATATCTGTGAACAGTAGTTTCTCACAGGAAAGGTACATCGAACATCAAAATTTACATTTTGAGATAAATGTATTAAATTTTAATGTATACAGTGAAACTTCTAATCGACTAGGAAATAAAAAAATAAAAGGCTCAATTTACAATAAAAGATAGATGTTTTGGTTTATATCAAACTTTAAACTTTTAAGCAAAAACGAAGTACTTTGTTTACATTTTTCACCTTTCAAATGGGCGTGGTCCAGTTTCAACATTATTTAAAAATAGGTTTTAGGGGCTTCTAATTACCCTAGAGGTTAAAGTAAGGTATTTTTAGAAAGGTTAAAATCTATACAATTTAAAAATGTAAAAATCTCAAATTGTCAAAAAAAAAATAAGATTTTATCTTTCCAACACCCTTTAAGAACCTCTGCTTTAGGCAGTTATTTATACCCAGGGACCATTAAAAATTACTCAAATACAAAATCAATTTGAAAAAACTTACGCTTATCAAAAATATATCTTCTTTCCAATTTACTTAAGGTGCATTTGTACAATACTACGAACGAAAAAAACACAAAAGAATACAATAACTTCATTACTTTAATCAGCAGTAAGTAGGGGGTGGGACTGCTGCAATTTTTCAATTAATTTTGATCACGAATCATGTCCATTTCAACCACCTATACTTCTGTAAAAAAATATCGACGCATTGTTTTTATTTGCTTATTTTTATTTTGGCGATACATTTCAACTTCTTTTTTCTGTGTGTTATTGCAGATAATTATTGTCTATCTAGCCCCCAGCGGTCAGGACTGTGTTAATGTGAAGAAAGCAATAGCGTCGAGTAGCGTGAAGAGAGAAATATGGGCAGAGATCATGATCCCACAAAGGAACAAATGAAACATCAAAAAAGAAACAACAAAAAGAGATTACCATGGGGATAGGGCCTCCTAATTAAAGCGTGGAGAAAGATTGTGGTCTAGGCAAGTTGCACAAACGCTGCACTTTGCACGGAATCTTTCAATGCCATTTGTTAGTCCACTCTATTCAGAGACGTTTATTTACACAGATAATCACTGCAGATTTTTCGCGAAAATAAAAAGATGGGTTTCATTTAATCTAATAAAAAATATAATACAAATTTTTTTAGTCATTTTGTTATCTATGACATTGAAAAACTATCCATAAAGCATTGCTAAGTGCATCATAAATCATTACAAAATCATCGATAAAAATTGCCTATCAATTGTTATAGGGGTTGGTTCATCGAAATTATTTTTTTCAGAATTTCCAAACCTACCTTTGCAGAAAGTATGTTTTCTGGTATACAGATGAAGAGAAAAATAAAATTAAAAAAAAATTACATTAAGTACTGCACAAGGGGAATGAATTTTAGGTATTCCGAGCTTTTTATTGTAAAAATTCAAAGTAATTTTTATTATAGAAAAATAGGTATTTTAGTACTTTTTGACATTTATTGCGATGTGAGGACGACTACTAAATAGTTACAAGTGAAAAACACATCAGTGTTACATTTTTACAACTTCTTTAGCATTATTTTTTTTTTAAAAAAAAACCTACTGTCGGAATTGCAGAGTACGATAAAGCGGAAGACGGGGAAAAGGTTGGATGGGACTGATTGACGAGCAGGAGGAGAGATCTGGGGTTATGAAATGTTGCAATGTACTACTTACTCACTACTCATTTATCAATAATCGTCATTTTTGGTTATTTTTCTAGTAAAAAAAATTTATATTGAATCTAAAATCACACACACACACATCTGACCAAAACTAAGTCTTTTCTATTTTTTCGAAACTTCAAACCCTTCGTGGCAATGTTCAATTTTGAAATTATTTTTCTCCTAGTCTCTATACCATAGAATATATATTCCGATAAGTAATAATTTTTTTTCTTCAAATAACAGTGATACACCCTTAATATACAAGATAGTCAATGGAAAAATAATTCGTTTATGTTTATGACAGTTATTTTTATACTTTATAGGAACCTTTGTAAAAAATTAGTGATTGAAATTCACGGAAATAATAATTCATTGAGATTAATTTAGAAAACAGACATTAAGTATATTTTCTCAATAAATAGCATCGTTTTTCACATATTCTTTCTAAGCGTAGTATATATTAACAAAAATTAATATCTAAAATACAATTCAAATTTTTAATACTGTACGCTTAACTTTTGCATTTTTTTTATCTATACCTAACATTTCACACATTCCATATACATACAGTCATACAAATATTCTTCCGGATATTTCATTGTGAGAGATAATAACAGATGATTATATAAACAGGTTTACAGTTATATGTTACCAATGAATTCTTTACTGATTTCACTACAGAATTTTTGCTTTGGTTTTACAAAGCCGAAATGAAGTAGACGATTTTGATAATCAACTGAGTATATTGAAAGAATCTTAATAAATTTACATACAATTTTAAAAATAATTTCATGTATTATATATTGTTGTCTTTTTTACATCGCATTTTTTTCTTTGGAAAAAATCATCATAACTAATACCACTAAGAATCAATGTTATTAGCTTTTATAAAAAGTGAACACTCTAAACAAATTTAAAAAAATTTTTAACGAAAAGGTCAACTTTCAAGTAATTGATATTACAATGCCCTTTTTTAAAAGTCGTAGTATTTTTAAACCAGTGGTTTTTTAATGTTATTATCTCTATTCCCCAGTTACACACATACACACAAAGACGTTCTAAAGCAATACAGGAAATTCAGAAGGAAGGGGGAAAACAGGCGATAGAAAATACTTCTGATTTCTTTCTTTGATTTCTTATAGCCTTGCAACTTAAAAAGTTTCAGAAGGAAACATTTTTATACCATAAATTTGATTTTTCAGAAACATTAAAATTCCTGAAATAAAATGCAACTCTTTATGTGAAAACCTTTTATCTAAAAAGTGTCATTTTTCTTAGCAATTTTTTGCATTTTAGTTCGTGTATGGATAAGCGACGCAGGGAAGACTTGCTATGAGCTCAAAGGAAGAGCTCAAAGGAGCCCGTCTTCAAGGACGTTTCCTTAATTGCATAATAGAGGGAGAAAAACGACCTGATGAAAAAGGTCTTTTAAAGATTTGGTAGACACTCAAGAAATCAGAGCATATGAATTAAACGAAAATAAATTTACCGTCTTATTAAACTAATAACCTGTAATGGCACGTATTGAAAGAATGATGTCAAGGTAAATCAGTCTTATAATCTACATAGATTTTAAAAATTCATGGATTTCTCTTCATAGCTATAAAAGAAATTATAAAGAGTGTTTTTTTTTTCAGGTATAGAAGTTTAAGTTGGCATTACTTTCCAAGATGGCGACCGATTTAACAGCTGTCAAGTGATTTATTCTCAGTTTGGTTTGGCAATTCATCAAAACGATCATCAAGCAAGGCGTAAATTCGTCGAATGGGCCCAAAACGAGATTGCCGTTGTTCCCGATTTTCATAAGCGAATTTTGTTTAGCGATGAAGCGCACTTCTGGTTGAATGGCTACGTCAACAAACGCTGGTGGAATCCTTCTTCAAAAACGATGAAGGCCACAACGTTACAGTCAATGGTGATCGGTATAGAGCCATGATTACTAACTTTTTCATTCCTGAATTGAACAATCATGATGTCCAGGAGCTGTGGTTCCAACAAGACGGCGCACCATGTCACACAGCTCGTGCCACAATCGATTTATTGAAAGACACGTTTGGTGACCACCTAATTTCACGTTTTGGACCTGTGAATTGGCCTCCAAGATCTTGTGATTTAACACCGCTAGACTATTTTCTGTAGGGCTATGTAAAGTCATTGGTCTATGCGGATAAGCCACAAACGCTTGACCATTTGGAAGACAACATTCGCCGTGTTATTGCCGATATACGGCCACAAATGTTGGAAAAAGTCATCGAAAATTGGACGTCCAGATTTGACTACATCCGAGCCAGCCGTAGCAGTCATATGCCAGAAATCATATTTAAAATATAATGCCACAAGATTATCTTTCGAATAAAAAAAATTAATGTCAATCGAATAATACATCGTTGTTTTATTGCAATTTAAAGTTCTATACCTCTCAAAAAAACACCCTTTACTATTTGATAATAGTTTTTTTTTCAATTCATTATGCTATAATTTTACTCAATTTAGATAGCACGCGAAAAGGAATTTCTCATAGATAAGAGATGGGGATATAAATAATATACTATTTTAGATTTCGAAATCCCATAAAGAACATGTTTAAAAGATTAAAAAATTCTCAAAACTAGTTCCAAAAGTGTAGTACTCAAAAGACAATATAAATCTATCCTGAATTTATTTGTCTGCACATATGTAAATTCTAATTTTATTATCTAAGAACTAGAATTTCAAATAAAATGATACTGATAGGAAATTATGCATCACTGGTTAGGAATTGAATCGTGGGGAGTAAAGTGTTAACATTATTACCTACTTTTTAAGGAAGGATATGAAACTTACCTTCAACCACACATTAACAAACGGTCCCTTGCAGGAAATACTAGTAATAAATTTGAGTATATTTAGTCGTAGGTAGCATACTACATAATACGCAAACAAAATTATATCTTTCACAGTAGAATTAAAGCTATTTTGATGTTTTACTTTATATGTATTTTAAAACAAAAGTTAATCGTAATTGTAAAGATCATTTCATTAAATAAATCAACTGACCTTTCAAATTAGTATTAAAATAAATGTAAAGATATATACACCACTGTGGCCATTTAACGTTCATCTATACTGTTTTGAGATACTTCTATGCATAGTTTAGCTCTAGATTAGATTTATGATAATTTAGTACACGATTGCAGTAGACATGAGCAAACAATTCTCAGCAGACTAATCAGTGGTCACCTTAGATCGCTGTCCTACTTCATTGGTCAAGATCTTCCCAACCTGCACCAAGTGTTGCAATACTCAGGCTACTCACAACCACACTTTTGATTGTATGGGACTAGACAAGCAAGATCTTCCCAATCTGCACCAAGAGTTGCAATACCCAGGCTACTCCAGACCACAATTTTGATTGTATGGGGCTAGACAAGCCAGACCTTTATTCTTCGCCGATGTTCGTCTTGGACTTTTTACGAGTGAACAAGATTGTGAGCCTAATTTAGCTCTGCTAAATATTGGAGATTAACAACAACGATATATAAGATTAATCATTATGTATTTATAATATCTAGATGGCTTTATCGGTTTTTTACGGACACGACTGAATCATTATTTTAAAATAAAAACAATTAAGGAAAATATTGCTCTTAAACTTAAGAAATCAGTACATGATAAAGTTACCCTTTTCCAATTTTAACTAAGCAATTATTTTTAAACGATAATGGGTGCATCGTCATACATTTTGAAATTTGAATTTCATAGCGAGGAGTAATGCTATTCATTTCAAAATAACAACTCCTGTAAAGAAGAAAAGGATTGTGAGAGAATTCACCTCAAACTCATATGTAAATGAAAATAACAGCTTTTGTGAATAGTATGAGGCTGAATAAACTCAAAGTGGCATGCTTACCCAGCTGAAAAGAGCGGTGAACTCTTATCTAGAGCACAGCTATTATCATAATATTGTAAACAATGACGCGCTACAGCATTAAAATCACTTTCTTTCAAAATATGCTCACGCCAAAGTGGCCTTAATATTATACAGGAGCTAAAAGTAAATAAGTTAAGAATGTGCGGAAAGTTTAGAATTATATCTGACAGTTAGAAATCGATTTCAGCTTTTCCTTTTCTCAACAACAGAATTGATTGATTCCTTATTAGAGTACACTCAAAAACGGAAGAATGACAACTGGTAAAATCCTCGTATTTTTGAACACAGTCAAGTGACGAGGACTACACCTGAGTTGGTACTTTAATCTCCAAACTTCCACACCAGGTCAATATGAAGACCTTGAGCCTCCCCATATTCAACGTGCAATAGTTAAGGTATCCGACTACGTTCAGAGCCATGATTTCGCAAAAGCGTATAAATGGATAATATTTACGATATTTAGTGCCACTTAGATTAGAAAATGTATATGAAATTGTTTTAAGAATATTATTACAATAAAAAATTATATAAGTACAATATTTTGAAAAAAAAATGAACATAGAATGACCCATTTTCAAAATATTCTCCTTTTGTGAAAAATGTTTCTATTATAATAATATTTTGCCTGTATATAGCTCAGACCTCTGTACAGTGGCTCAACTAGAATGTTTGAAATACATTACTTAGAAGTGGGTTTATCCATGTTTTACGACAACAGAGGGGAGAAATTTTAAGAAAAAAACGCCGATAATTATTTCAATTGGTTTAACTCTGAAAATAATGTAAATTTTTCAAAAATCATAGTTCAGACTCTCTGGCGAAGTCTTTACTTTATATAAGCAAAATATTATTATTTTAGAAGCATTTTTTATAAAAGGAGAGCATTTTGAAAAAAGGTTATTCTAAGCTAATTTTTTTTCCAAAATAATGTATTTAAGTAATTTTTTTTGTTAAAATGTCCTTGAAAAACAATTTTATACATGTATTCTAATCTAAGTGACACTAAATATCATGAAAATTATCCATTTATGCGCTTTTTTAAAATCACGGTTCCGATTGTAATCGGATACCTTAAGGAGTCAATTTAAAATTTAAATTTGAAAAATTCCTAGCCGAATATAGTTGAGTGAAACATTTCATTCCATCTATTTAAAGTATTTGTAGTACGAAGACTCCATTTAAGATGGTTTTTCCCTGAAACATACAAATTCGAAACATTTTTACACATGGAAAAATACTCTAACAATATTATACTACATTCTGACTTCATTATCCTGTAAAGAGCAATATATTTATTACACTACATTTTTCTCTTAGATTAGATCCATTTTTTCCATACATAAAACATTTTCCTCACTTCACGTGCGTGTATTGTATTGTAATACTATTTTGATATTTACTTTCATCAGTTCAAATAAAAAGGGCATATTTGAAAAATATTAACTTATTTCAAAATTGGAATACATTTCGTACCTTAAAATGTAGTCTGAATTCGAGACTTGATCCGAGGCACGGATAAAAAACAGATTCAAGTTAAAAAAATTAATTAAAAAAAATAACACACACACATCTGATACATTATTTTTTTCTAATTACTTGATAATTATTATTTACAAATTTTACTTAAAAACATTGAAAAATAAATTAAAATAATAAGTAATGGAAAAAATAATGATTCCATAAAGAAGAGTAGAAGAATTAAAAAAAAAAACATTGCAGCAAATTTTTTTTTTTTAAAAAAATTATTTGTAGTAATATAATATGCACAATAAAATCAAAAATTATCCAAAAGCAAACTTGAGATTTTTAAATAAGTCAATATAGGAGTGTTTAAAAATAACACAAAGTAATACCCCCATTATCAAAATAAATATTTTTGATATTTTTCTCCTTTTATGATACAATAAAAAATCTGTAAGCCCTTAAGCCAATCATACGATACATTGCGGAAAGAAAACAATAATCGTGAAATATTTCGGTGATATAGGTGCCTTGCAACAACCTCCGACATTACTAATATAACTTTCTCACTTTAGACATGACAACCGTTATTTCTAGTAATAAAGAATTTCTCTTTGTCTTTAAAGAATCTGAACGTTGGTAAAGTAAACATGGAAGTAATAGGTTCAATATCCGAACTGACATCGACATTAATCATGTGGTTAGGAGGATTTATATTGGCGTTTCTCTCGGACTAGTATTAACACACTACACACACCATGAGAATTTCGAGGTTAACCAGCACTTACTGGGAAAAAACATGTGTTCCACTACGTATATATGAGAAAAGATGAGATAAAACCTCGGATAAAAAAAAATAAGTTTGAATATATGATGAAAAACTTATCAGAGCAAATATCAAAGAACTGTCAATATCCTTTGAATAATTGTAAAGTTTGTGTTGAATGACATGTAATTTTAATTTTTTTTTTATAGAAAAATATCTTTATACACACATATATATACATTAAGGTGAATTGAAATTTTTTTTGCGCAATTTCAAACCTTTCTATGCAGAAAAGATGTTCTCTGGTATATAGATATCGTTTTATGTAATTAACACTGATTGCCCAAGGAAGTCATTTTGACTGCTTTTTAATTTCAATTAGAAAAACAATTACATATACAATACACAATTGCTTAGAATTTTTCAGAATATATTTTTTTCCCAAGTGAAGTAAATTTTTTTATTGCTAATATTTGCTAATAACTTGTTATATGACTGTAAATAATACAAAAATATTAAAAGTTAATTTTAAACAAATTTTTTTACACATTAATCATTCTTTCACAATGCAGTCATTTTGACTGCTTTTGGGCAATATAGGTATATACTAAGTTTCAATCTTTCTAGTGTTAAAAATGTAATAAAAAATAAAAAAATAAAAAATTTTGTCCTTTGTGATACATTACATTGAAAAACTATCAATAAAGCACTACAAAGTACATTATAAATTATTACAAAATAATTGATACAAATGGCCTACCAATTGTTATAGAATGGATCCAATTTTTTTTTTTCAGAATTTTAAAGCCTACAAATGCGGAAAGCTGGTTCTCTGGTACTTAAAAGAAGAAAAAAAATTAAATAAAAAATTAATTTTTATATTAAATGCTGCCGGAAGAGCACTGAAGTTTAGGTATTAGAGCATTTTTATGGTAAAGGTCAAAGTAATTCTTATTAAAGAAAAGCAAGTAGTTTAGTACTTTTTTTTCTTAACATTTATTGTAATGAGAGGACACCTACTAAATAGTCACGAGAAAAAACATCGAGAATATTTACCAGCTTCTTTAGTATTAAATTTTGCAAAAACCCTGCAATCAAAATGACAGTGCACCATAAAGCGGAAAACGGAAAATAGCTGGGATAGGACTGATACAACGGTCATGGGAGAAAAAGCTGGGGTTATAAAATGTTGCATTGAACATTTGTACTATTCACTACTCAGTGCTTATTTATCAATAATCATCGTTTTTGGTTATTTATATTGCAGAAAAATATATAACTTAACAGTCTAAAATCATCTTTCCAAAATTAAGTCTTTTTCCTTTTTTCGAAAATTCAACCCTTTGTAGAAATATTAAAAATTTTGAAATTATTTTTTTATATTATTTTTTTCTCCTAATTTTCATTCCATAGAACATCTTGTCTGCTTATATATATATATATATATATATATATATATATATATATATATATATATATATATATATATATATATATATATATAGTAAATAAAAGGGAAAAAGTTCTAAAACCTGCAAGCCAAAGAAGAAAGAACTTGTAGTTCACGAGACACAACAAATGTAGATACAAAAAAAAAGTCTTTGGAATAAACAAGAGACCTAGTATGATTTCTAAAGCAGTCGCTGAATTAGGCCAGCGATTTAGGGTTAAGAAATGCTTAAAAAAAAAAGGAAGGATCCACCTTCCCCGTACAGCAGAAATTTTCGACATAATAGAAAAAAGGAAAATTAGAGCCGTGTTGAAAAGTTAAGCCTATTTCTAACACGTGGATGATAAGCCTGACAATATATATATAGGGTAGGTCCCGAATAATAATAATTTTTTTCCTCCACATTACTACGATCCATCCTTATGTACATCCATTCAGTTTACAAGTGATCCTTGAGGGAGAAAATTTGAATTAGTATTGTTGAGCTTATTTAACATTTACGAACATTATATTTAATTATTTTGATACTTTGTACGAATATGTGCTTGAGTATATAAATAGACTTCATCCAAAAACCATATATGCTTACTTTCAAAAAGCACATAAATTAGTTCATTTACAGTTCAAAAATATATGTAGTTGTTAATACATATAAAAAATAAATACCTGCTCCGAAATAAGTTATATTTTCTGTTATACATAATTATACGTCAAGGCAAAAGTGTAAGTGTATAAAAGAAAAAATCAAAACTACATTAAATTAATTTACTGAAATTAAAAGCTATTATCATACCAGCACTTCATTCGAAATTAGCCTTCTTTTTCGGAAAAATTCTTTGTGAATAAAAGTAACGAAACTGCAGAATTCATTTTCCATCAACCAAAAAGCTTTTATAAACACAGCAGGAAATCTTAACCTACTTCATGACTATTCTTACTTATAAATGTTAATAATTAAATAACGCGTATGATGTATAGAGATAGGTACCATAACACTGCGAATAATTTATTTGACGTAATACACTCGAATGTATAGAGCTCTTAATATTTTTGGAAAAACTGAGCACTTTCGAGAGTTGAAATACATATAAATGGAAACCAGAGAAACATTTTTATCCCATTAAATGCAAGTAAATAGAATTAAATGCGGAGAATAAATACCCAACAGTCGACTACAGAAAGCATGAATCATTTCTTATTTATGACTGCTGTTTCTCTCCTGAAGTATTTTGAAAGCTGGTAAGATAAGTACCAGATACAGAAGATAAAATTTACCCAGCTTGTTACGTACATTTTCTTTCATTTTCAAACAATGTTTCATTTGTGAAAAAGAGTAAAGTAAAGAAAGTTTTGATGGATAGTTGCATTTATCAAAAAAGAGACCCATAAAGGTTTGTGTGCTTTAGTGAATGTTTTCCCCGCTTCTTCTTCATGTGAACAATATTTCTTTTATACAGGAAATAGCTTACAACGAATACATTGAACTTTGTCAAATCCTGCAACGACAGCGGGTTGTTGATTGGGAATAATCCGCTTATGGATAACTTCTACTTCAGATGCCTGAATCGATCTCAGTTGGAATGAAAACAGAAAACTTCAAAGAAAAGAGCATTAGGAAGAATTCAATTTCTGAAGACCAATCGGATCAAAATAGAACATGTTTACTTATTTTGAACAATTGCATTACAACAATGAATATCAAATCCACAAATCCATTTTGTTGAAAGACAAAAGGTACACTCAAGACATAAACGTTAGTGAAGAATTATGTATATAAAATAAAACGAACAAATAAAAACTAGATGATTAAATATTTTTAGAAAACAATTTTTTAAGCGCTATATAAATGTTTTTAGGATAAAGAATTCAAACTCTCACAAATAAGATAAATAAAGTTGCCTGAAAATTTTTATAAATAATTTAACATTATTTATAAGTTATTTATAACAATTATTTAAAGGAATCAGGAGTAATATTTTTCATTTATAAATTTGGTTCAAGGAAATATAACTAAAATAGCGTGATGAAACTGAAAGGTTTTGTAGATTCAATTTTAACGAGTAAAAATATTTCCTTTTATTTAAGCTTTTAAAACACTAAACTAATTTTATTAAAATAAATTATATTAAATTAAAAATAAATATTTTTTATTAAATTTTTTTTGACTATATGCTATTTTAAATATTTTGACAATGTACAAAAATTACATTAAATAAAACGAAATATGATTAAAATAATACCCAATGAGTAAGAAAAATTAAAAAGGGTTCAAAGATTTATCGAATCACAATGAACTGATACTTATTTTAAACAAGTGTATTGATATAATTTTTCTTGAAATAAATCCAAAACTGAAATTTTTTTTCTCTGGAGAAAAACTAATGCATTTAAAAAGAAAAATAAATATTTTTACTTCATTTATTCTCTTTAAGAAAAAATTTTTTGAATTCATAAAGATAAATTTACATACAATAAAAATAAGTTCTAATATTCTATTTAATAATTAAAACACAAATACAGTAATTATTTTAATTCAGTAGAAAAATAATTCACGTTTTGAAGAGCAACATTATTTCAAAAAAAAAAAAAAAAAAAAAACGTTCATCAAAATATAATTCCAATAAAGAGCAAAAAGAAACGAAGCCAATGAACATAAGATATATTTAAGAGTTTTAAATAAATACACAGATAGAATCAAGTTTAAAACTACTATGTATTTTTAACCAATTCCAGTATCATTTCATTTCGTTTTTATTTTCATTTTGTTTTTAAACGTATCATTCCCAATTTGCATATTTAAGCATTATTTTTTAAAACGTTTTCTTAATGCGAAAATTCCAACAAGAGTTAAGCGGTACAATTATTATATGTCACATGAATTGAAAAGGTTTCAGTTAGCATACTTCCTAATACAAGTTTGACCCCTTTCTTTATTCTGAGAGAGTATTCTATAACACATTAAAAGGGGAACAGATTGTTCGAGCAGCAGCTGTTTGCAGGGCACTTTGTATAGCTCATAGACAGCTGGCTTAAATAATGAGCATTCGATAGTTCAACTGCTGTTCCTTTTCGCGATAGTTGGGCACGATTTAACTATTTCGATAAAACGAAAAAAATTTCCTTTCGCATATAAATCTTATATGAAATGCTTGTCATTATTTTATTTATATAAATAAAAACAACAGCAATCGTCTCAACAGCTTTGTTTAAAAAGAAGTGATAAAATTGTTATTTTATCCTAAAAATAATCTTAATATTATGTCTAAAATTGATATAATATAGTTCATTAGGATTAAGTACTTAATTATCAAAACGTGCATTCAGAATAAGCACTTAATTATCATATAACTTTACTCATACAGAGTAATCACTTGATTATCATAACTTTGTTCACACAGAGTAATAATAATAATTACGAAATAATACAAGATAAAATAGCAAATAAGCCATTAGGAAGTTTTCTCATGCACCAAAACGTATTTTGAAATATCGGAATAAGTGGGAAGAAACAACAATTCCAATTAATACCAGACTTGTAAAAACGAAAAAACACGTACGCTAAATAAAAAATTATATCTTTGATATAATTTTTGGGAGATGATCATTTTTTAAATTCCTAATAATTATGCATACAGATAAAAATATAAATAATAGCATAAACTTACAGACAAAGAGCACCTTCTTGTCTTGATGACACTGAACTCCACCTCAGTTGGAAATAGAATTCAGCCTCGAAATTTTTACCCCTAAGACATCCATTCCATCAACCAAACGCAAGGGGGAGAAGAATATAAAACCTCATTTGGGAAGAATTTCCATGTTTTTCTTACCATTTTTCCCCTCCTTCTGACCTAACCCCTACGATCTTGCCTATTGGGTCGCGAAATTTATAGATGGGTGGATAGGGAATTGTGGCACGTGCAGCTCTCACGAAAGGTGCGCAAAATACATCGTTTATATAGGGAGAGAGAAAAAAGCACACGGAAAAAGTTTACCTAGATCCCTCTTCAGTGAGATGGCCTCACTTCCACCACCTAACACATAATATTCTCCCCCCTCACATCTTAACTGCTGTTTCAATTTATTACGGGGCTCAAAAGGGGCTGTAGAAACTACAGCTTTAATTGCCATCAGAAACGCGCCCACTTTTCTTGAATCAAAAGATACATTATATTGTAAAATATTCCAAAGTTAAACTTTTAATATTACAAGTAGATTATTGTTAGAATTTTAACTCGCTCAGTAGAAGTTGATACTTAAAAACGGGTAAATTGACTCAAATTTAAAAGAATATTTGATACAAAAGAACCACAATCCCGATTATACCGCTTGGCATTGTACAGAAGCAGCTAGCTCTTGCGCCACTAACTTTTAACTAATCAATCCATTATAATTTCATATTCAGCTTTATAAACACAACAAATAAAATCTCGGTCGCTTATTACTAGAAGTAAAATATTTAATTACTTTCTCAAAGGGTCTGGTATTATTATGCAAATAATTACTCAGAAAATTAATTACGCCAACGTGTTCACGTTTATTTCTATGTACAGATAGATCTAAAAGAAACTTTAGTTAAGGAAATTATTTTAATCTACGCTACCAGAAGTTACGAAAAGTTTCAGAATTCATTCTCGTGCTCTTTAAGGAACGTAAAATGTAAAATAATCCTCAAATAGCGTGAGTGTATTTTAAATTCGGCTCCCATGCAAGGAGGTCGTAAACAATGCAAATTTTTGAAGACATCCGTACAATGTAAGTTGCTCTGAGCCAATAATTAGATAGTTTCACGACGCGTTTCTGCAGACTAAATGGAGATGACTTTTTTTAGGAGTTTTTGCAATAAAAATAACTATTGAAAGTGGCACGTTATCACCAGCGAAACTAATTGCTTGTGATATCACAAATCACCCACATAACACATGCAAATCCTCTTCATTCAAATAAAGTCTTACATTTTCTTAACTTAAAATGGCAGAATCGTAAAAAAAAAAGAAAGAAAGAAGAAAAATCCGATGTCGTTGGAAAGGAGCAAAATAACTTAAATTAGTGCAAGAATTTCATTTTTTTTTTCAACTAAACCTTAAAACTTTTTATAGTTTTATACTAGAGGGAAAACATGATGCACATATGTTTATAATCTGTAAACTATTTATATAGTTAAGTTGTGTGCTTCATATATTAACTAAAATTTTCGCGAAGAGATTAACGACTTAACTCCATGCTCAAGAATCTCAAGAATCCCAAGAGTAAACATTATTAGGCCTTATATTATGAATAGAATTTCAGGACATAAGAGTTCTTGGAAAATATTTAAGACATATGAAACGATTTTGATAAGAGAAAAAAAATTAAACCACCTTTTTACAGAAAAATAATAAATGATAAAGAGCCAATATATTCTTAAAAGTTACAATACCTTTACGTAAATATAACTTTGTATAAAAAAAAAGCAAATTAAATGTTTAGTTGCCTCACATATTCTCTCTTTCGCTACATGAGGAAAACATCTGAAATAGTGTTGACCATTAAAATTGCAACACTATGAAGAAGGGATGATACAAACGTCGAATTAACATGAAAAGAAGAAGATGCTGGGATATGCAAATCATAAGCGTTTAAGAGCAGTCAAGTGATGCAGGAAGGAAAAATGGCATCTCAAACACTGCACAAAAGGATAGTTACGCATCGGGTTCAAATTTAGAAATCACATTTGAATGTTGGTTGCTTGTGATAAGACCGTGTTACGTCTTGTATAAGAAGAAACGGCTAGCAGAAAGTTTGTTAATGTTATTTATGTGAGGATATGGTTGTAGAGAACAACAAGCAATTTGATCTTCAAGCAGTAAGCATTTTCATTTTTCATATGAAGGTTGTTAACTACCTCATGCATAGATTTAATGTCTGGAGTACTGCATCAAGAATAAGCGGATATTTTTTTTCAAAATTTTTGCATGAAAGCGATTAATTCAGGATTATTTTAAGAAATTTACCTAAAGAGAAATCAAAAAAGAATTTAGACAAAAATATTTTTGTTAGAACAATCTTCATCTAATTCCTTTAGTTATATGAACCGTTTTCTTTGGAAGTGGTGAAAGTCCATTTTTGACAAAATTAAGATAATTATAACATTGAATGCAATCTGCTATGATCTTTTTATCTGTTAATAGTTCCCCAAAAAATAATTCAAAATTTTCCACATTTTGCGATCTAAATTTACGTAGTTAATGAAATTGCAAAAATAATTACTTTGAAAGTAATAAATATATCCATATAATATAAAACGGACTTACTCAAACTCATGGCGCAACAGCCCATGAGGGCCAGGGCCTACTGTGCCCATCCCAGTATACGTGACCATTGGGTGTTGAGGTGCATGAGCAGATGCGACGATCAGGTAGTCAGTTTGAAGCGAGACCCCCAGTCTTTAAGTCCCCAAGCAAGCTTGGTACTCATTTACCGACCCACTGCAGTAGGGACGAAAGATTGAGTCGACCTTGCCCAGCCCGAGAATAAAACCCGGACCTGTGGTGTGGAAGCGCGATACATTACGACTGGGAAAACGGACTTACACCACTTTCAAAGAAAACGACTCATATGTTGAAATGTTTAACATGATTACCATTATTTTGGTATATGTGTGCTTTATTGTAATAAAAATCCTATTTTTATTGACGTAATCTAAGACGATTATAATAGCAAACTTCAAGCATTACTATAGTATTTAAATGAACCAATGATTTAAATTGAGAACAAACTAAAAGAAACACACACACACACACACACACACACACACATATATATATATATATATATATATATATATATATATATATATATATATATATATATATATATATATATATATATATATATTGCCACACGCATAATTTGCTACAAGTCCCGATAGCCGAGTTGGCAGAGCGTTGGACTGAACTTCCTCAGGTCTCGGGTTCGAAATTTATCCAAAGACTGGAATTTTGTTTCCGTTTTTAATGTATTGTTTCTCTAGGTTCTAGATGAATCCAGATCATTCTTTAGAGTGCATACTGGTTATTTCTCGAATATTCCGAAGTGTATAAAAGCAGAGTTCATCGCCAGTTGGGAATGTTCTCAGTCCAGTGTTGTATCGAGCTCCCAGCGTTAGAATAAATCTAATTGTTTGTTTAATTGAACTGTGTACTTCTTTCGAACTCCGTGACAAGTTTGGTGGAAGCGCGGGGTACAATTACGTCAAACGTGGATAATAGCGACAACCTTCGCAGGAGCCTCCGGTTAAGAGGATTATCCCCCGAATTCGGACTGTTAAAGAAAATAGTAGGAAGAGGACAAAAATGCCGACCGAGCAAGAAGCCAAGCCCGCTGTAGTAACACCTTCGTTACAGCAATGGAGGAGCCCATCGACCTTCCGAGGAGCGCCTGGGGAAGACCCTCTCAAATGGCTTAAAGAGTACGATCGAGTAGCCAACTTTAACAAGTGGGATGACATGATGTGCCTGGCTAACGTTTATTTCTTTCTTGACGGAACTGCGAGACAGTGGTATGTCAACAACGAAGACGCCTTAGATTCCTGGGAAGCGTTTAAAAATGGACTAAGTGGACTTTTCGGTGACCGTCAAAAATATACCAGAAGGGCAGAAGAACAACTAAAATGCCGAGCCCAGCGTTCAGGCGAGAGTACACAGTCCTACATACAAAGTGTATTAGGACTTTGCCAAGAGGTAAATCCTCTGATGAAAGAAGACGAAAAGTGTCACACCTAATGAAAGGTGTTGCTGAGGATATTTATCAGGCCCTGTTGACGAGAGAAATCAACGACACAGCAAGTTTTATCAAATGGTGCAACTATATCGAAGATATGAAGCAGAAGAGAGTTGGTCGACCGAGATTTAAAAGGCTTCCAAACGTCGTACCGGTTGCATCCCTGACGGATGAGACTGATTTGGTCTCTCTTATTCGCACAATCGTACGAGAAGAAGTCCATCGACTAGTTAATCAGACGCAAGAATCTTTGGACTCCGATCCCCAATCCTTAGAAGAGATCGTCCAAGAAAGTTGAAAGGGTTTTGGCCCCAGTGTCAACAAAACCTACAGAAACTAGACCACGACCAACATACGCCGCTGTAACCAGGAAATACAGAGCTCCTGTTCAGAAATTCCCACCTGAACCAAGAAAAACAGATGTGTGGAGAACGGCTGACAACAGACCTGTTTGTTTCCACTGCGGACGTCCTGGACATGTAATGCGCTACTGCCGAGAGAGAAAGGCTGTCTTTGACAACTCTCTTCGACGACGTTGGCACTGAAGAAGAAATACGCCGACCAAACTCTTCTCGCCGTTTTACGCCAAGTCCCACGAGAGGCCGATCCCCAATACGTCGTTACAGATCCCCGTCGCCATATCGCCGATCTAGTCAGTCGCCAGGCCGTAGGAGCGAGGAAAACTAAAGAGAGCGACCTTCCAAGGAGGTGAGGCCGCGTGTACTGAAATCCTCCGTCGACCGCCAAGATGACTGGTAACCAACTAGACGTAATAATAGATAAGAAGCCGATACGTGCTCTAGTAGATTCTGGGGCATCGTTTTCTGTCATATCCGATAAGTATCGCCGATTTTTAAAGAAAGTTCTGTTTGTTGATGCCAAGAGCGTTATGCTGAAAGTTGCGGATGGAAATTTTGTTCGGCCGATAGGGAAATGTGTTTTACGTGTCCGTATAAACAATCGAGAACTGCCTTTTGAATTTATTGTTTTATCACATTGTAGCCATGACGTCATCCTAGGATGGGACTTTTTAGAGGCGTCTCAAGCCGTTATTGTGGACAAAATGAACTTGTTCTAGAAGACATCTGTCGAGAACAGCGCCTGACGCCTGAATTTGTATGCCACCAGGACTATACACTTAAGCCGCATTCTTTAACTAGAATAACAGTATCAGGATATCAAACCCGAGGAGACATAAATGTAAGTTCTAGACGGCAGCAAACATTTGCTCTTCGAGAAAAATATTGCTACACCGTCCATGGTATCCACATATCGTAACGGAAAAAGTGATGTCTGGGTTACCAACCTGCAGTTCCGAAACCAAATCATCCCTAGAGGAATGTTTGAACCACTAAATGAAGGGCATCTATGTGTTATTTCCGACACATCGGGTTGCTTGATGACCAGCAAGAAACTTCGGAGTCACGGATGAATTGTTCGTTAATGATGTCACCCGAGTTAAGTGACGAACAGAGAAACAAGCTATCCGAACTACCCGGAAATTTTCTGGGCTTTTCACGAAGACCGACAAGTCGACAGCCGCGAAGACGAATGTGAAACACAGGATTTTTACTGGTGATCATGCTCCAATCAACCAACGAGCCTACAGAGTCTCGCCGACTGAAAGACGCATCATTCATGAAGAGGTTCAGAAAATGCTTGATGAAGGTATCGTCCAACCCTCTGAAAGTCCTTGGTCATCACCCATTGTGCTCGTAAGAAAAAAAAGACGGTAGTTGGCGTTTTTGCGTCGATTATCGCAAGCTGAATAGCGTCACGAAAAAAAGACGTTTATCCTCTGCCTCGTATTGACGATACGCTCGACTGTCTGAAAGGTGCCATGTTCTTTTCTTCCATGGATCTCCGATCTGGTTATTGGCAAATAGAAATAGACGAAGCGGATCGTGAAAAGACGGCATTTATTACCCCCGAAGGCTTATACGAGTTTAAAGTCATGCCGTTTGGTCTCTGTAATGCACCTGCGACCTTCGAGAGAATGATGGACAATTTGCTACGCAATTTTAAATGGATGTTACCTAGATGACATAATAGTGTTCTCAGAAACTTTTGAAGACCATCTTATACGATTAAGACTTGTTCTAAAATGTCTTCAGGAAGCTGGTCTTAAATTAAATTCAAAGAAGTGTCTTTTTGCTGCCCAAGAAGTAAAGATTCTAGGCCATCATGTATCTAGTAATGGCGTTCGTCCCGATCCCGACAAAATAAAAGCCGTAAGAAATTTTCCCACTCCAAAGAATATACATGACATACGAAGTTTTCTTGGCCTTTGTTCATACTTTAGAAGATTTATTAAAGGTTTCTGTTATCTCGCCGAACCTTTGCAGTCGTTGCTGAAAAGTGGCGTGGAGTTTCATTGGGGTCCTGAAGAGGTGGAAGCATTTAACAGTCTTAAGAAAGCACTTACTTCGGATCCAGTATTGGGATGTACGACGAAAGAGCTTCTACAGAAATCCATACTGATGCAAGCGGGTACGGTATCGGAGCTGTCCTAGTACAAATTCAGAATAATGTCGAGAAAGTTATAGCATACGCTTCTAGAACTCTGACAAAAGCCGAAAAGAATTATTCCACCACAGAAAGGGAATGTCTTGCCATCGTATGGGCTACCAACAAATTCCGGCCGTACATATTCGGAAAACACTTTACTGTTGTAACTGACCATCATTCCTTTGTGCTGGCTCATGAATTTAAAGGATCCTTCAGGAAGGCTTGCCAGATGGGCCCCGACTTCAAGAGCATGATTTTGACGTAAAATATAAAACCGGTAAGAAGCATAGTGACGCCGACGCTCTTTCGAGAAATCCAGTGGAAGAGGAAACGGAAACACCAGACAAATTTTTAGCAGTCACGACGAGTATGAACCTTGCGATGGAACAGAAAAAAGATCAAGACTTTGCGAAATTAAAACTTTTGAGCAACTCATCCAAAAACGAAGAATTCAGATTCATCGACGGTATCCTTTGCAGGAAGAATTTTGATCCAGATGGAAAGTTGTGGTTGCCAGTCATTCCTAAACATCTACGAGCAGACATACTAAGGCACTTTCATGACGCCCCCACCGCAGGACACCTTGGTTTCGCGAAAACTTATGACAGGATACGCAAGAGATTTTACTGGCCGGGAATGTACCGAAATGTCGTTCGGTATGTCATGCATTGTCGGGAGTGCCAAAGGAGAAAGTCCGTTCCTCAACGACCACCTGACGTTTAGTTCCCATCCCTCCAGCTATAGCTCCTTTCCATCGCATTGGAATTGATCTCCTTGGGAGATTTCCAAAGTCTGCTCATGGAAACAAATGGATAATAGTCTGCACGGATTACTCAACACGATATGCAATAACAAAAGCCTTGCCGACAGCCGAAGTCGACGAAATAGCGAAGTTCTTACTTGAAGAAATTGTCCTCAGGCATGGAGCTCCTCGAGTAATTATCACAGATCGTGGAGCCGTCTTTCGATCCAGACTTGTTTCCTCTCTCGTCGACTTGTGTAACATTGATCATCGTTTCACAACGGCGTATCATCCCCAAACAAATGGACTGACGGAGCGCTTCAATAAGACCTTGGCCGACATGTTGTCAATGTATGTGGATGTAGAGCAGAAAAATTGGGATGAAATTCTACCATTTGTGACCTTCGCTTATAATACCGCTAAACAAGAGACCACAGGTTTTACGCCGTTCTATTTACTTCATGGTCGTGAAGCGGAAACGACACTAGATACAATGCTACCATTCTGTCCTAACGATTTTGATGACAATAACATCACCAAGATAGCAGCCAGAGCCGAAGAATCACGACAGCTAGCCCGAGTGCACACTCTGAGAGCTCAAGACAAAGATCGTCGACGTTACGATTCCAAACACCAAATGGTATCCTACGCTCCCGGAGATCTCGTATGGGTTTATACTCCAGTGAGAAAAGTCGGTCTCTCCGAAAAACTCTTAAGAAGGTATTTCGGACCGTATCAGGTGCTACGCCGTTTATCAGCCGTGACTTACGAAGTACAAGATTTTGATCCTGCTTCACGAAAAAGAAAACTAAGAGAAGTTGTCCATGTACTGCGTATGAAACCGTACCATGATCCCGCCGAGCAAATCGAAACCGAGGATATTCCTCCCAAAGAATCATACAAAGGACCCATCACTGTTCCAGAATAAAGACCCTTGAACAAAAAATGACAGCGGGGCGCTGTCTTCTTTTTCGAGGGGAGCAATGCCACACGCATAATTTGCTACAAGTCCCGATAGCCGAGTTGGCAGAGCGTTGGACTGAACTTCCTCAGGTCTCGGGTTCGAATCCCGGCCCCGGCAGATTTATCCAAAGACTGGAATTTTGTTTCCGTTTTTAATGTATTGTTTCTCTAGGTTCTAGATGAATCCAGATCATTCTTTAGAGTGCATACTGGTTATTTCTCGAATAAGTGTATAAAAGCAGAGTTCATCGCCAGTTGGGAATGTTCTCAGTCCAGTGTTGTATCGAGCTCCCAGCGTTAGAATAAATCTAATTGTTTGTTTAATTGAACTGTGTACTTCTTTCGAACTCCGTGACAATATTATATATCCATACACAAAATAAACAATTTTATATACCTTACGCAGTTATATTTATTTCATTTTAATTTCTGACGTTTTAGTAGTGAAATTATTATTATGAATTATATAAGCGATTCTAAAAAAAATAATTTTTTTTCACTTTCAGGGATCAATGTTTTTTGAATCAGATGCGTCTGGAGAAAATGGTGCGTTTTCTTAATCAAAGCCAGCGAAAGCAATTTTCTGAGCACTGGATTTCATGACGACGAACAAAACAAATAAGTTAAAACTTCTGAATAATGCAACTCGCACCCAAGCTGATTTAGAAACAAGAGTCGAAACCATCTCATTTTCAAAATACGTATTCGATTCCCAATTGGAAAGTCAAATAACAAGCAGCTGGTTATCAAATTATCCAAGGCCGTCACTTTGCCAGAAACAATAGCCACTGATCCAGCCCAGGAAAGGTCTTAAATCAGTTTAACAAGAGTTTCAGCAATACCTTTCACAGACGTGCTGATCTAATTTTATGCAATCGTAAATAACGAGTAAAACAACTCAGAAATGAATCATTTCAACAAAACAGTCTGGTCAACCCCCCTTGAACAGAAGATAAAGATAGCCTTATCCATTTGTAAGACTTACCTATACAATAGATTGAATTTATTTCGACATTATTAAACAAAAGGTTTGATAAGCCAGGCTAATTTAGACCAGGTGGTAACTCGTAAGCATAGGAAAGAGATTTGATTTATCATTACTGTCTCATTTACATACAAAAAACTAATGTGAATTAGAAATGCATTACACCATTAAACCGATAAGCACACATAAAATATGAAAATCTTCATTTTAAAAAAATAACAAAGAAATTTAATAGTATTTGCTAAAAGAAAAATTATCTGACTATCTCCGTAAAATGTATAATTTACATACTGCACATTAAACCATCTCTCACCGTAAAAAATGAGTTATTGCAATTAATTCTTTATTGTAATTAGGAGCATTAAATAAAACTAAGCATCCCTTACATTGCATATGATTTCATAAAAAAATTTACAAATTTTTTATTTATCATTTTTATTTTAAGAAATACAATTTTGAAAGAGCAGTTATAAGTTTTGAAATATTGTTCAATACTGTAGTAGTAAATTTTTATAATAATGAAACTGATTTCTCTTACCGAAAATGCTATGGTGGTTAACTAATATGTTCAAAGATAAAAAGTGAACAGGCTTTTTCACAATAAATTTTTTTAAGTACTTTTTACTCAATCCTTACTTCTTAAGAAATACCTTCCTAGATTGATGAGGAAGATATAAATTCTTACGAACCTACACATTTTTCAACCAACCAAGTTCAGTGATTTCAATTTACTTTCTTACATATTTCTTTACATTGTTTTTATAAATAAAAATGAACAAGTAGATAAGAAAGAAAATTTGACAAAGAAGATTAGCATGTTCATTTATCAAACTCGTGAAGACAAAAGACTTAAAAGAAGTTAAAATATCTCAAACAATCAAGAGAGATAAACACTGCCGGCAATTAACTTAAAAAGTTGCCGCCAAAACAATAAAACTGTTGAGACAATCAAAACTAGTTTTGCAGATTGAAAAATATGTAAATTCACGAAAAATTTCTCTTCGTCCAACCGGAAGGAATTGTTGTTTTATAAGTGCTGTTACCAAAATGAAGAAATAAGAATTTTATCTTCGTATGCAAACCAAGAAGATAATGAGACTAGATGTCCTTGTCACTACAAGCTGACCTTGTCAGAAAAACAGTTATTCGAATGTAGAGAAAGAATGTAAACATATTTGAAGTTAAATTCTTCTACACACAATAGAGAAGATGATTATTCTCATCTTGTAGTTTTAGACGAATGAGTTATATTTAATTAGGTCTCTTCTCGGAAAACGACTGTATCGCAGAATTACTAAAAAATATGCTTTGCATTAATAAAGGGAACAGATAACAATCATAATAATTCAAGCGAACTATAGAAGCTGAACACTTATATGAATTGGGAAGTATTCAATTTTTACACATGGTGAAAACTGCGCATTATTGTAATATATATTTCTTCACATATAATTATGTATTTACATATTGACGGATATATGTTCATACATATATGGATATATATTTTTATACTTATTTTCCCCCTTTAAATAATAAAACCTATGTAGGGACTTATCTTTTGTGCTATTATTATTGCCACCTTTTGGAATTTCAAATGTAAAACATTTTCTTTTCTTGAGTTGCACAAAGTTTTTTTTCCCCATTTAGAATCCAATAACTTTAATTTAAACTTTATAGAGATCAAATACCTGTATCTTTAGCATCCTAAGCCTCAGCAAAATCCTGAATTATCAGAAATCCACTAAAATTCCGTTTACTAAAACTGTAAAAGCTTTGAACGAGCTTCCCACACCCTCCCTTGGCTTTTCAAATTTGTTGGGTGAGCCGTATATTGGGATGTTTACCCATCAATATCATGGCATGAAATACATTAAATTCCATTTCGATTTCTTACAAATCAATTTTTAAATATTATGCAAAACAAAAAATAAAGATATCTTGGATTTTAATGAGTACAATTCCTTTAAATTCCGATAAATCGTTAAAGACAAACAACCTATATATATATATTAGTTATCTTAGGTTTATAACTATATGATTATTTTTATATTTTTGTTTATATGTATATGTATATGTGTGTATAAATTTATATATATGTGTATGTATATGTATATGATTATATATTAAAAAATTCTTATATTGGATTATATATTATATATATATATATATATATATATATATATATATATATATATCTTCAATCTTTGTTAGGTAGAATATTCTCTTGAATTACTCATTTTATTCAAATATGTACATACGTTTCTATAAATATAGATTTCTACTGAAGGGGAAGGTTAAGACCCTGTAAAGCAAGCTTAATCCTACTTCACCGCCCTAAGTCAGTGACAGCTTAAGAAAACATAATAGTTTTTCATTTTGGTCTGTCGATTTTTCTTCAGATATGGGTTTTTAGTTTCAGAACTTGTGCTTTCTGTGTTTCGAAGGTTTGTATGGAAGTTATGCGTTAGGATTGGAATGCCCACTGTTTAAAACATCATCCTAATACTCCAATGCAATGCGCTGGAGCTCCTGCTGTTTAGTCGTCGGTTGCTAAAAAGTAATCATTTGCATATTCTATTTAAGATAAGAGCGGTCGCAATTTCTTCTAGATTCGTAGTTTTTTATGTTATAGTGTATAACACCAAGAAAATATCGGAGAAATGAAATATTTTTAAGAAATTAAATTAATCTATTTGAAATAGATATAATTTCAAGAGCATTTTCAGAATGCAACATCGATACTTTGCATTTTATTTTGATTCATGGCATTTATTGCTGCTATCATAACAATAAAAAACAAGATTTTTTTTAAAAAAATCTACATTTGTTTTGAAATTGCATTTGAAGATAACGAAAACACCAGTAAGTTTTTAGGCAATGAATCCTTTTCATTCATAACGTACATGTTATGTGTGGTCTCTCTCTCTCTCTGTACTTTTTGTAATAAATATTTATATACATAGATACTCGAGTAACTAAATCAGCGGTTCAAATATCCACATGTGTTCCCTAAAATGTGAACATATTTTCAAAATCCCCTTTCGAAGAATCGTTTATCTTTGCTGGATACTCTTAAGTGAAGCACAACGTTTCTTTGAAAGGAAGATGAAATTACGGGTTGTTGTTTTTCTACTGAATATTTCATGACATAGAATCTCTAGGAATCTCTGACTCCGTTTTTTCTCCCCCTTCTTATTCTTATTAAAGCATTGCGTAACATGTTCTAATAAAGGACATCTCATTCATTCTAGCTCCAAGCTTTCAAGGTAGAATCTCACACGCGTTCCATTACCTATCGTACAGTAAATTTTTGTCAGACAATCGTATGTTGTTTCATAAGAAATATAGTTCCAGTATAGTGATTTATTTTAAAAAATCATGTTAAAAATAAAACAAATTTTTCAATAAACAATTACCCCTTAAATTCTAAAATATATTTTGCTTTTTAAATCTTTTTTGTGGTTATGTTTGAAGTTTGGTTCAATTAACATTAGCCAGAATTGTTTTAAAGATTATTTGCAACGTTTAGAAATCAAACCCAGAAAAGGGGATTGAAAAGTAAGGACAAGAACAACGCATGGATTGAAATTCAAGGACAGGAGTTAATGAATCATTTGTTTATAAAAGAATATACTTACATGATACAGTGAGTGTGATCAAATTTTATGTGATATGCTAAGTTATAATTTAAGTTCAATTATAGTATAAAAATATGAGTAAAACTCAAATGTCACCTTCCAGCATTTTTGGAAATGTTTAAATTCTTTAAATTTTAATATTTTCGAAGTCTCTCATTACATGCCACATTTCATTATTCACTATAATACTTACGAGATAGATGACGCTGTTTCCACGCTGTGTAATAATCTTGTATACCCAGTTTAAGTGGGAGTTCAGTGATGAGTAAGAATAGCAGCGTACACAGACTCGTCGTATGTGATACGATATGACAGTATATAGCATCATGATATTCTTAAAAACACGTAGAAAGCGCTGAGGGGGTAAAAATTAAAAATCTGTTGGCCTAGGGAGGGGGTTAAACACCCAAACCCACCCTTGTGCATGCCACTGAGTTAGAAAAAAAGAGTGAGCACTCAGAGACGTGTTAAGGCAGGGGTATCCAACCCGCGGTCCGGGAACCGCATGTGGCCCGCCTTGAATAATTTTGCGGCCCACGAAATTTTTACAACTTTACAAAATTCTTTAAAAAGTTTTCTTTTTGTGTGTAAAAAATAAATCCCATAATTGTTATTTTATCACGTTGCTTCTGTTACTGCGAATCTCTTTTTTCTAAATTGAAATTTCGTGCTCAAACATAAATCGTGCTCAAACTTAACGCACGCACTGAGATCGACTTGCAAAAACAAAGTGAAAGATTTGAGAAACAGATATCTCACTAATTAAATAAATTAACCATTATTTGACCATTACATTACTATACTATGTTTGTATACATGAAAAACAATGAAAATAATAATATATCAGTCTGTTTTAAATTTTCACTCCAATAATTGTTTGTAATGGATCCAAATCTAATATAAAGATATATATTTTTATATGCGGTCCGCGGGATTGTAAAGTTCTTCCGAAGTGGCCCGCGAGGTCATTTGGGTTGCCTGTCTTAAGGCATGGGTAAACTGATCCTGGACCCAGGACCTCGTCTCGTTCTCGACTTAGCCATAATAAAATCATGATTCGAATAATTTCAACAGTCAAATGTTACTTTCGGTTGTTTTAACCAAAAAACTGGGAATTTCGGACGATATGTCAAATGGCTACATGTGATGGACGTGGTTCATGTATAGGCCTAGGCTTACCGTCATACTCCATCATTACTCTTTCTGTCAAAAGGAGGCAGTGGGTCGTGCGATTGTAAGTCATGCGCATATATTTGCTTGGGGTTATTGTTTGCACGAGTATTTGACAACGTATGCTATGTAGTGTCTACTTTTATGGGTCATAGGTGGGGCTTACATTTATGTAGGAGTGCATGACTTACTTTTGCGTAAGAGCCCAGGGCCTCAAGAAGTTATAAGACGTCCCTGTGAACACAGAGAGTAGAATAGTGAGGTTGCAAAAGGAATATTATGGTTGGTTTCAGTGGTGTCTTTGGCGTAACGTAGAATATCAAGGCCCCATGTAAAGTCAGGTTTTTCTTTTAATATTTTATAAATTGATTATAAATACGTACTTGGCGTCAGTCAGGCTTTGGGTTCTCCTAGAATCCTAAGCTCCCCCGCGATGCCAGGCTGACCGTTACGCCACTGAGTATTGTACAATGAAAGTTGTTATTTTTGAAGGTGTTGAAGTGAATTAATAATATGAGTATAGATCAGAGCTATATACATATATAATTTCATTTTTAATTTTGCAAAAACAGATACACTTTTTTTCAAAAACAGAAATTATTTTATGCAAATCATTTTTTTCGATATGCGAATTCGTTCGGTTAAACAGACTATTACATATAAAACACTGAAGCGATAGTTTTTAGTCTCTCTGATGATGTAGTGTTAGAAATACTAGAAATGCATTCGGACACAAATCATATATATGTACAGTACATTAATCATCAACTTTAATTAATGAAATATTTTTAATAAGTTCAAATATTCTTACCATTCACTAGCTCCACATTTCAAGCAGAAATTACAGAAACTAAAAAGAAAGAAAAACGAGATTTTAGTTTCCATAAAAAAAAACCAACATTTTAATTAAGGCAAGACAATGCAACAAAAATATTATTTATAACACGATCAAATTTTTTTTCGAAGTCGTACAAATTATTATTATTACGAAAAAAATAATGCACATATATCAATACTTTCTTCTTATTTTTTAAAAGAAATTATGATCATTATTAAGACTTCTAAAGGAAAGGGGGGGGGGAGTAAAATGAACTCAACACTAAAGATTTTGTTTCAGAAAAAAATATGTAACCTCACATTTTTTCATAACAGTCTTGAGAAAAGCGCTACCTAGTTCATCACCAGTATATTAATATCTCAAATGTCACATTCAACAATGAAGATGAAGTACCATGACAAGGGATTTTAGAAGCACGCACTCTCCATCACTATTTGTAGACCTTTCTAAATCTTTGTGTGACAAAACGCAGCAGAACAGTAGATGTTCTAAACAAACCAGGGGAGAATGAATGAAGTTTGATTTAATCACTGCGCAACAAGAAATTGAAAAGAATTAATGGTACTTTTGATTGATGAGGTATAAAATAAGCTTACAACTTCCGAGAAGGCTTCAAAGAACTAAAAATTTCTTATACTGGTATCGGTTAGCTTTATCCTATTAGCTTTTTTTTCCCACCGGTGATCACAAAAAATATAATGGTTTTGTACAAGAAATTCTTAAAAGAAATCTTTTTTTTTTTCTCGAGAAATAATGAACTTAAAAGTTCATTATTTCATATATGAGTACTTAATCAATAAGTAATTACGTAGCAAATCAATGCTATTTAAGATGTGGCACAACATGATAAAAGTACTTTAACATGAAATATGTTTTCTTTTTGAGTAAACATTATTTTAAAAAAGTTAAATATATATATATTGTTTTCATTCAAATAAGACATATCAAAATAATTGAGGATGAGAAATTAAAGAAACAAAGAATGTTGTGTAACGCCGTCATCTAAAAAGTGTTTATAATCTACTCTACTATTGCCTGTTTATTCTTCATCTTTTCATTAAATTGAACTGTACGTCATTACCAGGCAAGAAGTCATATAGAATCTTTCTTTTGTAGGTTCAACAATGGATATATATATATATATATATATATATATATGTGTGTGTGTGTGTGTGTGTAAGGATAATTAAACTAGATTAAAAATTAAATTCCCTATCTAGCACTTAACTCATATTTTTCATTTGATCTTCAAGTATCAAACTAATCACCCATTTATTTCTTCCGAACATATGGCCTAGCCAATAAACATGTCTAATTCCAGATCGTTAGATTTAATAACCCTATATGTCAGTATTTACTTTCAAGTACACTCATAAAATCAGAGGTACTTCTCACATCTGGCTTAAGTGGTAAAACATCTAGATCTCACTTTGGCGTTCTTTTTCTCTCTTCCTCTCAGCGTCAGAGCTTGTATAGATTTCATCAAATAAAGATCCTTTTTACAACTAAGTCTGATCCTGGCTCAAAAAACATGTTATACATAACCACAAATACATTCCCCCCCCCTTCCTTTTTATAAAAAAAAACAAGTGAAATGGATGCACAATCAAATAGCTAAAGAAACAACATTTCAAAGAAGTAAGGACCAATTGCAATTTCTTATTTACAACAATTATTTAAAAAAATTTAATGTACTAATCCTAATTCAGATAATTTGATACTTTTATTTTATTCAGATGATCATGGGGCAATCTTAAGATGTCCGACTATGTTTGGAACTGTGATTTTGAAAAAACGCATAAATAAATATTTTTTAAATATATATTTAGTATCACCTGAATTAGAATATACATATAAAGTTGTTTTAAAGATATTATTACTACAATAAAAAATTACTTAAAAGCATTTTCTTAGGAAAAAATTAACAAAGAATTACATATTTTCAAAACATTCTCCTTCTTATGAAAAATGATTCTAAAATATTTTGCTTATATATATAACTTAAGCCTCCTGTACAGAGCTTGAAATGGAGTTCTGAAATACATAATTTAGAAATACATTTATTCCTATTTTAATATGTTAGAGAGTAGAGAGCAAAAGACATCGGTTATTATTTGTCTTTCTTTTTTGTCAAAAAATTATATTTAAGTCATTTTTATTGAAATAATATTCTCCTAAAACAATTTTATATGTATATCCAAATTCAGGTGACAGTAAATATAAAAAAAATATTCATTAACACGCTTTTCCAAAATCACGGTTCCGAACGTAGTCAGATATTGAAAGTAACTAAATATTTTTAACGAAAACCAAAATGTATGCGATATAAAAAAAAAGTCTCACATGTTTAAATCTTATATTCACAACTTATTTGTGTTTGTATTAATTCAAAAAGCAATAATGAATAACTTCATACATCTCAGCTTACTACATTGATTATTAGTTGGTATTGGAATTGCTTCGAACTTAAAAGCAAACTTATTTCTTAGTTTGCTTTGTATTCCGCTCAAAACAAAGTTGTTCATATCGTGTATTATATCACTGAACATTTCTCACTCACAACCGATCATTGCAGAACTTGCGCAAATATATTTGATACTATAATTACTTCTGCCAAGTCATGGATTCCAAACCTTTCCTTGAACTTGTCTTTTTGCAGAGGAGTTACTCTTCTGGATGGAGCAATTTGTCTTGGTGAACAGAACACACTCTCTATTCAACAGTGCATACGCATCATCCACAAACGTCAAATTTTATGGTCTCTCTGGGGAGTCTATAATGGTCCTTTTCTCAATAGGAAAAGCAGTGGGAAGTCTCAAGAGAGATTTACACATCGAAACCATAAGCGAATGGGAAGTTATTTTCAGAGACATCGAAAGAACTAACGAGCTCGCTGAAGCGTTCAGCACCAACTGAGTTCAAAAACAGAAATAAGAAAAATAATTTTAAAAAAAGAAGAAATAGATGCAATGTAACTGAATAATTAAATCTTAAGCCAATCAAGATTATTTTTTATATGCTTCGCCAATAATTATTACCCTCGACGGAGTTGCGCAAAGTTTTTTCAAGATGATTTACCGAATAAGGTTACAGCTGATGTTAGGTATATATATATAATGACTATAGACTGTTTTTCATGTGTGAATACAAGTAATCGTTATTGAGCTTGAAATACGTGCAAGACTATTGCATCATTTAAGACATTTTGAATGAAGACATTTCTTGAAACATAATGGGTGTCAATAAATTATATGGAGTAATTGATTTTCTTCCTTTTCATTCAGACTCATACGACGAGTAAATCTAATTTTTTTTTATTTTACACTAATTGAGCTTAGAATGTAACATAGAAGACGTACAAGTTCAACTAAAAAAGCTAATTTTCTTTAAAAATAAATTATGTGAAGCATTATAATGCTCGGATAAATATATTTTTTCCAGTCTCTGAAGAAAAGCACCTACCAAGGTCAATTACTTACAAAATAATGAATTACTTTTCTTCTTTTTAAAACTTTCAAAATCAACCAATTTAATTCTGGAAGTGTTCAATGCTATGGTGTTAAAAAAGTTAATTATATTACAATTGTCGAACATTAGTACCTAAGCCATTAGTTCACGGCGCCTCCAATAATTTGTAAAAAAATTCTCACTGGAAAGTGCAACAAAATTGTTCTAATATTCACAAATCATAGGGCGACCGTAGTCAGACAGAATATAGTTTGAACCATTACAATGATCTTAAGATATATGAAATTGTTGACATTCATACTTTTTGATCTTCTTAGCATCTTATGCTTTATATAAATAAGGTTCGCGATTCCAACAAATATATATTTCCTAAATTATACCTTTCCAAATGATTAGAACAGAACATAGGTGAAGCGGCATGTAAAAAACTTTACAATGATGTAGCTAAATAATGTATATCTGGAGGTAACACACAGGCACCATTAAATATTTCGCAATAAAAAGCATTCTACTTGCGAAGCATTTACAAGCAGCTCACTAGATGCAACAAATATTTTTCCATTTTGAAATAAAATGAAACTAAAAAACCAAATATGGCTCAAACACTACGGCAGAGAACTTGAGTTATTCAAATGCCGTTAGCACTGAACTGAAACTGAATATCGATGCTTTATGGAAAGCATACCGTTAGTTCGACTACAAACACATCATTTCCGAAGAGAAATGAAGATTATAGTTCACACATTACATAATGTGTTCAAAGAAATCGATTCCCAAAGGAACGCAGGTAGCTTTGTACAAGAGCAAAACGATCATCTCAGTAACAAGCAGCTAAGCATTATCATTGAAGAACCAAAAGGTAATGCCGGCATTATCATTAGAGGCCAACTTAAGTCAGCTCGAGGTCACACAAGGAACTTATCTACTAACCCTTCAGATGAGTTTACCAACAATGCAAAGACGAGATTGTTGACGAAGGCCGCGTTTTATACTGAGGGTCAGTCACCTTTTCTTTTAGTGAGTTGAGATGAGTGTAAAGGGTAAATGATGGGTGGTTGTGGCAAAAAAGAACACTTGTTTCTTTTTCTTTTCTTTTTTTAGTTGGAAAAATGTAACAATTAATTCCTTTTTCCCTCTATTTTTTTTCAGGCACGTAATGGGTTCGTAAGGTCTAATTTATTTGTTTGACGACCGCGTTTTCTTTGAGGAAACTTAAACGGAATGCCACGGCATTTGCTTGTTTTGTATCACGAAGTGTAAAGATTTCAGACAATAATTAGGTGAAGTACAGTTTTATAGCTCATTAAATATAATTATTAATAGAAATTTAAGGTATCACAGGTTCATGAAATGGAAAGAAAAAAACTTTCATAGGTAATAAATATATAATGCATGTGTGTTTTCTAAGCAAAAAAAGAGCTAAGAAAGAAAAAAATAGAAAATAAGATTGCCTTCAATTCCAATCAGAAAGGGTCACAAGTAATTCTGAGTCACCAGAATGTTTACTTTTTATCTCGTATATTTCAAGCAAAAACTCGCATACCAGATTTCTTTTATATGAAAGAAATCTGGTATGAAAGTTGAACACGTTGAAAATGTTTCGGAGTAAAACCAACATCATTTAAAAATGAAAAATTCTGGGCAAAATAGGAGAAACAAAAATGTATCAATTTTATCATATTCTAGTCTCGCTTTGCTAGGTATTTCGTGATATTGTAACATTATACATTATTTTTAGATTATTGTTATCTAGCACTAAGCTTCCAATTGCATAGAAAAATATTCTTATAGCCCTGATTTAAAAAGGACTGAACTTGAATTTCTAAAACAGAAGTATATTAACCTTTTACGCCCCTGTAGCCCAACGCCAAGTAGTCGATTTCCTCAAACATCATTTTTAGCAGATCCCTACTCAACAAAATAAACATAAAATTCTAAATATAAAAGTCTAACAGTTCAAAAACGAGATTTTTTTAATCTTTAACACCCCTGTAACTCCCTACAAGCCCCCTTAAGAGTCTATTTTCCCAAAACCTGTTCTAAGTGATATCTACTCAATAAAAGAAATATGTTTGCAAAATTTAAAGTTTTGAAGTCTAACAGTTCAAAAACGAGGATTTTTTTTAAACTCTAACGCCTCCGTAACTTTTCGAAACTCCCCTCCTAACATTTGGCAATTTGTCGATTTTGTACCTATCTTTTTGTCGTATTTCTATAGTCTATGAAAAAATAGGGAAACTTAAGTGGTGAAAACATTTTTGAAACTAAAACTTAACAATCTAAGATGAAAAATTACCATTATAAACTAAGATAAATTATTTCATATCGCTTAAATTTCAATACTTTTAAAACGGTTAATATTATTTTTCTAGAAAACTAATAAAGTATACTAGAAGTATTTTTTGATACACTTAAATTTTATACAATGAATTGTGAAGTTCGTTCCTACTTATATAGTTATTGCATTTAATTATGATTTATTTTTTTTTCAAGTTCTGATTCTTCCAGCGAGTTTAAGTTCGATTTCCGAGGTTGCCGATATAAATATTCAAGGAAATGAATGGAATAGCGTTTTCTGCTGAATTATATGCGATATTGCTTTATTAGATACAATCGAAAGGAGAAATTGATGCTTTAAATTGCTCTATTAAATTGCTCTGTAAACTACTACTGTGACTGTTACGCATTTTAATTAGGAATACGACGCTTTTCTCACAAGATAATTTCTATTTTTGTAAATATATTTAATTGAAAATAGTACAAGCTGAGAACAAATTGATAGAACCTTCATTTATTAAGAACTAAATCAATTATGTTAATACGTCTTTTGTTTGATTTTGACTTTGTATGATAAAGAAAGCATCTTACCTGAGTTAGAATTTGTACAGTAAAACACGCACATCTTGCCTGAGTTTGACTAAATACTCATGCATTTTATTAAATGTTTTATGTTTTTTATTAAAATGCGTAACAGCCACTGGATATTAATTTGGAATACGGATATTTTCTCAGAGGATAATTTCAATTTTTGTAAATATATTCAATTGAAAATAGTACAAACTCTGAACAGAGATTGAGAGAATATTCAGTTAATAACAGAATTGATTCAGTTCTTAATACGTCTTTTGTTTGACTTTGACTTTGTATGATAAAGGAAGCATCTCACACCTGAGTTTGTATTTGTACATTAGAACTCGCACATCTTGACTGAGTTTGACTAAATACCCAAGCATTTTATTAAATGCTTTGTGCTTTTATTAAAATGCGTAACAGCCACTGCATATTAATTTGGAATACGAAGATATTCTCCCAGGATGATTTCTATTTTTGTAAATATATTTAGTTGAAATTCGTACAAGCTGAAAGTATTAAGAGAACATTCAATTAATTACAGAATTGATTTAATTCATAATACGTTTTTTTTGTTTGATTTCCACTTTGTACGATAAAAAATCTCGCTTGCGTTTGAATTTGTACAGTAAAAAACACACGCACATCTTGCCTGAGAGAGAGTTTTACTTTATACAATAAAACATCTTGCTTGAGTTTGGATTTGTATTAACTCTAGAGATTCTCATGTGATTGTAAAATGGCTAGACCTCACGAAAAAAAGAAATGAATACAGACTTAAAAAGAAACATTTCCATTCGTCGGGAAATTCAGACCACAATTTCTATTTTTACATAAAAAATTGCGAAATGCACTAAAAAAGAGTGTGAAAAAAAGGCACACAAGGGCTAGGACTGATGCAAGCGATTGTCATTTTTTCCCTTTCAGTTCAGATCAACACTGGAAACACAAAAGATTGTAAAGAATGAAAAAGGGTTGAGAGTGTTTCCCTCCTTGTTTAAGCGTCCGGCTATTTTCTGGCCTTCCGCACACAAAGTTTCCGATTACCTTTTTATACATTTGTTTACTAACAAGCAAGGATGACTCATTTATGTCGGATGGGAATGTCAGAAATATTACAGACGATTTCTAAAGAGGGTGGCAATATTTGCCTGTAGATTTCAACATGAATTATTTGCCCACTGCTATAGATCAACATGCCAAAATACAGAGTTGTTGCCTCGTCTAATTACGAAAAGAATATTAATTTTTTTCTGGAGGGGGGGGGACGTAAGATTTAATAAGCATTTAATAAACAAATCACACACAATACATTTTGAAACTACAACTTCAGGTATATGTCATGATTTAAATAATCAGGGATGGCCAACCCAATTGACTTCGCGGGTCACTTCAGAAAAACATTATAATCCCGCGGGCTACATATATATATATATATATATATATATATATATATATATTATATTTGGATCCATTACATTTACTGGAGTGAAAATTCAAAACAGATTGAAGTATTATTAGCGTTTTCATTGTCTTTCATGTATATAAACATAGATATCACAATATGCTAATCAAATAATGTTTAATTAGTGAGATATTTGTTTCTCAACTCTTTCACTTAGTTTTTGCAAGTCGATCTCAATGCGTGTATTTGCGCATCGTAACTGACGTTGCATGTTTTCATCCGTTAAGTTTAAGCGTGATTAATGTTTGATAAATTTCATTTTCTGAAAAAAAAAGAAAGATTCTCAGTAACAGAAGCAATGTGATAAAACAGTTATGGGATTTATTTGTTAAAAGAACCTCTAAAAGCAAAAATATTGCACAGAACAGTTGTATTTTGTAAAGTTGTAATGAATCTCGCGCCCGTAAAATTATTTAAGGGTCACATGTGGCCTTCGGGCCGCGGGTTGCCCCCCCATTTAAATTGATCCAATCCAACAATTTGTTGAGTAGATTTTGATTTTAAATCATGTCGCACTTTTAAGCAACACGAGGGCTACTGGTGACCACAGTCAAGTGACGAGAACGACACGTGAGTTCTGGCACCCCCTCTCCAAACTTCCGCATCACGCCAACGAGGGGATTTTGAGTTTGATTTAACGTGCATTAGCTCATGTACATGGATTGTCTTTAGTGGCATGAGCATTTCAACCCTCTAATAGACAAATTTGTTGAGTAGAAAAAGCATACTCGTTAAACGTTCTAGTAAATAAAAAAAATAGTAAACATAAATGATACATTGTTATCTTAGAACATCACCTTCTTTTTAGATTTAATACTGGTTTTAAATTTTAAAGCTTTTTTTAACTAAATCTGCAGTACATGTACTCATGGAGGTAAGTGATGCTTTTTCAAAGGGTACGTGAGCAACTCAAAAAAGAAAGGGGGAAAAAGAAAAAAAAACAGCAAAACTCAAAGATAAAAGAAGGATGTATAATTAATGATACATTTTACCTTAGGGTACATCAAATCTTAATTTTTTAATGGAAGGAGATGATGACAAAATATTTGAGAATAAGTGACCAAAGTTATCACAGAAAATGAACACAGATCTCTGTCTTTGGTCATAGGAGGGAAGGAATGATACTAATAGAAAAGTCGAGCAATTCAATAAAAATGTGTTTTCAAATGCTATATTTAAATTACGTGGGAAACATGCTATTTAAATGCTTTCTAAGATTCCAATACGATGTAATATATATAAAAGCGAAAATTTCAAACAACTAAGTAATACATTGACGATGTAAGATTAATATTCTATTTTTTACTTTTTCTTTTTTTTGTTGTGAAATAGAGAATCAAGGTATATGTATATATATATTTCTTTTTAAGCAATAAAATACCAACAAAAACTTCTGAAGCGAATTGTTTTATACCTATACGTAATCTTGAAGTACACATTTCTGCATCCCCTCCCCTAATATACATCTTTTCTTAAAACATAAAGAGTACTGTGATCATAGACATAGAATGTCTGTTAAGACTTCGTATCATGTAGTAGTGGATCATTCTGGCAAAGTTACTTCAGTATAATGTAGAATAAATCAGGAAGAGAGACTTTCAGCATTTTTAAATCCCTCCAACGGTTGTTTTCACAGTTTCCGATTTTAAGAAGCATTCATGTCTGCAATAACTGTAACCTGCACGAGGATTAAATTCTGCTTGTCGCACACACGGATCTGTTTATGTGAAACAGAATAAGCAGTAAAAAGAAGAAAAAGAAAATCAAAGTGTCTCTGGAACGATGTTACGGAAGAGAGAAAAAAAGGGCAGCCGCACACATTATCTCTGTTAACGTAACTATGCGGCCTTGGGGCAAGGTCGTGCTTTTAGTACCTCAAGGCCATCCAAGCAACCCACGCAGTGAAGGTTCAATAATGAGGTTTCAGACCCAGGTAAATAAACAAGTTTCTGTAGCAGGGGGATTTCCACTCCAAATCAAAGAAAAACAAAATTTTCAAAATATTTAGACGGTATACGGGGAAATCTAGGAAGTAGGGTAACTGGAGGTTAGCTTGTGGTTAACCTTTACAAACATCCTCGTCGTGAGAAATTTTATATCTATTCACATAAAATGGTGCCTTACAAGGATTTAAATGTGGAGTAGTTTATAAACGGGTTGAGGGGGACTTACAATATTCTAAAAATGTTCTTTGAGCAATGGTGGGTAAATAGCGGCCCGTGGCCCACATGCAGCCCGCCAGTTATAGTCAGAAAACCAGATAAACAGAAAATGTTCTCCAAACTTGGGTCAACATGCATTTGTGCGCAAAGTTTTCTTGCATGAAGACCAACAAGAGTAAATAAAGATGCAAATTGGTTGACATTAACTTGCAGACTGTGATTAGAGCAATCCCACTCCTGATTATGTGTGATAGGGTACTTGTCTCATTAAACTGATTCTAAAATAATATTTGTTTGCAGTAATAGATGTGAAATTAGCTCAGTAAAAAAGCTAAATAAGACTGCCGCTATTTTATTTACCTTATATTTATTGATTTGTATTTATATGGTACAGTTTATATTGTTACTAAGATGCAAAGTTAATTAATGTGAATGTAATCAAATTAAAAAGGCGCTGCCCTCGGAATCCTCCTCTCTTCATTGTGGTCCTTGAGCCAAAATAATGTCTTAGAGCAAGGGTGGGCATTAAGTCGATCGCGATCGACCGATGGACCACCAAGACATATTGGGGTGACCGCCTTTACTAAGAATTAAGCCGTGCATACTAAAAGAAACATATTTGTGGAACACCGTTGCCAGCTAACTGGAGGCTGGGTGAATCGCAACATCTTGAAAAAGTTAGAAGTAGCCCGTACTCTGCAAAAGTCTGCCCACCCTTGACTTAGAGCATGAAATAACCACATTTAAGAAATTTTATCCTGTACACTTAGCTAATATGAATTCCTTCTTCCTTCAATTCTTCCAACAACAACACCAATACATTAGAGACACTCGAAAAGAACTAATATCAACAACTACCATAAAAATGTATTTAATTTAATTAATACTTAAACAGTGAATGACAAAATCATTCATAGAGTTTAGTAATGTTTTTAATTATGAAAATGTAAGTATTATTATACAGTGGCTTTAATACGAAAAAGAAATAAAAATGCCTATTTTTCTTTTCGTGGATTTATCATTCAGACATTCACGAGCAAACTATACAGATTTATAAATCAAGTACGATGTATTTCCAGATTATACGAGATTTATCGCTATAACAAGTAATAATAATAATAATAAAGCGTAATATTGCTGAATTTTCTAAAACGACAAGAAGAGAATCTATGATGTATTACATCCATTTATCCAAAAATAATGACAAACATACATCAAAATATTTTAGCCCTGTCTTCAGCATTAAAATCTTAGAAAAATGCCCTCAGTTGAAATAGCCGTAAACAAGTCATCTACAAGACCTCTATAATTCTGTAGAACGCTGAAGCATTAATTTTGATTTACAACCATGGGGGTCAGAGAGCGAAAATTGCCGATGCAGGGAATGAAAAAAAAATAACATATCCAAAAATGTGATGTCTTAAGTGGCTTTGACTTTTTGGGAGCAATAAATTATGTTCCATAATTGGAGCAAAATTTTACGAATAGTTCCAAACTTTCTAGAATTAATTGCATTAAATAATATATTAATACTCCACAAGCATTATTTGATCAAAGTTATGCTTAAAATTTTTCCAATTGCAATCTTCTGAAAGATAGATTTTTCTCCCGAATTGATCGCTCCACATTCAATATTGTTTTATTTCAACATTCCCTTAGAATTCTAAATTGAGTTTCAAAAAAAAAAAAAAAAAAAAAAGAGCTTACGATTTTTAGCGGAAAATTCCTTTTAGAGCACTTTAAGTTCATTTTGTATTCTGTCTAAAGCTTTTAAGAATGTTCTTTTCTTTAAAAGTTTAAGAGTATTAAATTGAGTAAATGGGGCTAGCGCGTACAAATGTCACTTACATATTAACAGAATAAAATAGTATTAAGTAATCTCGGTACTCGAATATAACATGTATTTCATTTTATTCTTTCTGTTTTCAATTTTATAATATGATGGCAATAACTATAATATCCTATACGAAAAATAAAAGTAAAGGATGCAATTTTTAATACAATAGCACCTATGATAATTTGTTTTCGAAAATTTTATTTAATTTTTTATATTTAAAAAAATACGTAATATGTTGGAATGTATAATACATAATGCAACGAAAATACTTACCGTAAAGAAACAACCTTTTTAGTTTAAATATTCGTATATTAGATAAATTATTAATATTAATTCTTTTAAACGTCCGTATGTTGAGTAACAAGTGTAACGATTTTGTAATTTTGATATAGGTTGGTGATGTCCACACATACACAATTTTCACAAGCATTACTTTTAATTTCATAATAAACTGAAATTTTAAAATGCAATATCATTTTCCCTTTAAATACCTTAAAAATTAATAAAACTCTCTATTCAAGGTACGTGAAAAAAGACACTAAGAATTAAGATTATTTCCAGTTTATTGTATTTCACTGTAGATTTAAACTCAGATAAATTGTTTTTTTTTTAGTTTAAAAAATAACCAAAAATGAGATATCAACACCAAAAGTTTTCTGGAGAATGTTGGCGAGAGAAAAAAAAGGAATTAAATCCCTTTTAATGTATGTTGATATCAGTGATTTGAATACCTACAACATATTCTAACAAAAATACTTACTGGAAAAAAAATGATAACTTTAAACTGCTTTTCAATTTCTACACTATTAGCTCACACTCTCTATATACTTATTTATTTATCTTGGTGGAATTTTCAATCGTTAATTAAATACATTTTTAAGTGCTCAATTGAGCTGAAATTTTATATACATGATTATTTTGGATAACAATGCAATAATTTAATTATAATTAATAAAAATTTATTGTGATTAAAACTAATTATTTAAAGTATTACAAATACAGCCATGTTTACATCATTTTTGGCGACTTGTGTCAAAAAACTTGAAAAGGTTTTTTTTTCTCACGTTTTAAAGCATTCAGTTGAACTGAAATTTTATGTACACGATTGTTTTGGATGACAATGTGATACTTTAATGATAATTAATAAAAATTAATTACCACTTAATCTTGCTATTCTGTCATATGTATATACATATTTATATTAATTGTAACTATTTAATAAAAAGTAGCTAAAATAAAATTTCTTTGTTGATCTAAGTAGGAATTGACTTAAATTTTTTTTATATTACTTGTGTGTTTTATTTCTTTTTAATTAGATATATTTTATGTCAAGAGAATATGCAGTTTTATTCTTTGTAGGAAAAATTTATTATTCACTTTAGTACCACTACGATGGATTTTTGAATAAAAATGTTAAATAAAAAGCAAAATGTGCGCTTAAAAATGAGAGCACTCTATTTGATCTACCTTGCTGTCTCTTCTCTTTCACACTAAAAATAATTAGTTATTGCATTATTATTCCTTAACAAAAAAAAGAGTAACACCAAATTTTTGTGAGGGATTTTTTCTGGATTTATTCATTGGTTAAAGTAATTTCATTTTGTTCTACAAAGAGAATTATGCACAGAATCGAACCTTTTTTTAACTATTTATTGTTCACCCAGTTATAACATACTTAAAAAAATTATTTAATTTTGGTAAAAGAGTTAATGTAATTTTTTAAACAATATTGGTTTATTAAAAAGAGAAACGGACCTATTTTTGATATATTTAGCAACATATTTACTGAACCACATTTCAGCAACATTAAAAAACAGATTCGTTATCATTTAAACTCTTTTAAAATGTGCTTTTATTTTCTATACGAAACTACAATTCAATTTAATCCACGAAAATTAATAAACAATCTTAATAACTAATCACTTTTTTACATGTCCCACGATAAAGGTTTCGAATAAAAACAACTGGGTCACTTCATTTAATTCATCTTTTTTACTTAAATGATGGGACAAATAAGATTTTTAAAGCACATCGAAATATTAGTCGACGTAAAATACGCTCTACTGCAAGCTAGATATTTGTCCTTGATTTCAAAATCGTTAAAGCTCTTGCACATACAGAGGCACATGTTTTTTAAGGTAATAAAACTCCAGATTCATACGAAAATTGTCATCCATCGTTTCACATCCGATAGTTTCATGCCGGACGCACATTTCCGTGACATGAAGTATGAAAATTCGTAACGGAAATCAGTGATTTATAAGCATACCAGAAATCTGCGAATAATCTATAGCAGATGGTCAATAATATACGACTAAATAGGAAACAATATTCATGTTTAAGTAATTCATATTGGATTATTATATAATTTAGAAGCATTCTAAAAAATTTACGAATAATCTGCAATAATTAGTAATATGCAACTATATTTTCGAAAAAAATACACCACTTAGAAAACAAAGTTAAATTTTGAATTTCTTTTCCAAATATACATAGAATTAACAAATGATATGTAATTACCAACCAACATTATACACTTACATTTAGACTATTAAAATTAAAGGAAAAATTACAATTATTTTTGCATTTACAAGCATACCAAGAGTTCGTAAATTTAAAACGCTCCGTCATTAAATTAAAAAATGTTTCTCTACCTAGGTTATTTAAATTAAACTATTTTTTGGGATGGAGTCAAGACTGTGATAAAGAAGACCTTGACAAGTTCCTTTTTCAAGTGTGAAATAAATTCTCACGAATACAAGATTAAAAAACAGGAAATGCTTCAAGCGTTTAAAATAAACTTAATCAAATCCTTCGCGCACTAATAACCGTACAACTTCACTGACGCTTATTTTAGGTAACAATTATAATCTAAAAGTGTGAATAAAGAAAAACTAATGCAATCCTTTCGCAATCACTTCAAAGCATTTCTTTTCTTCTACGCACAGTCATCGGGAGAATCAATTATTCGAGAGTTTTAGCACTATACTTCATTAAGAAAACAATAGGGCATGTTGCAAGAGCTTATCCCCGGGAATTTTACGGACTATAAAACTTGTCAGTTAGTTTTCCTTTGTTGTGTACTTATCATCTTCCGCTCTCTTCGAGATACTGGAGCGTCGCGGCTCAGAAGTTATTACGTTTCTTACTTTATACGAAGCCTGTGAAAGTATTTTGACCTCAATAGTCCACCCACTTTGCCATCCGTTTTGACCATCGAGAAAGAGAGAGAAATGGTGTTCCGGTTATTGTTTGGCTATTACCATTTAGAGAGAAAAGGTTAAGAAAAACCTCCTGTTTGCCTCTAGGGAAGGGCAAGAGTTAAAGTCATGCATTGGTACAATTGACTTTTGGGCCATTTGTTTCAGTTTTTTTTTCAGGTTTAGTACAATACAGAATACTTTGAATGGTATTTTTTCCCTCCTTTTTTAAATTTCACTTTCATGGAAGTATGAAGACTAGAAATTTCACAGGAAAAGTGGAATGGTCAGGTGACAAATTATCATTTGCGTATAAGCAAAGAATGAGTAACTTATATCCAACACCATGAATTTTTATTATTTGTTAATTCTTTTTGAAAAACAAATTGAAATTTGCAGAAGAACAGATCGAGTTTAACTATGTACTCCTAAAAAATAATGACGATATTTGGTATATTGATTAAAAAAAAACTTACTGAAATGATGCCTAAAAACCTGTTCAAAACGCAGAAATGTAAAAAAAAAAATGTATTTATAATAAAGAATGAAGAGTCTCATTAATCTGATGTTAACTTTTAAAAATAAAAACTGTTAAGATTTTTTGTTCGTATTTTTATAATACAATAATAATAATAAAAAAAGATAAGTAGTGAAAGCAAATTTTGTTAAGTAAATAAGGTGTTATTAGTAAGCTATTATTTAGTTACTATTCGTCTTCAACCCCAATAAGTGTGTGTATGTGTCCATTGTATGTGTGCATAATTAGTTATGTTATTCAATATACAGAATGCAAAATTTCGTTATTAAAACTTCATCATCCAAATATTAAACACGTAATGAGTAATCAGGCCCACTGAAGAAAGTATACGTACAATTACTTTTCGATTCTCCTTAAATGATAATTGCTATCAAGAAATGTATATATCTTTTTAATTATTTTCTTTTATATAGTTCTGAGCGTCTCTCACATTTAAAAGCGTCTAATCTTTGGCAGCAATAATACTGAATTTAGGATCTTAGTCGACGTACACATACGTTGGTAAGCAGTATTAAAATCAAAAATGTTCAATAAAAAGAAAACATATCTAACTTTGATCTAATGATATATGAATGAATTCTTATAGAAAGGACTTTTTTTTCGTTTTGATAATCTTATGGGAGAAAAAAAATCCTTTTCCACACTTTTTTTTTATATAGCATTGAGGATATTGAAAGGTACTTGTGAAAATAATACCAAGTCATTATAAAAATATATATGTATAACATTCCGAATTGGATTTTATTTTTCATAAACACCTTAGCGTGGTTCGAATGTTGAGAATAGAGATGCTGGATATATAAATATTTAAAAAGAGTATCTACAATAAACAAATGCTACCAGCATTAAATGGACTTTAAATTAAAAATAAACAAACGCTAAGAATTTATTTTATTTTTAAAATGAATGCGCATTTATATATCAAGCGCATTTCAGTCACAACAATCCCAAGTTGGAATGCGAAAAATTCATAAAACAAAAACTATGTACTGCGTCACTGAAAAACATCCTCTTTTTCGGGGCTGAAACATTCAGATATTTTCCAGAAAAAACAACGAACAGATATTAAAAATTTCTATGAATATTACATTTTAGAACCGATTTTTCTATTTTATAAGCCAATTTAAATGTTACCCACGTTCATGGTATTGGGGAATTTTCTTTTAGAGAAAGTTTTTCATTGTATAAAATTAGTGGTCAGTAACAAATGGACAAAGTAAAATGTGACGCGAATAGAAATCCCGGATTTAAATGCTCAAAATGAGTCGAGCAAAACCACTCAATCAGAAAATAATTTCGTGAAATATCACCAGTTAAGCATAGAAATTATAAGAATAAAAATAAAAATCAATTTAGGAAAAATATAAGAGAAAAAAAATCAATGTTAAATTCATTCGTTTTCCGGTTAGCATGGTCGGAAGTACAATACTTAGATTCAATATACAATTTCTTTCTATGTTCCGCTTAAATTTTTTCCGTCCTTTTGAACCTGCTCGAGCTATAACCTAAATAATTACATATTTACAACGAAAAGAAACAGTGTTCAAAGAAGTGTCAAGTGAAATAACGATCAGTGTATCAAGTTGAAGCAGTGATTCGTTAAAACAGGTTTAATCGATCTTTGAAAAATACTTCTTTTTGTCACTAATTTAACAGTACATGATTTATGATGAATTAAAATCCTTCTCTCCAAACTCAAGTTCTGATTTCCCAGTTTATTGAAGCAAATCAATGAAAGTAATCAATTTCCTGGAATATTCTTTTGTGTGTGTGTGTGTTTTATTTATACTGTATGAGAAAGGAAGAAAACATTAAGGTATCCGATTACGTTCGGAATCATGATTTTAAAAACGCGCATAAATGGATAATTTTCATGATATTTAGTGTCAAATTAGATTAGAATATATGTATAAAACTGTTTTAAGGACATCATGACAAAAAAAATTTATTTTAATACAATATTTTGGCAAAAAATTAACTCAGAATAACTTTTTTTTAAAACGTTCTCCTTTTATAAAAAATGCTTCTATAATAATGATATTTGGCTTATATAAAGTAATGACTTCACCAGAGAGGCTCAACTATGATTTTTGAAAAATTCACATTATTTGAAGAGTTAGAACCGATTGAAATAATTATCGGCGTCTTTTTTTTAAAAAAATGTATCCCCTCTGTTTTCGTAAAACATGGATAAACCCACTTCTAAGTTATATATTTCAAAAATTCTAGTTCAGCCTTTGTACAGAGATCTCAGGCAGAAAATATACAGGCAAAATGTTATAATAATAGAAGCATTTTTCACAAAAGGAAAATATTTGGAGAATTGGTCTTTCTACCTTCATTTTTTGTCAAAATATTGTACTTAAATAATTTTTTATTGTAATACAATTCTTAAAACAATTTTATATACGTTTTCTAATCTAAGTAACACTAAATATCATAAATATTATCCATTTATACGCTTTTTCAAAATCACGGTTCTGAACGTAGTCGGATACCTTAATTTGGTTTTGATATTCAACTACTGCAGAATAGTGTAACTAAAATCCCAAGAATAAGCTCTTTTCGCAAATGACCCTCAAATCTTAAGCTGAAATATATTCTCTTACACTTAAAAAAAATATACACTTTTTTTTATTCACGTATAAATTATTTCTAAATATTTATTTCATAATTTTTTATATTTTGGTTATATACTTGTTCTCTTAAAACAGTATTATTTTTCTCACTAATTTTTTAACAGACTAAAGCGGTCAAAAGAAAATTATTTTACAAAAAAAAAAAAAAAAAAAAAAAAAAAAAGCCATTTTTTAAATTCATTTTTTTTTTTTTTTTACATTTTTACGGTTGCATTTTAAAAAAATTACTTTAAATATCGATTAAGTCACCAACTAGTTTTAACAGTTGAAGAGAAGGAGGTTGAGTGTTTATGCATTTTATGGTAGTTAATGAGTTATTTTTTGTGACAAGAAAATTATTTTACTGCTCTCGAACCCTTTTTTAAACATAAAATAACATAAATAATTCAGATTTTCCGGAACAAGATTGATCAAATATTCTTAACATAAAAATACTAAAACATAATACCTCCCAAAAAAAATGTAACAATGCATGGGACGAGCAATTGTAGAATTACCATTAGTAATCACAAAAAGAAAAAATGATAAAAACAACGATCGGATGACAAAATAGTCAATTTAATAGGGTAATTAATTAATATAGGCCACCTAACGACTTAGAGCCTTCTTTTCAAAAATATTTTAGCCACCAAGGGGCTATGCTCTTTCCTTTTCTTTTTTTATTTAAAAAAATCAATCGAGTAAATATTAAAACGAAATGTTTCATTGAAATAATAAACTTCAATATTAAGCTCGTTATTGATGAAAGCTTTTACGAATTGAAAAATGATTAGCTGATAAGCTGAGCAAACAATACCCCTTTGGTAACTTATGAATATGAACATGGCAATAAAGTATTTCATACAACTTTAAGAGCATGAGTTATTATTTTTCTATTGTAATTCGGTAATATAAAGATGACAAAGATATATTTGGTAGAATTATGTAAAACTCACATGCAAAACATGACCATTTTTACTTTAAGGGATATTGTCCGGATCACATATTTTTTAAATAACGTAAACAATTCCAAAACATTAGAAGCAATTGAACCTTTAAATCATAAAGAATTAAAAAAACCGGGAAGGTAATATCATCTATAAATTAAATGCATTAATGAAAGTGTTAATACATTACTTAACAGTAGTTTCATAACCGCAAGCTAAAAGTAAATGCCAAAAGCTCTTAACAAAATGAACAAGAGTCAGTAAAGTATCCCATGCAGAGGTAATGTTTTCATTAAAAAATTAACTGGTCCACTGCACACACAATTCAGTGAAATTAAAAGTAAAGGAATATTACTGAAAATAGATAATGCATAGCTGCATCTTGTTTTTTAATGCATGTATTCATTGAAACCTACGTAAGTAATTACACTTTTTGTTGAGAGTCACACGCGCGCACGGATGAGACTACTTTATTCCATTCCTAACAGTTACAGATTGAGAATATGAAAAAAGAATTGTATCGAATATTAATAAAATATATCTGCAGACTATCTAGTTTATATTAACATAACATTCGGATACTAATTATGAGTAAATTTAGATAAATTAAAGTTTAAAAAATGAAAGTATCACTCACAAGAAATTTTGTGTTGGCTAAAAGTTCTTTTACCGGACTTTTTTTTCTCTAGTTAAAACAACACTTCCGTTCAAATTTTGAGCAAAGGAAACTGTTTAGGTGAGTAAGTATACACAGAAAAGAAATAAATCTTTTTTCCAAATGCACACCTCTATGAAAACCCCGTCGAATAAATCTTTTCGTCGAAAAAACATCATAAGAACACAGTTTTCTATGAAACACCCTTATTCATAAGAAACACACCAAAATGGAATGAATGAAATCATTTAACACACAAATTATTCGAAGTACTTACAAAAAGCCGGATTGTTATTGTTTTTTACCCTTCAAATATTATAGTCTTTTTTTCCCTTTGAACTTTCACCGGAAAGACAGATCCGAATTGAAACTAAAGCCGGATGACGCGCTCTAGCTCTTTCTATGTGCAGCAGACCACAAAATGAAGATCGTCTCCTTCTTTGAAACAACTTGTCGGTTCACACAACCGTAAGCGTAACATCTATTATTAATCTTAATGACTTAAGGCACAACGTGAAGTTAAAATTACCGAGTACGGACGTACGATATTTATCTTACGGCAACAAATACAAATATAACAAAATTTTTCAATACGTTGCCTATTATGAAATGTTATTTGTTTTCTTATAGATTGTAAAATTTTCGGTGTTGTACATAAACATTTCAAAACTTCTGAAGTAATATAAAAAATATATTGAAAAAGCCTTGAGGCGTGAAATTGGAACTTTAAGCTACAGGAAATTAAGAATGTTTACACATTCACAGAGGTTAAGAATGGGTGCAGAATCAAATGACAAATCTATGTCTTCATCGGTGGTTTATTTTTTACAACAAAATCATGACTTAATTACGAACTTGTAAAAGAAAATAAGAGGAGAGTCACTAATAGAAGAAAACAAATAAGAAATATAGCAAGGCAGTATAGGTCAAAAATAAAACAGCTCAGTTGTATAATTTCAAATTGTAAGCCTTAGGAACTAAGACTGTAGTGTTAAACATTGTTTTAGGCCCAGCCAACCTCTCTTCCCCTATATTTGCCTATACCATTGGGCTGGAGAGAAGGATAAAAATAGTGTAAGATAAGATTCCATTAATACTAATGATAATAATTATAAAACCAGAATAATAATTTAAAAAATACTAAAACTGTTACCAATACTAAATATCAAGTAAAAAATACCAAGAAAAATCAAATCTACAAAATATGCGTCTAACTAAATTGCATTAAAATTGTTTGATGCAGCATGTGAATACAATAAAGTACTATCACATTATGAACACATTCTTTTTTTAAATGCGCTGAAATAATGAAAAACAGATGTCGATTATTTCTGTAGTAGCCTTGTGTTACATGGGCGAAGGGTTCCAATTTTAAAATTTTGTACGAAGTGGTATTTGAAAGAGATTTAACCGACATAACACATAAAAAATAGCTATAATTGCTATGAATGCAGAAAAAAAGATATAAAACAAGCATAAGAAATGATGTAGTAAGTGGCAAACTTGAACACAGGCATTTCATTCAAAGGAAAAACGTAGATATTGTTTTGAGATGAAGAAATAAAAAAAATATATTTCCCTCTAAAATAAGTGAATAAGTTTCTTAACATAGTAGCAAATTGTGCAACATCTGTTTATAATCATCTTAACTCTTTTATCTATTTTACATGTTGTCTGGTATTTTTTCTTAAGTGTAAAACAAAAATCATACAAAAACAAATAAGTGACAAGTGAAACACAAGTCGTAGAAACTTGTAATAAAGTACTATTATTTAGGGCATAACATTAAGTAACAGAGTAAAACTATTTAAAAAGCAAGGAGGAAGACCAATTAATTCTTTTGGCGCTAAAACCTTGACATACTTCGAAAGTAAAGTTCGAAACAAATTTAAAATTTACTTTCTCACTTTAGAGCAGACTGTAAAGATTCGAAGTACATAAAAGGATAAAAAAAAATTTAGAATTTTTTAAACTCAATCCCAGACGAGTTTTTACATCTGAAACTCTTTTGTAATCAGAGACAAATAGTTCGCTTTTCTTTTCCATACGAACTTTAAAAACAAATTAAAACCGTCACTAAGTTTATTTGTTGTCAAAACAAATTATCATACCACCTAATTTAACTTATTGTTCTAAATGTTTCATTATATAAGCTTATTGGCATGTAACTAGAAGTTTATTTTACAAATAACAATGAAAATGATACTTTATAAAATGCAACAAGTATTTATTCTCAGACACAATCCCACTGTCCTATTTCAAGTAAGTGTCATAAGACAAAGAAATTGTTCCGAAAGAAAATATACTGCACTTCCTCTTCCCTAAATAATTCATTGTTCTCAATTACACTAAATAGAATAAAAAATATATACTTTCAAAAATGTGGACAATTGATTTTTTTGGGTGTGTCCACCACGACATATTAAACTCTCATGAGAATATTTCAAGATATTTCAAAGTGAAAGAACATTCGCATTAAGAAACTGGCAAAGTAATGATCATCGATTAATTTCTAAGGATTGACGCCCAGATCACATTATTCATTTTAATTTTCAATTAATATTTTAAGTATAGTTAACATTTATTTCTGTAAAAATCTAATTTTATTTTAATTTTAGACTTTAATAGATTTAAGATAATGTTATTTTGTTAAATCTTTTGAGATTCAATTTTAAAATCAATATCAAGACACACATGAAAGTATCAAAAAAATTAAGAACTTATTATTAGTGTTATTATTAAGCTTTTAATAAATTTATATTATTTATTATTTACAGATGTAGAAAAATCCTTTGTTTAGTACATAAACGAAAATATGAAATGGCATACACAAAAAAAGAAACATATTAGGTGAATCAAGGCTTTATTAAATGCATAAGATCTTAAATACTAAATAAATGGTCCAATAGCCCTAGTGTAGCTTCGAAATGTGATATGTTAACAAACAAAAAATAAACTAACAACACAATAATAAAATATATAAGCTCAGGAAATAATTTTCTAATGTAAACAATAACCTTTTGATTCAAACAATAAGTCCTCAGAAAATGTCAAAAAATTCTCAAATGACATTTATGGTATTCATTTATTACTAATAGAATTTTCAAAATCACTAGAAGATGCTGTTAGTTTTTAGTTTGTTTTTGCTCGTTAGCATTGGGAAAATACTTTATTAAACAAGCTGCCTATATAATTACACTATAATTCATTGTAATCTAACACGTATTCGGAACTAGAAGTTCCACTGCTTGAAAAAGTTATCCTCTTGCAAGATCCCTGAATTCAAATTTATTATTAAAGAACACAAATCTTAAAGGAAATAAGTATAGCAGTTTTTTCGAAATAATTTTATACTAAGTAACACGAAACCTTTTAAAATACCAAGAAATCCAAAGCAAGAAACACATCAAAAATCACTTGAAACAATGAATGCTGCACATTCTAATAAACATATCGACCAATGAGTTCCAACATCAAAATACCACGCATTCAGGCAAGAAGGATAATTATGTTAACAATAAATAATAAAAATCATCCTCATTCAGCAAATTCTAAGAACCAAATTCTTAAAATTGTTCCAGAAGTTGGTGGTTTAATGAATGAAAATTGACCACAATTTCCAACAGTGTAGCATCTTTTCAGTAATTCAGTTAAGGTAGAATCTATCCTCGTATGGAAATCAATTACAGCAGCGTCAACGAAAGAAAACTATGTCACTGAGCAGTGACACCAAAATCTTGCATTTCAATCCAGGGGATTATTAACTCTCCTCCTCCAAACCTTCAAGAAATACAACAGTCCAGAAATATATCACCGAAGTGATAACGATCTGTGTGGACATCAAAAAGATCACTTGCACACAGTTGAGCATACAACATTCGCAGTCTAAAAATAAGAAGGAATGACTATCAGGCAGTTGTTATTACGAGACAACAGAAGAGGCATCACATTGTTTTAGGACAGGATCTACTTCTTGGTACGTGGACAGAGTAATAAGATTACGTGCACGAGAGCTTTTTAGTTGATAACGGTTCCTACGGTTCATTGCTCCACAGAAGTCTTATTGGATACACGGGGATTTTCCATTTCAAATGAAAGGTATCCTTTCATTCAAGTATAAGATAAAGATGCAATAATAATGTAATAAACTGTTAAACTTAATTTGAATTCATAACGTATTCTAACTGAATGAAATACTATCTATGCCTGTCCACTGAACAAATGGTGGTGTAAATCTATGTACAAAAAAAGAATACATATAGATTTTAATAAACTCTACTTGAGAGAGTGAAATGACTTTAATATCACAGATAAAAAATATCATTGAGATTTTGGAAGCTGCAAAAGATGGATGCTGCAGTATTGTAAGCAATGCTAACTGAGGACAGCTTTTAATTTACATAAAAGTGGGATCTAACCAGTTTTAAAGTTAGCCAGCCTTCCCCTTTTTTGTTCATAATACAGTAGAACGTCGTTTATCCGAATCAATTGGGACCGGACACCGTTCGGATAACCGAAAACCGAATGCGATCCATGCAGTATATGAAACCGGACACTATACGAATATTGAAAATCATCACATGCGAGAAACCTGCTTAAAAAAAAAGCAAAATAGGTGCAAAAAGTAGCAAATTTACCTTTATTGTGGAAAATGATCACTTAATTTTCGATGTACCATTGTACACCTTCGTTTTTTCGCTGCAACATCTCTGAAAAAACTGGTTCGGATATTTGACACTCCAGATAATAAACGTTCGGATAAACGACGTTCTACTGTATTGAGAGAAATCTTATAAAATATAATGGCTGGAAATTCCAAATCCATTCTAAATAAAAAGGAAACTTACCTAAAGATGCATTCAAAAATGCCTAGGTCATGATGAATCAATAAACAATAAACGAGTTTTGCCAGATTCAATGATTTAAACACATAGTTAAAGCGTAGAATTCAATAATTTTATATACTTGTACTGACTTGTCTAGTTATTTCATGAAAAACACGTATTAAACACGTATTAAAAATACATGTTTTTTTTTCTCTCTCGTTATACTATAAAAAATTACAGTTTAAAAAAACTAAAAACACCCTGTTGTTGTTACCAATGCCACTTGATCGGTAAAGGCCAGATCAAAGCCCGCGAAATTCATCATGGCAAAGGGCTAAGTGATGCCTGTCGTTAGCCGTAGCTTTGAGTACCATACAGGTGACAGAACGATTTAGCTCGGTTTCACTCCAATTTAGAGGGAAAACACACTGGGGGTGGTCAGGGGTTCCCACCTCTCTTCCTCTTCCACCAACCTCACGAGAGGACTATTTAAAGTACCCCCTTCCATGAAGGCACTATACATTTACAAACATCCATGTCTTCCCCAGGATTCGAACCCAGTCCCAAAGGAACAGCAGTCAGCGTCGCTAACCACTAAACTGGATGGGCGACAAAAAAAGCACCCTTTTATAGTTAATCGAACTAAATTGTAACTTAATCTTTTAGTCGCCAAATCTGGATTTGGTCACAAGATGCGGGATGGGATCTGAAAATGGAAAATTGTTAGTCCTGATGATCCTGATCAGAACAATGGAACAAAATTATTAAATTATTGTATTGTCATCGGTCCTGGACACGAGAGCAAAATTTCGAATTAATCTGACTTTTTAAAGTGGGTAAAAATTGAGTTCAAAGATTCCGTTACAAACAAATGAAGCTTATAAAAGGGCGTTAAAAAGGACATGTATTAAAAATTCAGATAGAAAAAGTAAATACGGTTATTAATTTATTTGCACAAGGAAATTCAAGTTCAAATACAATAACAAGAACAAAGCATATTTCAAGGTAAGCTAAGGACAAAAAATAATTTTCTTTGAGATAATTGGCAAAGCTGTATCGAAAAAAATAACCTGATAAAGTAAATACATCAACAACTATCTGAGCTTATGAGAAACGAAACGAAACAAATTCTTTAGCATTTTTTTTTCTTAAATAAACCCGTGGCAATATGGAGACATCGGACAGCAGACAAAATGATAATTGTCAGTCAACTGATTATCTTTTTTATCTCGAAGTGGTTTTTAGGACAACAACTCTTGACTCTTGAAAAAAAACCATGCTTCTAAACGAGCAATTTAAAATTCTTTCACAAAACCAAGGTGTTACTTGAATTTCATAATGTGTGACTACAAAAGAATGCGGTAAAAGCATAAACTCGCGCGAACGCCTGACCTAAAAAGAGAGTATGCCATTGCATTCATTCTATCTTTTTGAAGTAGCAGCGCTACATAGGTGCAGCGTGTATGTTGTGCAACTCCTAATTATGGAATGCACAGTACACGCTCGTCAAACAAAGTCAAGATTCCTCCTCTATTTAGCCATCGGAAGCGTATCATATTCATCTTTACGGATCAGCAAAGAAGCATTTAACCGTGCATACACTTTTCTAAGACGATGGAAGAAATGGTTTGGGCAAGAAGATATGTACGACCAATGTAGAAAAGCCTTGATATGATGAAAAAAGATAGGCTAGCTAAAAATGAAAAAACCTGCAATACAACAAACAAAGTGTAAGGAAATCATACGGTTGGCTCCCGAAATAAAATTATTTGCTTTTAAGATACAATAATAATTAGAGGGATGAAAGAGGGGGAAAGGGTTTTTCAATCTAATCGTTTCATTCTTTAAATTCTGCAATTTTTACGTGCATGCAAATTTGGAGTGGGGGATATATGTATGCATAGTAAATAGCCTTTAGCATACTCTTTCCATTTTGTTGTTTTATGCTGCCATATGTGCAAAACTATACCAATAATGAGAATCCAAATCATGCAATGGCTTGCTTTCAATCTCATTTTTGAAACCTTTTTTAATCAATCATTCAATCAAATACATAATAATAAAAAAATCAAGTAAAAACAGTTGACTTGAAACATCTACATTGTTTCTTGTAAAAAATAAAATCCTGAAGTTTACGAAAAATCCAAAAATAAGTTAAAATTTCTCAAAACAACTTTTGAATTAGTACAAAAAAGAATTCTTAGAGAAATTAAATTATGTTTGAAAATTACAATCTGAATTGTGCAATAAAGTGAAAGCTTTAATTAAAACTTATTAGTCAACTGAAAAGATAACGGCTGATTAAATGAAGCATGTTAAATTTTACATAATTAATATGTTGCAACATATACAAGCGTTCTTTACTTTTCATAACAAATATATATATGAATTCTTTATTCTTCTGCTAAAATGCATATCACAGTGGATCCTGAAATTTATTTTTTTTTAGCTTGAATTATATTTTACAAAAATTCTTTCATAGCATTGTGATACTAGTGCAAATATTTCAACACAAAAGTTGAAGTATTTCTTCAGTAGATAAACGTTAACAAACCGAAAAAAATATCTGCTTATAGAGAATTTGTAAGAATTTCTGAATTTCGATGGAATTTATTTATGTCACTCAAATCAAATCCGGCATAACAAAAAAAATTCATTTGCATTTGTGTTAACCTTTCACTGCCTTCAATTAAGGTCCTTATGAAGCAAAAAAAAATTTATAACAATGAATATACGCAACGAAGGATAAAGCGCAATTAATTACTTCTAATGAGCATACTTTTTGTGCACTTATATATTTAACGTGATGGTAAAAAAATGAGCTAGATATTTCATTAACCAGCTAAGGTAATTAACTTAATCCAAGGAGAGAAAAAGCATTTCTACTCTTTAATTAGAGTTCAAGAATTAGAGCAAGAATTTCGTATACAAGTTATTTATTAACTATGAATAATTCAATAATATTTCTTTCGTCTATTCTTGTCTCCAGTTACCTTGAACTAATTTGATTATTTTCTTTCCGTCAAACTATACCAAACAGGAGCAAAAAAGTGACTTGATGCATATACAAATATACTAAATGTGCGTGATAAATACACAAATGCGTATGTTTTAAGAGAAAGTTATTGAATACTCAGCTGGAAAAATAATTCGGTAAACATAATAAATAATTTAATAATTGTCGTAGAACGGAGAATTATGTTGGTACACAGTCAAGGGTATGGTTCGATTAACCTTACGATTCAGCGCAGCACTGACTACCATAAAGTTCAAGAAACAATGTAAATAACGAATAGTAGCTTAATCTTTTTACCACGTATTGTAAGATCAAACATTTAACTATTGTTTTCTTTAAGAATGCTTCATCATATAAGGAAGTTTACTCAAGTATAAAGTTTTGAACAGTCACTGGAAAAAGCATTTGCATTCTATCTATCTATACATAACTAGATGAAAATTTACTACATAAAATTTGCGATGACTATTTATGTAGGGAATGCAATGTAAGTGCCTTACCATTTTATTGATTTTAGCAGATTTAGTAGCTAACTTGCATTAGGTTGTACATACACTCAACTGTCTTGTTACATGGTGCATGCGTTCCTCGAAAAAAAATATATACGATTTGTATAGAAAAAAAGGTGGGAAGTTTTCTACATTATTCTAAAATCGTGTAAAATTAAATAAGATTATCTTATTTGATGAACTGTGTAAAAAAAAGTAATGAAAAATCAAAAGTATAAGCTTTTACATGTGTGCACATTTACATTTAAATGTTTAACACTTATACATTTAACATTATAATGTTTGTACATTAAATATTAAATTCATCCATGTTTCAATAAATTACTAAAACAAAACTAAAACTTGCAACGCACACATATTGCCTCACAAGAAAAGATAAACATTTTAAACTAAAAATATTACAAAAAATATTAATTTTTCATTTGTATTTGTTGTTAATACACATTTGTTAACGATGAAATGAATCGAAATCACTGTTCCCACTAGAAAGTTCTATTTTTCACGCTGATCGGCCGTGAAAAAAAAAAAAGAAAAAAAAAGAAACACGGCCTTTTCTTCGATCTCGTTATTTCAAACCGTGTAAAAAAAGGCCCCGTGTGTGTGAAAAGAAAAGAGTTAACGTAATTTTTTTCGAACAATTAATGAATATTAGAAAAATGTAAGCAAGCAATATAATACATAGAAATAAAACGGTGTATAAATATACAAAAATGTTTTTGTAACATTATTTCTATTCTCAAAATATATTACGTAAAGCGAATGTTCAAATATTTTTTGGAAAATAATCACATCCAAGCTTCCGAATTTCAAAATTTGAAATATTACGATACGCTAAAAAATTACATGGCGAACAATGTATTACCAGTTTCGTAACTTAACAGTAACAACGACTTTTTTTAAAGTAAATATCTGAAATGTTAATATATATTTACCTGTGACCTCTATTAATCTAATACGGTGGAAGATTCGATATTGCTTAAAGGCTGCAACAGAACGTCCCAAACCTAAAAATAAACATTAAAGATTATTACTGAGTGCTAAAACAGGAACAACATTCATCAAATTTCACTAATTTTGCTAAGTAAAAATATTAAATCATATAAAATTATAATTAAATAAAAATCCATAAGCACATTCACTATGAATAACACTTAATTTAAATCTCAAAACTTAATATAGGCATGAAAAATTCTTCACGTTTATATGTTCTCTGTCTTTAAAGACAAATTGATATAAACCAAAAATATGTGCAGGCAGTAATCGCAAAAAGCAATGAATATAGATGTTAAAGGCATTCCTCGTCTTGTTTTTTTTAAAACCAGAGTTATTTTCCCTTTACCAATAAAGAATTATTGATAAACCAAAAATGTAGAATTTCAGTATCCACAAAAAGCAAAGAATGCAGGAAAGGGAAGACATATTTTTCTTCTCTTTTTTTAAAAAATATTTTTATTTATCATTTCCTTCACCAATAAGAACCATTGATTAACTCAAAATGAAGAATGATAGCACTCACAAACACAATGAATACAAACAAGAAAGGAGGAATGCATTTTTTTCTCATATTTTAAAATATTTTTATAATTTACCTCATCTGTAACGAATTTCTAAAACAAACCAAAAGCGTAGAAAGACAACAGTCACTAAGATAATGACTGCAGAAGAGAGGAAAACATTTCTTTTCAACTTTCTTTTAAAACTTTCTTGTTACTTTTCCCGTGTTTAAAAGTTACTAACAAATCAAAAACATAGAAAGGTAACTCGCACAAAAACAATGGACAGGGGAGAGGAGAGTTTCTTTTCACACGGTTAGTCAGGCTGAACATGTTGAAAGATTCCAGTTCTTTCAATCATTCATGTTAAACTTGTTCTACAAAAATGCCGTGGATGTCAGAAACTACGAAACCAGATGAAGCAACGAAGACGGACCGTTTACGCAATAATGGTAAGAGAGAGTAAAACCATTACCATCCATCTCAACTTTGAATTCTTTCAACATTTTTTTATGCAATGTCTTTCTAAGGAGCATTTGTCTTATGGTATACATTTACAAATCCTAAATTACACCTTTACAATCAAATATGATATTCAAAAATTAATCATGCAGTTTTTATACAAAAAAAGGTAAATTTTTTTACTAAAAATGCAACTACTTGTAATACATGATTATTTATAAGACAGAAAATAATTTTTTTCCTTTGTATAACAAGTATGAAGAATAAAAATCTAAGTATTTGAACATTTCTTACTGTTACGGATACCATTACAGATTGATAGAAAATTTCCAAGAAATCAAACAGAAGAAAAAAATGTATTATTTTTCTGCTCATCCATACTTTTTCTAGATATTAAAATGCTCAAGCAAAAAAATATAATTATATTTTAATCTAAAGGAGTTTTCTATCAGTACTAAAAAGAATAAACAATTTCCCCAGCACTGTGGAAATTCTATGGAGTTTTCACTTTTCTTAATTATTTTTGACACTGTAACTTTAATTTTATGGAACAATAATTAATTTTCTTAATTTCCTTTATCCAAATTATGAAGAGAGGGTAAAGTAATTTGCTTATAAGGGTCCTAGAGATATCGCACTGTGGGCGATTTTTTTCATAAGAACGAATCATGGCGTTCTCAGGTGGTCACCGAAGATATAGCTTTTAAAAAATAGCATTTTTAAAAATGTTGCATTTAATCATGCTCATTTTTGCAAATAATCATTTTCCAAACTTATTTAATACAAACACTTTCAAACAAAAAATATCTTTTTTTTTTTTTTTTTTTTTTTTTGCATTCTAACAAATTTAAATCTTTCAATTCTGAAATTTTTGCATTATATTTGTATGTACTAAATATATATATATATATATATATATATATATATATATATATATATATATATATATATATATATATATATTGGGAAACTGTGTGACCAATAGTTGATTAACACAACAGAGTTGATAAGTATTATTCAATAATTAGAATTATAACTAATCTCATATCTACTACAAAAACATAAAAATTTCAGGTATTAAGAATTTTAGAACATATAAAACATAGAGCATATTTAGATAATTCCCCTATACGATTCATTTAGCGAAGACTTTATGAAGATTTTTTTTACACTTAACTAATATCTTTAATTATGAAAACTCTAATAAATGTTTCATCTGATAAATAATTTTATAGTTGGATGCTTCCACCGAAAATGTAAACACACATGTGAGAACACGTATAACAAATTGAAAACAGCAATGTGTGTGAATGTGTGTAAGACTATTACTATTTACTCAAACAAGGATCGATGGACCGTTACAAATCAAATAAAAAGGTGTAGTCTGAATGACCTATAGGAAAATAAAATTGCCTTAAAAGCAGCTTTTTACTTACATTTTTCAACAGGAAAGCCGAAAATACACATTCAGTGTGGGGGAGGAGAATCTCAGAAACAATAATAACTCGAACCCACGTTATTGTGGAATTTTTAGTGTTTCCTCATTCCCATCCTGATTTGCCAATTATTAAGAGGTAATTTTGGAAAAAAAAATCTGAAAATCGTTAGCGCAGTTTACGATCCGTCAAAAATAAGAATCTAGGGAGCAAGGGATTACTCGAGAGTTACAACTGCTTCCATAACCCTTTGAGGCCTTTGTGAATTTTACGCATGAATAATTTTACTTTTGTCTCTGGTCTTCAGACTGCTTGATGGATCCTGAAGTAGTCAACGCTTCGTGGATTTTCACACGAAATTTTTCGTTCGAAGCTTTATCTGAAATTCGGGAACTGTTCATAGATAGAGGAAAGAGCTTTCAACATAGGATATTCCAGATAATTCAGAACTATGACTCGTTGAAGTTATATGTTTTTAAATGCCTATAACCTTGCGTGTTGATATCGCTATTGATAAGACAACTCGTCTGAACCTTCGACAAGAACGTTCTGAACGCTAAAACAGAAACAATTTAGATTTAAAGAGGTGATGATGATGATGATTGTTAATTTTAATGGCGCAAGGGCCAACTTTGGCCAAGCTGCGCCATAGATTTAAAGATGAATTCAGCTTTAAATATTGTTGATGTTTTGGGTACCTACACTGGAAATTCAAATTTCCTGAGTTTTGATAGATCAGTTTAAAAGATTTTTTACTCCCATTATACATATATACTCTTAATAAAGATTTATGAATGTAAAATGATAAATGAAAACAGATTATGGATGAGAAATGTATGTTTTTAAATAATTTATATAATATTTTGAAAACTAATTTTAAATTTTTCATAAGAACTCCAAATTATCCTAATTATTTAAAAGTATTGTGATATATTAAAACTGCAAAGTAAATAAAACAAACAAACAAAATTATATTAAAAATTAATACACTTTTAAATACCAACGCGTATCTGACAGATTATGAACAATTGAAAACAGATTAAAAATTTACCTTCAAAATAAGCCTTCAGTTTTTAATTGCATATATATATATTGAAAATCTCAAATTAATTTTAAAGAGATTACTTTATGTTTTAAATAGTTCTCAATGAGTTTTTTATATATGTTAAAATAATACTGACATAACTAAAATTATAAACATGCATTGTTTGCTTATTTGTATGTCAACAAATAAATAAAAGACCATTGTTGCAGTTAATATTCTGCTCTTAAATTTTTTAAAATTTTGTTTTAAATTTATTATTATTTGTGAGACGTATATATAAGTATGTAAGTATGCGTGTATGTATGTATATGTACGTTATATATTTACATTTGAAGCAGCATTAGTACAAAAATGATTGAAAAATCGTGGTCAACGTCCCACGAACTAATGTTCTTTCAGTAGCAATATAATATGAACAGCAAAATGAATTAATTTTATATTTTGGTTTTTAGTAAACATTTAACAAATTTCAGATCAACTTTCTGGTTCTCAGAATATTATTTTCAGAACGTTTTCTAGTAAACAAACAGCATTGTATAACTTCTGTTCATAAGAAATATAAAACCTTAACGTAACTCTGTAAAAATTGCATTTGATAAAAGAACTGAAATAGCAGCTGAGTATCCTTTAAGTCGTTTTTGAAGTGTAAAAGTATCCGATACCATTTGGAATTATTTCCTAGTTATTCTGGCATTATAACTTTAAGGTTTTTATAGCTTTCTCCAGAAAATCTAAGCTATAAAAACTATTTTATAGCTCTTTTTTCAACCGATGCACGGAAAACTCCAGAAATAAGTATAAGATGTGTATCTCAAGATCAACAGTTGTTTTATTATTTACAAATATTTTTTCGAACCTCTGAGAAGAATATTAAGGAAAAGGGAGATTTATAACAGAATCAGGTATGAATAAAGTGATATAAGTTCCCGTAAAGCTTTATTTATTTATTTTTTTTACTAAAAATTAATGTTAATAATATAAGATCAAGAAATTATATAATTTTTATAAGAAAGAAATACAAGGGAGAGCTTCTTAACAAAACACTCTAAAGCGACACAAGAGTTATATAAAAATTAATGTTAATAATATAAGATCAAGAAATTATATAATTTTTATAAGAAAGAAATACATGAGCTTCTTGCAAAATACTCTTAAGCGACACAAGTGTTATTGGCAACGGACCTAGTAATTTTGAACCACAATCAAGTAACGAGGACGACAACTGGGATTGCACCCCCCTTCCTAATCTCTACATTACGCCAACGGGAGGACTTTGAGCCAAGACAGGTTTTACGTGCTTCAGTACTTCCAGCTAGTCTTCAGTGGCATTAGATTCCGAACTCGTGACTCGACAACTGGGATGGCACCCAGTATTTTTTATAACCATCACACGGTAAGCAGAAAAACAGAACGTCTGTGTTTAGTTTTAATTTCGAAAGTAATTTTCAGGAAATATATATCAGTCCACATTTGGATGATTGCATAAAATAAAGCGAAAACTAACAAATATAAAGATCTCAACCATGATCTCAGGGTTAGTTAAGAGCAATTTATCTTACTTATATTGAATACTTTAAATAATTATAATGAAGGAAATTTGAATTCTATTAAAATAACACTCACAAAATCATACTACTTCTATGAATCAAAAATAGTTTGATTTTTCATACATTCGAAAACTTATCAAGTAAGGCAAATAAGATAATAAAACCAAACATTCATCCCTAAAAAGTTTATTGGTACTGGAAGAATTATTTGCTTCCGAGTTATCTTCATTTCTTCATCAAGTACAAACTTTAAGTGCCTAAAATAAACCAATGAAAATTGATCTGTCACAGGAACAACAGATAGATTACTTAAGCGTGATTTAGTTTTTCATTGCATACAGCTAAAAACAATCGAAAATTATCTAATAACGACTAGAGAAGAAGAGATTTAAACTTAAGCTACGACATAAGATTAGTATCTACAAAAAGTAGATTTTCTTAAACATGCATGAAACATTTAAAAATCAAGCAATTCAGGTACAATAACTACGATTTTGAGAATGGCCTAAAAGCTTTCGTTATAATCTGAATCACTGCGGACATCACGAAAAACTGGAAATAGAAACTAAAATACCACAAAAATAAATGAAAAGATTCACTGAACTTCAAATTGTTAACTAGAATGTATATTTTTCAACAAGAATGAAAAAGTGCATGTTCGGGGTTCAAAACAGTCAGGAGGCAAAAGTGAACATTAGAAATGGAGTCACGGAAAGTATTTTTCAAAAGTTTTCGTGCGTATACCAAAGTAACATAAAAGCAATGAAAATACCAAAAATCACATTAGGTGAACATATCACGGTTCCATAATTTATAAAGTTACAAGTTTCATTCATCGCTCGCATTCTTTGTACACAATAAAATGCTTTTGAGTGGTGAAGTTGAAAGTTATTGCAGCGGAAGAATAAGTTAGAGCCTTTAGAACTTTAAAAAACGATTCAAAATTAACTTTCAGTTCTTTGACCCGTTAAATTGAATAAATTCTGAGCTTCATATTCAACCAGAACTGTATCTTCAGAATTATTGAAAATGCTATTTCAAGAATGTAGAAAGAATGTTATTTTTGAACGGATTGGTGGTAAATCCAGACGAATCTTATCAAAAATATTTCTTTGTCACACCTACCCATAAATTTTAGCTTTCGATTAATAAAAAAACTCTCATTTTGGCAAAATTCTTAACAAAAAGTTTATTGAAAACCGATACTGCATCAGGTTATTTATGATAAAAATTTGCAAAGTATTACACTAGTGATATTTTTTTATTATATATATATAATAATCCAAAAAACTATTGATTCACAATTTGTTTAGATATCGAATATATGGCGAGAAAAGAGTATAAAGAGCAGTGGCGTACACAGACCTCTCTTGGAGACGGAGGGGAGGGCGTTGTCATAAGCACACACACACACACAAAAGGGGAATCTCTTGGGTTAAAAAAAAATTAATTAATGGGGGAGGGGGTTGAAAGGAGAGAACCCCCCCCAAAAAAACCTCTCCTTGTGTGCGCCACTGAATGGTGCACACAGACAACTTTTATGGAGTGGTTATACGTAACGAAAACGCAAACGAAAGCGCCAAAATGTAATTTTTATGCAAAAAATTAAATATCTGTTAATTTTTGGGAGGGGTTTGAAACCCTAACCCCCTACTTTGTGTACACTACAGATAAAGAACAAATTATATAAATAGAAAAAAAGGTTCTACAGTTAAATTCTTCATGTAAAAACTTTGAGAACTATATTGAAATATTTCTTCATTGCTATTTATACAAATTTATATGAGTAATTTAGGAAAGTACAAATCTGAGTATAAACGTAATGAAAAGAAGCTAGGAATTTCCCGTGCCAAGAGATAAATCAATTCCAATAAATAAGTGTGAGCGCGCATTACACTAAAAATAACATAAAAAAATCTCAGAATGTTTCATTTTTTAGGAGAAAAAAATATTTGTGTGAACTATGCAATATATATATTAAAAAATATATATACAGGGTAAAAATGTAGGTAAAGAAAACTGCATTCAAAGCCAGTATTAGAAATTCTGCTATTTTTTATCTTCCCTCAAATATCGTTTAAGACACTACAGCTTGGAAAGGAAAATACATTATAAGCTGTTATTCATTTTCAATATCACAAAATCTCGCTCGTTTGAAACAGCTTCGGAAGAAAGATTTTCATCTAATGAAAGAGCAAATTATTAGGTTTGTAAAAATTGACCTCATTTTCTTTAGTTGTGATGCATTATCAATCACATTAACCGACAATTTATAATCGATCTGCACACTTCAAAGACACTTTTGAAATTGGCAAAATCCAAGAAGTGTTGCTTATCGAGGACAGTAAAATGAGCATGCAGCACACGAACTAACCCTTTCCTTTACCCTTCTTAATATATAATTCCCAAGAATTCCAAACCACAACAGGAAAATTACAACTGGAATAAAAAAATAATTGGATAACCTCATATGGCAATGGCATTCCAAGAATTAGTTCTAAAATTATCTGTAATCTCGAATACTTACGTACTTTTAATGTAAATGAAATACTTAATCGTTAGAAGATTGCACTCATTTTTTACTCAGAAAGTATATGTTATTCTCACAGCCATCGCCATGGTCGAATGATCAAATCAACCATTTAATTTACCCTTCTTTAATAAAATACAAGAGAACAGCCTACGACGAGCAATATTCTTGTCAAAATCCGTCAAAACAATTTTACTACTGCTCTGGAAACAAAAAATAACTCAAGCTTGACAGCGAAACTAACAGAAAGTCGTCGACATTCGCTTGTGAAGTAATGGTGGATGGTAATTGTGGAAAGCTTTAGGACTCAGTTTACCGTACCATCTTTCAGACAAGGACATTATCAGTCTTTTTACTCAAGGGGAACCACAGTGTCAGATAAACTATGCCTGGCGGGTACATAAAATACTGTTGCTTTCGCTGGCATGTTTACTTTGACCAAATTATCTTGGTATTTGATTTGACCACAGATAACATCAATCGTCTAAATGGACAATCTTCGAGCAACAGTCCGAGAAATAAACAACTAACTTCCAACAAAAGATGAAAAGCCTCCATTAAGATATATCAGGCTAAACAGTTTGCTGTTGCATAGAGTTGGTTATCTGGATTAATATAACTTTGAAATTTCACGTTTTGGTTATTATCCTTAACATGATACATTTTAAGACATGTGTAGATTATCTTCTCGATTAAAATAACAGTTAATTATATCACGAAATATACACAAACGCGTTCCAAACTGAATGTCAAATAATTCTGAAACGTGAAACAGCTATACGTATTAAGAATCCCTCAGAAAATTGTTTAATTTATTTCGCTTGCAAGTACACAACTACAAAATATGTACTTCAATACACTACAGACTTTGATAATGAGATTAGGCATCGCTAAAACGAAAAGCTTAAGGCTCATGTACTTATAAAAAAATTGGTAACATATAAGAAGATCTTTTCTTACGTCGATGAATCTAATTACCGGATCAATAACAAAAGTAGTTCGTCTCTTTTGTCTATTCCACTTAAGAAATACGTCATTTTATTAGAATACTGGCACGTTCTAACAAATAATTTTTCAGCTATTCAATGGACATGTTTAACTCGTTGTACTTACCGATGGTTAAATATCCATATGCTTATTTTAACGAAAAGTATGTATGTAACTTGAACAAAATCTTAGATCGAATCAATTAAAAAATATCAAGCAAAATTTACGCTTTAATTTCTTGATTTCTTCTTTATTTTTTTATAAAAGAAAGGGCTTACATCCTTCTAAATTTTTGAGCCGTTTTATTTGTTATGTACAAACTCCTTTGAAGTGTTTAATAGAAATTTTCAGTGTCCCTCAAAACTTAACATAGAAATTAACGACAAAGTTTATAATGCATGAAAATATAATCATACCCCAAAGCCATTAAATTTATTAAGAAAGCAGGACATTGTTATTTTTAATAGTAAACGCATTCAGTTTCTTTCCTTTTATTTTTCGCACGAATAAAAACTAATAAATTCTATATAAAATGCTAACAATACTTTGGTTGTCTTATGAAATGTTTTTTTTCGTGAAATATTAGTTTGGGGAAAAGAAATTCATTATTTTTTCGGTAGATGGCTGTAGTCTCGAGATCTCGTGAAGTACCGATCAAAGAATTTCAAATTTATGCTCGTTGTCAAGGTGATATTTCACACTAAAAAAAATATTTTGTTGTGTTTTGTTTGGTCCATTCAGTTGTGAGTTACAGGGTATTAAAAATGGAAGTCAAAAAGGAGAAAATTCGGTACATTTTACAGTTTTCTTCGATAAAGGCGAAAATGCAAGCCAGGCGGTTAAAATTTGCATGGTGTTTGTGGTGCCGATACTGTAACAGTTAATTACGTGCAATTTTGGTTTCGTCGAATCCGTTTAGGCATTTTTGATGTTAAAGATGCACCTCGCACATACACTAAAAACTGTTTCAATAATTGAGCGTTTGCGTAGTAAATTTTTTCAATCAATGTAGGCCCGTCGTCGAAAATGTCGATAAAACCAAAGAAATAATTGCAATTGATCGGCATTTTAGTAGTTGTAGCATCACCCAGGAGCTAAAGATCGACCATAAAACGGTTTTAAGCCATTTGCGCAAAGCTGGATTCAAAAAGAAGCTCGATGTTTGGGCGCCACACCAATTAACACCAAAAAACATGATGGATCGAATTTCCATCTGCGAAGCCTTGGCCAAACGGAATAAAATCGACTAATTTTTTAAGCGAATGCTGACTGGGGATGAGAAATGGGTTACATACGACAATATTGTGTGAAAACAATCGTGGTCAAAGCGCAGTGAAGTAGCTCAAACGGTGGCCAAACCAAGACTAACGGCCAGGAAGGTTCTACTGTGTATTTGGTGGGACTGGAAAGGAATAATTTATTATGAGTCGCTTCCATATGACCAAACACTAAATTCAGATCTCTACTGTCAACAACTGGACCATTTGAAGCTAGCGATTGACCCGAAACGGCCAGAATTGGCCAACAGAAGAGGTGTTGTGTTCCATCAGGACAACGCCAGGCTACCCACGTCTGTAGTGACTCGCCAGAAACTCTGGAAGCATGGTGGGGAAGTTTTAATGCATCCACCATAATGCACGAAGGGATTATCACCTTTTTCTCGCATTGCAAAACTTCCTCAGTGATAAGAAATTGGGACCAAGAACAGATTGTGAAAATCGATTACTAGAGTTTTTCGCCAATAAGGACCAAGACTTCTATGAGAGAGACATAATGAAACTACCTTCAAAATGGCAACAAATGATACAAAAAAAAACGGTGCATATTTAACCCAAATCGGACAATCCGAAGCATGCTAAATAGTCTTGAATTGCATGCAAATATAATGGATTTCTTGTTCTCCAACCCGACAGGACCGATAATAGCAGGTGTGCAGCACGTGCACCGCACGAGGGCGTCCAAAACAAGAGGCGGCCGCATATAGTTCTATTAATCAAGTAAAATTTTGTGCTATTTCTCAAAATAAAACTTATATTAAGTTGAATAAATATGTGCTGAATTTTAAATAGCTATTGAAAAATCAAAGATTTTCCGATTGCATAGCATAGTTTAAGAAAAACAGAATGTTGGTACACAGTGTGTAGGCTCACACACATTGTCCATTAATGTCTACTTTTTACGTACATCCTTCATTTGATAACAAAGTTCAAAGCTATACCGCAATAGAATTTTTTTTGCTTATCAGCGACACTGGCAGTGCAATGTGGATTGATATTTAACAAAGGCATCTCAAAATTGATTTTTGCGAAAGTTTCTTTACGAAAATATTTAATATGGTTAATATTACCTACGATATAAGAGTGTTTAAATTCAATATGCATTTGGGGAAATTAAAAGTTTTCAATTTAATAATAGTCTTACAATTTTGAAAAAACAAAATACAGGAAAGCAGTGACTGTGTTTTGCTTATGGTTTTACAACGCTTATTAACAGCACCCAGTTTCCTTTTTAGTAAAAATGTTACACTTCCATTAAAAGGTAGTTTCTGGTAATTATATTTGGTATAAAAATATTTTAGAAAAAGTCTTACAGCTTATTTTGATAAAACAATTTTCATTACAAAGCCTATTTGAGAAACGCTTCAATATTCACGGTATTCAATATTCAATATTGTAGGTACTTCGGAACTATATTAAAAAAAATTGTGGGACTTATGCGTTTTTTAAAGAATCCCAAAATATAACAAGATTCTACGTAATTAAATAGGCGAAAAGATTCGCAATATAGCCCTAAAAACAATAATAAAAGAAAACATATTAAAAGCTAATCATGATCAACAGTGCAATACATTTAAGGCGAAAACGCTTAAAGCGAAATATCGGAAAACACAAAATAATACAATGGTCCTGACAAACTGCTATGTATTTTCATTCATTTAAGAAATATAAGTAAAAAGTTTGATTTTTTTTTCTTTATGAATAAAAATTGGTTTTTTATTTTATAAACCCTCTTCTTACGCCACCAGAGGGCCTCGCGAAACGTATCTTGCCAACATTAAGTTCAGGTCTCGCGCCGCCATTGTCTGGATATACTTGGCGGAACCCCAGGAATTCGTCGGACGCAGTTTGAAGATTGATGTAGAGGTCATACTGATGTCCTGAGAAAGTACTAGGGGGGAAAATGAGGACTGCGATTTCAACCACCAATAGTTTGAAAAACAGAGGAAACAAAAGCATTTTTGCACCTTTATTATTGAACCAAATGATGCGTGAAGTTGAAACCAATAAAGATAATATTAAAAAAAAAAACCTGTGAGATCTTTCCATTTTAAAGGCAGTGACACCTAAACATTCCTATACATCAGCGCATTTTTCCCACGATCACTTACATAAACAATATGCATTCACTTCTAATTAAAAAAAATATGTGAAAAGGTTTGTCTCTTGTGGCTGTCTTATGTTCGAAACGAGTGAAAAGTCAGGAATTTGTAGTCACAACAAACATTTCTCTAACTTCACACCATCGAACCATGACGATTTTGCGCAGGCAATAATTCCACGACATCCTGGGTGGCCCAACATTCTCGGAAAGAGTTTCACTACCTGACAAAAAATAGTTTTGCTTGCCACTTCCAATTTAAAAATAATAAAGGGTGTTTTTTTAGAGCTATAGAACTTTAAATTGCAATAAAACAACGATGTATTATTCGATTGACATGAAATTTTTTTTATTCGAAAGATAATCTTGTGACATTACATTTTAAATATGATTTCTGGCATATGATTGCCACGGCTGGCTCGGATGTAGTCCAATCTGGACGTCCAATTTTCGATGACTTTTTCCAACATTTGTGGCCGTATATCGGCAATAACACGGCGAATGTTGTCTTCCAAATGGTCAAGCGTTTGTGGCTTATCCGCATAGACCAATGACTTTACATAGCCCCACTGAAAATAGTCTAGCGGTGTTAAATCACAAGATCTTGGAGGCCAATTCATAGGTCCAAAACGTGAAATTAGGCGGTCACCAAACGTGTCTTTCAATAAATCGATTGTGGCACGAGCTGTGTGACATGTTGCGCCGTCTTGTTGGAACCACAGCTCCTGGACATCATGATTGTTCAATTCAGGAATGAAAAAGTTAGTAATCATGGCTCTATACCGATCACCATTGACTGTAACGTTGTGGCCTTCATCGTTTTTGAAGAAGGATTCCACCAGCCGATAAAGCGCAACAAACAGTCAGTTTTTCTGGATGTAACGGTGTTTCGACATACACTTGTGGATTAGCTTCACTCCAAATGCGGCAGTTTTGTTTGTTGACGTAGCCATTCAACCAGAAGTGCGCTTCATCGCTAAACAAAATTCGCTTGTGAAAATCGGAAACAACGGCAATCTCGTTTTGGGCCCATTCGACGAATCTACGCCTTGCTTGATGATCGTTTTGATGAATTGCCAAACCAAACTGAGAATAAATCACTTGACAGCTGTTAAATCGGTCACCATCTTGGAAAGTAATGCCAACTTAAACTTCTATACCTGGAAAAAAAACACTCTATATAAATATAAAAGTACAAGCCTAGGTGGTTACACTGTCAATAAACTTTGTGCAGGTTCAATTAGGTATAAAATAAAAATGAGTAACTCGGAACATTTGATTCTAAATACTTATTAAGTAATCAGTACTTACTTAATACAGCTTTTGAATTTGTATTTTTTTTAATCAAGTAATCTTTATTACAGTACTTGTTTTCTCTCTTGAAGATGCTAATAAAATTAAGTCGTTTGAAATGCATATCAGTTAATTTTGAGTAAAATAGATATTATTATGTTCAAAGTAAAAAACATTTGCTTAGAAACATGTTGGTCCAAACTTACAGCCATATCTTGCAGCTAAATCGTGTAAATTTGGGACATTGTTTCGCACAAATTTTCAAAATTCAAAACAATGCGGATCATTTGCAGTTGAAATAAGTTCCTTATGTTTACTTTTCAGTGTAGTATGGTGCTGTAGGTCAATAATTTCGATTGGAATTTCGGGTGAGTAACAATTAACATCTTCAAGAGAAATTGAAGACAGGTCTGGGAAAAGATTAGCATTTTTTTATCATCTTGAAAATCATTAAACCTAGAACTGAATGAGTCATGCGCTGCCAGCTTCATTGGTGAAACTTCTGTTCTTTTTTATATGGTACAAGAGGTATGCAATTATTTTTCTGCGTCCCCATGTCAATGGTATTTATCAAAAAAAAAACGTGAAAAGTTTAACTTTAAAACCGTTAAGAGAAACAAGAAATGAAGTTCGTATCAATGCTATCAGAGCTCTTATAAGAGCTCCAATAATCTATAAACAAGATATACAAATATTATTACCGTATTAAGTGCCTGAATTGAAGATACCATTAGACACAGGAAAATTTTTTTTAACATTTAAATGTTTGTATTCAATTTTAATTTGGCATGATTTGCTATCATGAATTGATGTATTGAGTAAAATGAATCAAAATCCTAAATTAAATTACGTGGAATGCATTGAAGGCTTAGATAATTGTAAAAACTATTTAGTTTCCTAAAGATATGATAACTAAGATATCTGTCGATTCAGTAACTACCTTTGCTACAGATTTAGGTATTGATCCCAAATTTCCCATCTCGAAACTCAGGAAAAAGGTCTATTTATTTGTTTATGAGGGAGTGATGATTCAGCTTTAAATTCCTTCCAGCAATGCGCGATCTCTTCAGGAAATGGACGATTTACCTTATTATTTGAGTGCTATTCAATATTCTGCTTTCTGTACGAGTTTCACAACATTTTTGATGATGATCTCATGAAAGCCTGAAATTGACTTGAATATTAAGTTTCAGGTACAGGAGAAAGGAAGTATTGTGACAAATATAGACGGCATACAACCCTTTAATGAAATGACTTCATTCAAAGATATTTTTCCAGGTAAAAACAGCCAATTGAAGTATTAGAAATTATAGTCAAGAATGGCCTCCAAATTTTGCTCAAGCAACAAGAATTTTTTAACCTTACCTGTTTCTCTAGCTTCAGGGGAAAGAAGTTTCAGTAAATGATAAATTATTAAAAATTACTCAAAAAATAATATGACACAAGAAAGGCTTTCAGATTTAGTAATCATCTGTTTCGAATCCGAAATCTCAGAAAAAATGGATTTCACTGAAACTATTGACAAATTTGCTTCTCAGAAAGCCAGAAAAGTTATTTTGTAGTTAATTACTAAGCACTGTTTTTTTTTTTTGTTGAAGGACTGATTTATATACTTTTTGTTTCACGAGATTCATGCTTTAATACTTTTTTTTTATTGGATTATATTTTCTGCGTAAGTGCAGATATTTTTTGTGTTTCTAGTTATAAAATTTCTATTTTTATTTTAAAGGTAGTATTTTAGTTTGTTTATTGTTTAATTAAGTATTTTGTCACTATTTTTTGTGACATATTAGATGGTCAAAAAAAAGAGGGGGGATCTGCACTCAGAATTGTATTTACACTATTAATGTTTTACTTTAATACAGGTAGATTAATTTATAGCGTCAACGTTAAGTATTAGTCAAAATATGAAAAATCTAGAGAGGCGGCACATTAGGTCTTTGCACGCAGGCGGCCGACACCCTAGGATCGGCCCCCTGTAACCCAGTAGCGCACACAGGAATTTTTCAAGGGGGTCCGGGGTCGAAAGTTCACCATCCTTGTATCATGCTCCTTTTGATTTTGTCGATTTTCGGGAACAAAACATAGTAAAAAACTAATTTTTAATAAATAATTATCATTAATTAATAAAATCAATCATTAATAACAAGTAATTAATTAAATTTTGCGTACTATATACTTAGAATTATAATCAATTGGAAAAAAATCAAGGGCTTTGGGGGGGTCCGGACCCCTAGAACCCCCCTTGTGTGCGCCACTGCTGAAACCTAATATAAATATAATAATGTAAATATAACTATAATATGTGTGGAATGAAATACTTTCTTTCATGTTATGTATGAAATATTTTCATTCTCTATTCCACGACGTCTTTAACATAAACCGAAGTGTTACTTTAAAATGTCATTCTTAAATATTATTCTTAACTTGAACAAGATATTCAATTTCAATATGAAGACTATTGCTTTTATGAAGAATCGATTTTTTCAAAAAGAACTTAAACTATAAATTATTACTTAAATCATAAAAAACATGGTATAAAAATTTTAATTCAATACATTATTATTACAATATTAAAGGGTGTATAAATAAATTTGTCACATTTTATCTCTTTATTTGGAGTAACTGAATTGTCAAGCTCTCTAGCAATGAAAACCATTAATACATTAATATTAAAACAGCTTTTCTTAGAAAATCTTTATAAAAATGTAATTTGTTGTTAACATTTCTATATATCTTTTTTGAAAACATCAACATCATTATCGCATATGAAAAAAATGGAGAAAAATAACGGAAATTAGAAAAAAATAATAATAATAAATTTCACATTCCCTTCACACAAAAATTTTTGCTCGCAAATTAAAAAAAATTACAACGTGAGATCTCCCCTATACAGTTTTATTCTAACCAGTTCTTTATTTAACGTTTCGTGGAAATCGATATGAAATTTTGAGTGTGTTACATAAAAAAAAGAGCCGAGAGGGAAAAAAATCCCCCCACCAGTCCCTCAGGCGTCGGAACGATAATTCAAAAAGAAACCATTATTCATAGAAAGTTTTCAGATATACCTTCGAAGCTGAGATATGATTATGACGTGATTTTTCAGTTTAGTGTTCCCCCTCCAAAAACTGAGGGGTCTTTTTTGTGAGAGAGGTATCTAAAAGTGTGAGCTTCGTCTTTTCAATGGAGACTTTTACTAATGGATTGTAGACTAAATAGCAAAGATGATTGATGAGTAAAAGAATAATTAACTCAATATGCCGCCAACGATGGAATTATTTATTATCAATGAAGGGATAATAAGAAGATAACAGATTAATGTGCGGAACTTCAGTGCCAAGAAGGTTGCAATTGAAACTTAATTTCTGGGTTGTGGCGAGAATTTGACATTCCTTTGAGGTATTTCCAATCAGTGAGAATAACTTTTGATTAAGGGGAAAAAAATAAATAACAAATGATTCCCGTTATTTGAATTGATCGTATAATAATATTACGTCATAAGAATATGGGGATTAAAGGTAATTTTGTAGCAATTTAGTTTATCGAGGTTAGAAAGAACTCTGTTGATTTTTAAATCCGACTAGTACACCTTTGACAGGAATACGTCTAAAAATAAGACGATAATAGCTAGGTATAAAATTGAATAGAAAAGTTGGCAAATTGTAATAACACAGGGTGGTGGTTCAAAATGAATATAACGATTACAAATAGTTATAACTATTGAATTGAAAAGAATTTATCGATAAGAAATGCGCAGAATGGAAAAGTTAGTTAAAAACTTCATTTACGTACTTTATAAATGTTCTATGTGACTCTCCTTGGTAACACGGACAACACATCTAAACGGTATTCAATTTCCCTCTGTATATTTTGCAGCATATCAAGAGTCACCAACGCCAGCGCATTAGAAATGTGCATTTTGAATTCTCCGGATTTGACACCCTTCGATTTCTTTCTATGCGTTATGTGAAAGATCTTATGTAGGTTCTTCCTTTGCCGAAAACTATTCCAGAACTCAAAATGCGCATTTGTAATATGCTCGCGTTGATGAGTCCAGATACGCTTCAGAATATATGCTGCTTCAGACAACTGCTTAGTTGTTTTCCTTGCGACCAAGAAGAGAAATAGAACATTTATAAAATATTTAAGAGAAATTTTGAACTTTCTTCCCATTCTGTGTAATTCGTGCCGATAAACTCTTTTAAATGAAATAGTTATAACAATTTGTAATAGCTATTTATTTTCAATCACACTGTACAGCTCTGTTATGAAGATGTATATTTTGAATGAACAACAAACAGTTTCAGGCATAATCGAGCTCGAAGTTTATGCAGAGTTAGGTAACCCACCCCCTCAATCATAAAAGAAAGAAATAACAACTCTTATATCACATACATGTTATAAACTAACAATTTGTAATTATATATATATATATATATATATATATATATATATATATATATATATATATCAGTGGCGCACACGGGAATTTTTCAAGGGGGGGGTCCGGGATCGAAAGTTCACCATTCTTGTATCATGCTCCGTTTGATTTTGTCGATTTTCGGGAACAAAACACAGTAAAAAACTAGTTTTTGAATAAATAATTAGCATTAATTAATAAAATTAATCATTAATAGCAAGTAATTAATTAAATTTTACGTACTATATACTTAGAATTATAATCAATCGGAAAAAATCAAGGGCTTTGGGGGGGGACCCCAAAGCCCTTGTGTGCGCCACTGATATATATATATATATATATATATATATATATATATATATATATATATATATATATATATATATATATATATATATATATTAGTTTCTAGTTTCACAAATTAATACTCTTTAACACGAAAGACCAATAAGTCTTTTTATATTTAAATGCTCATTAAGAATTTTGTAAAAAATAAAATAAAATTTGAAGCAAACACTGAAATAATTAAGTCAATAAATATTATGCCGACATATATTTTAAAAATAATATTTGTCGTCATACTGCTCAGGCTTGAAAATATTTATTTTCATTGCTACGCAAGTAATCATACCAGAAAACGTCTCCCCATCGGCAGATATAGCTTCATAAAAACTAAATGTAACGAAAATTTAAACAAACACAGAAAAGCTATTGAATTGATATTTCAAAGCTAGTGTATCTGAAACGCCTACACAAAAAATACTTTTCATTTTTCAACTTAGTTTTCCTGAGAATTATCAAGCATGTTTCCTTCATAGGCGTAATGTTTTTATTTTTTTTTATACCTCCGAACTTAAAGCTCTAAGTTAATGAAATAAGCTTTTAAAAACATTTTTCATTAAACTCTATAACACACAAATGGATATTTACAAAACGAATTCATTCTCGATACTTCGTTGAAAGAAGAAGGATGCGATACACTCTCTCCTACAACACTTTTTTTCTTTTCGTTTTCTAATGTTTATTTTTAATTTGCCATCATCTTGCCAGCGCAAGATTCCCGCAATAGATTTCTTTAACCGTAGATAATTGAAACCCAGGACTTAGAGTGAGTGGGGGAGGAATCAGGAAATCGTTCGAATGGTGGCAATGTAACAAGAACTCATTTCCAAACATTAATTTCGTTCTCGCTTACTGCCTCGCAGCAATTTACACATTGAATGTATTCAGCAACCGAGTGCAATGGCACCTCAAACACTTCGTTAAGCCTCATTAAGCAGTCTTGCACGTGGAAACTTTTAGCCACACTAGAAGAAATCTGCTTCAATTACACCACTGCCATCGATGGGTATTAAATTAAGACGTTAAATGACAACAAATTGCTACATCCGCCATAAACCGGGATCTCGAAATTCTTTGTCAGGGGCACCAATGAAGCCTTTCTTCTGATAGAAAAACATATAGTTACTGAATTTTTAAGCCAGCGATATAAATAACAGAAAGAAAAATATCAGTTGCTTCACCAGATGCGCTTGTAGAAAAGTCCATAAATTGTCATACAGCAGGCCAAAAGTATTTGACTGCCTGGTTACTTGTTTTATATTGCAAATGCATTATACATTTTATATCAAATAGATTCACAAAACAAAATCAGAGTACGTAATCACCAGTAAGAATACAGCAATAACTTATAACTAAAAATGCATGTTTTGACAATCAAAAATCTATTTGTCCATGAATGTAAGCAAAGATGATTCGAAATCAAATATGTACTTACTAAGTGTGGATCGGAAAATTCTTTTTCAGTATTTCAAAACCTACCAATGCGGAAAAAATGTTCTCTGGTATACAGATGAAGTGAGAAATAAAAATTAAGAAAAATATTAATTTTTATGTTAAATACTGCCATAAGGAGAAAGATGTTTAGGTATTTAAGCTTTTTTTGTGATAAAAAGTCAAAGTAAAACTTTAAGTTCACTTTGACTTTTTACCAAAATATAGTATATTAAACAGACATTTTTTTAAGTACTTTTTAACATTTATTGCGGCGAGAGGACACCTACTATAAATATCACGTGCATTTACCAGCTTCTTAAGTATTATATTTTTTTTAAAAAAACGTACTGACACACACAGTTCACGACAAAGTAGAAAGAAGACTGGAAAAAAACTTGGATTGGACTCATTCGAAGGTGCGGGGAGTGAGAGAGAGAGAACTGAGTTTATGAAATGTTGCAATGTGCATAGTACTATTCACTACTCAAAACTCATTTATCAATAATCATCGTTTTTCTCGTTATTGATATTGTAGAAAAATAATTTTATTTTAAGTCTAAAATCATCTTTTCTTTAACATATTTATTAAATATTTCCTTAGAAATTAGGTACGATAATTAACTGTATGATAATTAGATTAATGGTCCGTAGGGGGGATATCTCGTATATGGTAGGATGATTTCAAGGTGGAAAGTTTACTTCTATAATTAATACGCAGACAAAAATTAAGAGAATCAGATTAATACTTTGTATCCTAAAAGTCTGAGTGGGTATGATTTGTTGCAATTATTTAAAAATATTTGTCAGCCTTTTGAGAATTGCGCCACATTTTTAACCTTTGATTTACATTATTCCTTTAAAATGCATCATTGGATATCAGACTGATTTGAATTGAAGCCTGGCTTATAAATAATAACTCTGGAGCAGGGTAAACATTAAGTCGATCGCGATCGATCGGTGGACTACCAGGACATTTTGAAGGGACCACTTGAAGATAAACAGAGAATAATTATATACCGAAATATTCAAGATTGGCTGACAGTACGCAGACTAAGTCTTCTACTGACTGTATCTATGAGTACTAACTTTAGATGAAAAAAAAATTTTTTTTATTTCTATATGGTTTTTTTAATTATTTGATAATAAATGCCTCATTTGATAATATTACTCATATGTTTGCATCTTGCGTTTTGCTTTAAATGCGGTCTTAAAAGTTAGTTTTTTTTTATTTTAGTTATGTAAGTAAGCAAATATTCCTTATTTAAAACCGTATATTACTATATTTATATACACTACTGGTCACCGTAAATGCAACACCCTGAAGGAAGCATGCAAAAAACATGAAATTTACAACATGCATTAGCGGAGGTGAGATATGCAAATGATTAGAATTTCAGCGCAGACACATCACGCGCGCCTGTGGCGCCACCTCAAAGCGCTATTTAAAGCTTCGAGATTTCGACAATTTCAAGTTCGGCAATTGTGTTTTTCTTGTGCTTTATTCAAAAAACGATCAATTATGTCTCGTAGAAAACAGCGATCAGCTTTTGATCAAGTATCCGAGTTCGACAGCGGAAGGATAGTGGCCTACCGAGATTGTGGATTATCTTTCAGGTAAATCGGTAGGCGTGTCGGACGAAACCAAACAACTGTAATGCGGATATATGACCGTTGGATGCAGGAGGTTCGACGGACCGACGTGGTCGATCGCATCCACCTCAGTGCACCATTTCACGTGAGGACAGGCAAATTGTGCGCATGGCAGTGACGGACCGCTCAGTCACATCACGAACCGTAGCACAGCACATTGAATCTGTAACGCATCATTCAGTGTCTGCGCGTACCATTCGACGCCGTTTACAGCAGAATGGTCTGTCCGCAAGACGTCCATTGCTTGGTCTACCCTTGACGCAGAACCACAGACCTCTCCGCCGCCTATGGTGCGATGAAAGAAGGATGTGGGCGGCAGAATGGAATGAAGTTGTCTTTACTGACGAGTCACGCATCTGTCTGCAACACCACGATGGTCGGATTCGAGTCTGGAGACACCGTGGAGAAAGGATGCTGAACAGCTGCGTTATGCACCGCCACACTGGTCCTGCACCGGGTATTATGGTATGGGTCGGTATTGGATATCACTCTCGCACTCCTCAAGTACGCATTGCCTGTACTTTAAACAGCCAGCGCTACATCTCCGAGGTGTTGGAGCCAGTTGTCCTTCCTTACCTTCAGGGCTTGGCCACACCCATATTTCAACAGGATAATGCGCGACCACACGTGGCACGCATTGTCCAAAGGTTCTTCGTCAATCATCAGATTGAGTTACTTCCCTGGCCGGCTCGCTCTCCAAATCTTTCGCCTATAGAAAACATGTGGTCCATGGCTGCTCAGCGACAGAACCAGATTACACCCCCAGCTGCCACACCAGATCAACTTCGGCAACGTGTGGAAGCTGCTTGGTCTGCTGTACCCCAAGAACACCTCCAAAGTATCTTTGACTCAATGCCGAGGCGTGTGGCAGCGGTGATCTCCAACAATGGCGGCTACTCTGGCTACTGATTCTGGCAGGAACCACACTTCACAGAAGTCTATAAATTTAATCATTTGATACTTGGTCAACATGTTATCTACAAAATAAATTTTGTTGTGCTATCTCTTGTCTTTCTTGGCGTTGCATTTTCGGTGGGCAGCAGTGTATATACCGTACATATTCCGTATTTATATTATGACCTCACCACACCTACGCCACTGGGTGGTTCGCAACACCTTGAAAAGATAAGAAGCAGCCTGTACCCTGGAAAAATCAGCCCACCCCTGCTCTAAATTATCGTAAATTTGAGCATTAAACATAATATAACTCGATTAATGTTTATTGATACAACCTTTTTAATCATTCAAGAACTTTTTCTACTTAATATATATTAGAAAAATAACAATTATTCTTGAGAAACATCGCATGAAGATTTAATTTTGAATGTTCATCTTTTTGTTAAAAATAATTTTTATTCATTACATGTATAACATTAAAAAATTAAATTTTTATACAGATGGAAATAAAATCAAAAACAGTCTTTAGACAGGAAAGAGACTGGAGAAGCGACAAATACACACATTTATGAAAACATATTACATATTTTCTTTCAAAAACACTTAACTGGTAAAAAAAACAACTAAATTCCTAAGTATTTATGTCATATGACAAATCCTATTTAGTTTACAAGAACTGGAAACAACAGACTACACAGCCAACGTATACACAACTTAACCTTACAATAATATTTGAAAGTGATTGTGATACCACGTCAAAATAGGTAAAAATCACAAGAATAAGAAAATAAAAACATTTTGAAAATGAAACATAACTATTTCATACCTGAAAACACGTGCTTATTCTTCTGACATTGTTATCTTTTGTTGTTAAATACCTCATAACAATGCTTGATGCCTTTGAGTTACGCATGTTTATAGGCAGTATAGTGGGTGTGTCGTGATTAAATTGAAAAGAAGGGGGAGATGTATGGGTGTGGACGCGCTTCAGGTATAAGTCTTGTTTATATTTCTTAACTCTAAGTAGAGCACTCATACTCTCGTTTCATCTGACCCTGTATTAGTCGTGGAATTTTTTAGAGCTTCATAAATCACTTCCTTTTTGGCAACCTTACATTAATATCTCCGCAAACCATCTCTTCCCTTTGGTTAATTTAGAAATTGTTATGATTAAAGTTTCACTGATCTGAATTATTAAGTTGTTTCAAGAAGTGATCTTAATCGTAAAGGCAAGTTTTCGGAGACGAGAGAAAATAGGATCTGCGAAGATATTTCGTAAATTATGAACTTCCATTACTTTCGATCGGCCAACAAGGGGAAAGATTGTTAGCTCCATTAAAAATAACCTTCTACCTTGGAAATCGAATTTAAAGCATCTTGAAACATTGTAGTTTAATACGAAAAGAGTAACATGTATTTAAACCGAGAAAGTGATTAGTAAAAATCCTTTAAGGTATCTGACTACGTTCGGAACCGTGATTTTGCAAAAGCGCATAAATGGATAATTTTCATGATCTTTAGTGTCACTTAGATTAGAATATATGCATAAAATTGTTTTAAGGACATTTTGACAAAAAAAATTATTTAAATACAATATTTTGGCAAAAAATTATCTTAGAATAATCTTCTTTCGAAACGTTCTCCTTTTGTGAAAAATGGTTCCATTATAATAATATTTTGCCTGTATATAGCTCAGACCTCTCTACAGAGGCTCAACTAGAATTTTTGAAATATATAACTTAGAAGTGGGTTTGTTCATATTTTACGACAACAGAGGGAAGCAATTTTAAGAAAAAAACGCCAATACTTATTTCAATTGGTGGTAACTGAAAATAATGTGAATTTTCCAAAAATTCCAGTTGAGCCTCTGTAGAGAGGTCTGAGCTATATACAGGCAAAATTTTATTATAATAGAACCATTTTTCACAAAAGGAGAACATTTAGAAAAAAGATTATTCTAAGTTAATTTTTTGAAAAAATATTATATTTAAATAATTTTTTTGTCAAAATGTCCTTAAAACAATTTTATGCATGTATTCTAATGTGAGTGACATTAAATATCATGAAAACTATCCATTTATGCGCTTTTTTAAAATCACGGTTACGAGCGTAGTCGGATACCTTAAGGGAAGTATACAAAAAGATTGAAAGTAAGATGGGTGGAATAATTATTTGTGTTGTATTTAATGGAAAAATTACAAGAAATTCACTAGTTTTCTCTCTCTCTCTCAACTAAACTTATAATAAAAAAATGCTTAGAAATATTGTAGCAACAACTGGTCTTAATTGAATTTTTTTTTTTTTTTTTTTTTTTAGAACTCGAACAAAATGACGATTCTGAAATAAGATTTTATTTATAAAACTAAGTATAATTGTTTCTACATGTACAAAAATAAATCTTTATCTATACATTATAATGCATTTTCTAAGCATTTCAAAGAATTGTAATTTAACAAAGAGAATAGCATGAGACATTGCAAAAACAAAAATAAAAAAAGCAGTAATTCATCATTGTGAGTGTGTGAAAAAGTTTATATTTAAAATATATCCGACAGGAAGTCGAACTTACTAAAAAAAAATATTTTGAAAGTTAAATTAATTACTTTAATCGAATTGTTCAAGCAGAAAAGCTTGTTTTTGTTTATTTCTAATCAAGGTAAAAAAAAAGGCAAGTTACTGAAGAAATATTTATTTAACGAATATACACGCATCCGTAACTCTTCAACAACAAAAAAAAACAACTTTGCATCAGTTTAATAAAATTGTTAATTATATAATTTTTCTGGTACAGTGGGTTCATCTTTGATATTTAGAATTACATATGTAAAACTTGCCCGAATCGTAAAAAAAAATTATATTCAGTAGTCGGACAGGATACAGTTCAATAAACAACACAAATTATCCGTTCTCTAGCCATCTGCTGATACCTTTGGGAAGTTAACCTACGCGTGCGATACCCCGAACCAAATGTTCTAGCTTTTGAATTTGACCTTCGGAGCGTAAAGCGTTGAATAAAAATTATAAGACAGGAGATCAAAGATAAGATTAGATATGATTCCGCTTTTTATATCTTTTCTTCTGTTCGTTGCGATACCTGAAAGGCAGGATTACTTTCAACCAATATTTTACTTGCTATTACGCGTTTGTTTCCATAGTTTTTAAGAATTGTCTTGAATGAAATTCCTACACGATAAAGCGAACAACAATGGTATATCTAAAAAAAAAAAAAAAAAAAAAAAACTCTGATCTTAATTTTCCTAATTACTTAATACAGATATATAACGCTTTACATTCTTTTTACTCGAATTATTGTTCTTGAATATTAAAACGTGAATTATTTTTAAGCTTGATTTAATTTGAATTAATAAAAATATTATTTAAGAAATGTGTTTCAAAATTAACATTTTTTACCGACATAATTAAAAATATATTAATTAATCTCTTGCACACTCCAACGTAAAGAAAGTTAATTTCATATTCTTTTCAATTCACTTTCCCCTACATATTTTTGTCCTTATACCTAAATATATATATAGCATTTCAAATTATTGGTAAAATGCATGCTTTACCAATTACTACCTCTAGGTACCTAGTCAAAGTTAGATGCATAGTTCCAAAGTATTTCACTGAATACGGAATACTTTGTATTTATGGATTTAAAATATTATAAATATATCTATTAATAAGAAAAATCTCTTGGTATATAAGTGATAAGTTGGAACTGTTCATTCTCCGAGCTAAAATTTAAGTATTCCAGTGAATTGAAATACAAAATGCTAGCAATTTTATCACGCCTAATAATAATGCGTGTACTTTTTTTTTTTCTTTATCTGATAAGTTCAACCGATATTAAGATAATGTAAAAAGAATGAAAACTTACCTCAGAAAATTCTTGAAATTTTGTTAAATCTGATGATAAAATGAATGAGAAACGCGGAGAGAAAACAAAAATGTAAAAAATCGATTTTGAAATGTTTCTAAATATAGACTCAAAGTTCATCCGGGGTAAAGAGCTTCCGCCTCTCGACTGCGTGGAATAACGAAATGAAAGAGAAGTTAATTTTCGTTCTCGAGTTACATCGATCCAGCTATATTTACTTTATCATTTTTTTTTCATTCCCCTTAGATTTTAATTTCATTTCTAAAAGACTTCAACAGTTACATATCTACTTGGTGAAGTTTTATTTCTTTGGAGTTCTTTATTTTGCCATTTTAATTTCGCAAGCTGGAGAAAGTGCACGTAATTTCAAATTTAATTTCTTTTATTTGAATTTTCTATCTCCATTCTTTCCATAAATCACCAGCTCACAAAGCCAACAGCAAGCTGTTTTTGAGTTAATTTTTGGTACTAAAACAAAGAAATCTGTTTCTCAAGTTGATGTTTTTAAAGACATGTTTTAGGTTTTATAAGTCAGCATTTCAAGGGGGGGGGGAAGAAGATTATCTCTCATTATATTTTTTTTCTTTTAGTTCTAGTAAGAACAGAAAAAAAAGAAAAGTCCTAAAGTTTTTTGTACTTTTATTATTCCCTCAAACCAATATTCACAAAAGTGATTTTTTAAAATTTTCTAGAACAAATTTAAGGGTTTAAAACACTAAAACAATATCTTATGATAATATACTAATTCACTGGTACTTTATAATGATTAAAAATCGAAATACTCTTATCAATAATGTTAAAGACATCGAAGGAAAAAAAAAGTGAAACTTAAGAAAAACATAAATCAATTTCAGTAACAATGTTTAAAGGATATTTCCAAACTAATAATAAATTACTTGATGTTATTACCTTACTCTGAAGTACAATTGATATACTTGAAAACGATGCATCACTTGACCTTGGATTTCACAGTAAAAATGTTTGTGATAAGAACAGCTGAATTAAATCAATTCGAGAGATAACATTACCCATGCATCTAGTGGAAACACAAACACATTCTTGGAAGATAGGCTTCAATACATCTTTGTAATGACATTCAAATAATTACGCACGAATTGTACGAGCGCTTTAGTGACGTCAGTTCTCGTATTCTCCGAAACTTAATGATACATTAACGACAACGACATACGATTTGTGTCGAAAGAAGAGCTTCTGTGACTTTTCACGCAGTAATCAAAAAAGCGAACAAGTTCACATAGCGACTCCCTGTTGAATGCCTAAAGGCTAATAAAAGAAACTTGCTCTCAATGAACCATACGATATATAGTCAACAGCACAGGCCATCGAGTGTCTGGCTCGTTAAGAAAGCCAGACACTTGAATAATTTGCTCAGATCATCTGTGGTTTTATTAAGATAAATATAGAGTCGATGAAAATGCGCGGCAATCATAGCCATATCTGGTGAATGAATTCAGAAGGGTCATCCTCAATGGCTAGGTCAACGAAAGATTTAAAGCACTTAAAAGAAATAAAAGACTATGCGTTAAATGTTGGCTGAGTGATAAAAATTTATTTGCTTCTCAGTTACTCAAATGTTTATTCAAAGATAATAGTTGAGTTGACTTCATTTAAATTATGAGGTAAACACATTTTAAAAGTAAACTTTCATTCAAAAACAGAAGATGGAAAAGTTAATGAGAGAAAAGAAAAACGTATTTGATTTAATTATATATATATAACCCTGTTTATCAATGCTATGTAATATTCAAAGAAGTAAGTGAATAAGAAGGAAAATTTACCTAGAGCATTTGTCAAACTAAACACAATTACAATATCTAACTAAACATATTACCAGATACTACTTTCAAGTTTAAGGAATCATGGAGTCAGTCATTTGTATATTATATCTGCATAAATGACCGATTTAAGCTCATTTCGGGCCCTGGGCACAGAAGACCTACAGGCCCCCTTGGAACTGGAGGTTTGAAATTTATAACCAGAAAATCTGGTTAAGTCCAGCTTATCCGGGCCCCTGGGCGCCCGCCCCAAACGCCCAATGAATAAACCGGCACTGTAATTGACAGTATAATTTTGAATAACCACTCTGATACTCAAAAAATAACAAATTCGAAACACCCCATGTACATTCCGAAAAGTGTAGGCATATACCAATTTCTTTTAAATCTATTTCACACACACTCAGATATTATTTCACTAGTTTTACTGAAAGCAGTCTTTCTGAGATTGCACAATACAATTCTCATAGGATTTTCTCCCTTTCTTTTGACCTGAGTCTGAACCTTCACTGATAACTCATGATGCACCACCAATTAAGCAAAAATTCAAGAAACGAAGAAACAAAATGCGAAAAGAAAATTCAATTGTATTTTTCAGGCTGATTGCATAAAATGAATCTGCAACAGGGGTATCTTTCAACTAGATTCAAAAGTAGGGAAATAAAATGAACATCTTGCAAAACGTATTACAAGCCCATTTTCACCTAGAGAAAGATTCTTTTATTTTAAATTTTTTCCGGCTGCCATAACTTCGTAACTGTGACCGTAGTAGAACCCGTTTGTTCCTGCTGTTTTATTTTTTCGTCGGCATCAGTGACCTCTTCCAACTGTTACTCTTTTTCACTCTGCCCGAACTTCTTTTTATTATAGCCATAAGCAGCTGCTTCTGTAATGTCTTTTTACCAGTCCTTTTTCAAACAAAATAGGAAGTAATAAGCAAACACGCGGTGAGGTTTGGAATTAGTTGACTATTCCAATGAGCAAAGGTTTCGCCCAGCTGTGAACAGTATGACTCTAAACGAGGTATTTAGTGAAAAACATTCAAGTCGTGTGTCAGTTTTGCTGCAATAGTAAAAAGTCGTGAACTCGGCTCTCGATTTAGATTTTTTTTTTCCGTCACACGACCTCATGACCCGTTTCCTTTTGAAGTACATTTTGTCATTTTTATGATATACTTCATAATTATTTAATACAGGTGTGACATGAAAAAAATTCATTAACTTTAGAGTAATAAAGATTTTTAAAATTAAAAAAAAAGTGATTTATATTATAAATAAAAATAATTAAAAAAACTGTAATTGATCTTTATTTATTCTATTATATGGAAAAAAAAGTTACTTGGATTAAAAAAAAAAAAAAATCTTAAAACGGATTTTGTGGGAAATTATACGAATATATATATATATATATATATATATATATATATATATATACAGTCGTGACTAATGCCACCTGCCTGACGAAGTCAGATCGAGGCCCGCGAAATTCATCGCAATTAAGAGCTAGAATTTTTACGCCTGTCGTTAGCTTTAGCTTTGAGCACCATGCAGGTGACAGTTGCTCGGTTCCACCCCAATATTTAGTGGGAGAAAACCCCGGGGGTGGCCAGGAGTCTCCAACCTCTATTTCCCTTCCACCAACCTCACGAGAGGCGTCTCGACGGCTATTTAGAGTACCCCCATGCCGCAAAGGCACTATACATTTATAAACATCCATGTCTTCTCCGGGATTTGAACCCAATCCCTACGGCACCACAGTCAGCGTCTCTACCCCCTATACCGGTTGGACGACACACACATATATATAATGAGAGTATAGAACAAAAGAAAATATATTAACTGATGAAACTACATATATACCTCGTTAAAAAAATGTCCAATGTTTGTAGAATGTCGTGGAAAATATAACTGCCAAATGAAACATACAATCATATGAATTTAATTATTATAAATAGGCTAAAACTTTAAAACCAAGACAATTATTATTATTTTTTCATTTTTCGACTAAGCTTAGTGAATTACATATTTCGCTCGTTATTTCCACCTTTAATTAGGAAGTTCACTGGCAACGCGGATTTTAAAAAGATTTACGTACTCCCCACATATCATAATTAATCTATTGCATTCATAAGCGATATATATAGAAAAAGACTTTTAGTAACTATCATTCCAAGCGGATTAAATGCTAAAAATAGAACAATCGTGTACGGATGTTTAATTCCTTCAAATTAAACAGTGAATCAGCAAATACGTCCTACAAATTATTAATCAATGCCCATCGTAGCATCGGCTTACGAATTTAATACCACGCGATATAGTTAATCCTCTCAAAAATCCTATAGATCATTCGTGGATTGTGTGTGTGCGATAAAATTATGATTTTCAGGAACAGTATTCATCTTCCAATTAATTAATAGCTAGTTGACCAATGAATTGGAAGATTTAATATAAAAAGCAAATAACCTCGCTCTGTAAAATTCCGTAAATATTCCTTAAAGAATATGAAGAGATATTTGTAATTACCGAATTTTGAATTTCAGGAAAGTTTTTTTTTTTCTGTTAAAGGAACAGAAAACATGAAATAATGTTTAAAAATCATGAGTCAGAAGCAGTGGCGTAATGGAGAACACTTGGACCCCCACTGCAAAGTCAGGTTTTGGGCCCCAAGTTGGATTTTACAAAGGACTTGACGATAGTCAGGCTGTGGGCCCTCTAGAGCCATGCCCCTCCCCCCGAAATGCGGGGATGTATGTAACGCCACTGGTCAGAAGATTTCACAGTGAAACCAATTTTAATTTGCTTCCGGATTCATATAAATTTCTATGCTTTTACGCGAATCCTCAACAATCATGATTATTTCATGTGAAACATATACCCAAATACATGACTAAAACGTACTTTTAATCTAAATGAACCTTATCATGACAGATTATCGTATTTTAAGATCCTGTAATTCTTAAGTTACCCAAAAGTCGAGAACCTTTTGCTTCAAAGAAAATCCCTTTCATGTAACTTAGAATCACGAAATGAATTTGGAGATTTTACAAAGAACGGAACAAAATTACAAAAGGATAATCCGTTCAGTGATAAGGACATGCTATGTTATCCCTACAGCAAATTCGGTTGACCCTAGTGGTCAGCCAAGACCTTTCAACTCGAGCGAGACGATAGTTATTTCCGCTACTTATTGGCAGCGCGTCCCACATTATTTTATGTAAATATGTATTTTTTTTTATTTTTATTTTAAAGAACTTATTACCTTTTGATGTACGATAATAGCTATATATGAACCAATTATTTTACAAGCTAAAAGAATATTATTACTTTCACTGTGTTAAAAATCAAGGAAAGGATTTTATTCTTCAAGAGCGTTTCAGAATGATACACAAAAAAAGGAGGAATATAATGCTCATACAGCTGTTTTAGAACATAATACTATGCAGAAAGAAAAGTGATGATCAATTCACAAAACATAAACTGAAAAAATGGTCAAGATTATTCATATTGGGTTTTTACTTAATACTACAAGTATTATGCATATGTTACGAAAAACAAACATAAAAGTCTTATTTTAGCGTTCATTAAGTGTAGGTGTAACGAAATAATTTATACAACACATCCACACTTCTTACCTACATTTCATCAATATAAAACAAAGAAAAATATATTTTATGAGTTTATACTGCAAAGAAAATAACATCAACAAAATAAGAATAAGTGTTTTAAAATGAATCTATCTAAAATTACCTTTTTTTCATAAATATATAAATTACGTTAAAAAAGGAGAAATTCTTAAGATTTAACATTTTACATGCATCATTATAAATCAAAAGAATTGAACAAACACTTATTTGCAATATTTTAAATTATATGATATCTACAACTTAAAAACATAGCGAAACATTTTGCAAAAAGAGAAAGTTAACTTTTAAATTAAAAGAAGAAACACTTAAGTGCCCTTGCTTTACTTTTTATTACTCAATGGAAATAATGCATGCAATTTCGCGACCGAACGAACTTTCTTTCGAGGTACTTTCAAAGAACAACAAAATAAACTTTAAGAATTTCCCCAAGCAGTGTTCACCGAATGAAATAAATAATAATAAAAAATTTAAGACTTCGATAAACTGAGCTTCTAAAAAGAACTGCGATCCAAGCTGCCAAAATAACACTCCATCAGAGTGAGATGATTGAAAAGAGAGAAATAGAATTGTAAAATAATCTTCTCCGACAGCTATTTCCCTTTCACTTCACTCAACGTAAAACATTTCTTTTTTCCCCCTTTTTTTTACTTTTACTACATTTTAACTTACGGAACTGTTGGGGTGAATTGGGGGCGGTTTGGGGGAATCGTGCTCCAAAAATCCCAGGCACAGAGCTTCATCAGTGCTCTACAGGAAGCATGCGCAAATCGATAGAAGACCCCCAAGTACAGCTTAGAGAAGGTCTTTTGGCGGCCATCATATAAATATTACAAGATTACAAAGTTCCGTTCTGTTACTATTTGACTTTTGTCGGAGAAAACCGCGAAATTCTCTCTTAAAAGCGTTCGCACAAAAATACTATACAATCTTTTAAGCATTTTCGACAATACTTTACTTTGCAATTTTCACTTTTATTTTAGAAATCAAAATAAGACATTAATGTTGATGTTTGTGAAGTTATTCAGAAAAATTAAAATATTAATGGTTTTGTAAAATCTAAATTGTGTGAACATACAAAAAATAACTTTTTTTTACCAGATTATTTCTAAGTTTTATAATATGTGGAACGTTTGACATGAAAAACAAAAACAAAAAATTCAAAGTACTTATATATCATGATTATAAATCGATTTATGAAATATAACAATCAATTTAATTCATAGAAATTTACTTCATTCTATTACTTTTACGCAATTTATTTAAGTACATCAAAGAACAAAACATTTTTCATGTGGAAACGATAAATAAAATAAAGGAGAAAATAAAATATCGTATTAATGAAACATAGGACAAAAAAACATCTAAAGTTAGTGATTCAAAATGAAATATAATGAAGAAATGAATAAAATAAAGCAAATAACTCTTCAAAGGGGGAAACTTTTCAAAACAATATTATATTAACAAAAAAATTCAGGTCAATTAAGTTAATACCGACAAATGGTGCTTTAACTACTTAACTAATGTCATCATATAAAATGGTTTTCACTTTCTTAAGAGCATTACAATACAATGAAAGAAAAATTTATCCTTCAAACAGTATGCTTAATAGAGAATTTACTTTTCATTTCTTTTCATTCATTTTTTTTTTTTTTTTTTGACAGAACAAGGTTAAAAACTGACGACAGGATGAAAAAGAAATAACAAGTACATCTACTATTAAAAAGCGCAGCAAACCGTTTTATCCATGCATCTTTCCTTCAATTAAGACTCATTCGAGTGACGAAAGTTAAAAATACTTGCATCAGAATGAGAGTTATTTGATTTAAACACAGTGTACCATTAACAAATAGCAATAAATCGAAGTATTGATTTTATCGGAGATAATAAAAACCATTGCTTATTAGAGCAATAATATTTGTTTAAATGTCATGCAATGACTTAGAAAGAATTCCGTTCAAAAATAAATTCCAAAAAGCTTTTTATACGCTTGGTCTTCTTTACTATTACAATACATATAATTTAGCACCAATTAAAAATCTAAATTCCATAAGATTATTAACTCCATTTTATACTTAGCGTCACAATTTTAAACGTTTAATAGTTAAATTCTCAATATTTAAAGTTAAAATAAAATACTTAGAAAATAAACGACAAACAGTCGCTTACTGATTCAATGAATTTTTTGCATTATAATTCAATTTCTCTTCTCTCAATACGATTGCACATTTAAATGCTTGTAAATAACCAAAATATATTTTCTAAAACAAAATGTTTTGCTTTTAAAAGAAAAACTTCAAATTAAATTGCAACAATGTTTCGCGTGCGAATTCACAATCTTAACTAAATAACACTCAACAGCATCTTTCATAAGAACAACGTATGCATAGCAAGCAGCACCCTTTGATGCGCAATCCGATTCTAAAACCGAAACCGATAAGCAAAATAGAAAAAAAAAAAAAAATAAGTAAAGTATCTTCTTCCTGAACCCACTAAGCCGCATGTTCCATCACCGTTAAGTTCAACATAAACAAAACATAGTCCCGCTACTAAAAGGTCAAATCAAGTTGATTTTTTTTCTTACCTGACCTCTTGCAGAAAGTCTTCGATACCAAAGCCAAATGATCGCAGAAGCAGAAAATATAAGGACGATTTACAATTCAAATATCACGATGACAGGAATCCGAATTCTGCACTACTTCACTGCCTCTCCCGCGCTACCATAAAATTCAGTCCTAACTTTTCGCCATCAGTTCTGACAGTTCACGTTCAGAGAGACTCATAATACGCTTCTGCGTGCTCTTCGGCCGGTCCGTGTTTTGGCTGAGTCGTGCGATCATATGCTGATGCCGTTCGTTTAGGAAGCCAACCGCTGCGTTTGGCGAGTGACGGGTTACCAGAAATACACCTTTATGTCAAAGATTCGCCAACAAAAGTTACAGATTGAGTTCGTAAGTCGCACAAACCTAAAATCGAATGCTTGTACTCTCAGCGGAAAATTCTCTCGCGTGTATATTCTATCTTCCAAACGATACTTATTTATTAGTGATATCGGCAGTCCTTTCGATATCATAAATTGTATTATAAGAAACGTAGACATATTTATAAAAAAAAACTACAACAATATTGATTTAAACTACTATATAGTTTTTTTTTTTTCTTTTTTTTCCTTTTTCAAATTATAAATTTACTATAATAACATTGATTTAAACTACTAGTTTGTTTTTTGCTATGATTTTTTTTTTATTTTCCAAATTATCAATTACAATGAGGAATTCTTGTTTTATTTTCAAATATATCTCAAACAGTTTTGATTAAATATCGAAAAAAAAAATTCTTATAAATATGTATTTCTTAGGAATTAAGGCAAATAGCCTTAATTGATGTTTGCAATAGACGAGAATAAGGTAAATTTCTATTCTGTGATAAAAATTATATATATATATATATATATATCATCTAATTATATAAACTTTTACTTGAAGCAGATTCATTTCAGTTCGAATGTAGCTCGTTTTAAACTTTTGGTTAATTTAATTTATTTGATCTGATATCAGTGTGTAAATGAAGAGAGTCACACTTTTCAGACATAAATATATATATTTTTGGAGGCAGTTTATGTATCCTGCAATTTTTTCGAATTAACTATCTGTAAAAAACTATTTACGATATTCATAAAAACTGTAGAGATTGTGTATGTAGCTACTGCTCATATATTTATGTACGTATTTTCTTAATAAAATAAAAAATTAGTTAGCTGACGATATATTTTAAAGGAAATCTAAAATAAATTACAATATAAAAAAAAAGATTTATCCGACACTTTGGACGTGCAAAAAAAATATACATAGTTTTACAATGCACTGAAAATTATTCACACGTTTTAAGAATATTCCAATTTGAACTTACTACAAGGATTGATTTTCAGTTTTGAATATTAACAGCACTTAAAAAACAATCTACGATGTTCTTAAAGGTGTAGATATTTAAAAATATATAACTTCTGCCTATTTATACTTGATTACATTGCAATTTCGATCGTTGAATGTATATTTCGGAAGAATTATCTAACAAATTTATTCGAGCTCCTGGATTTGCGATAACATATTCATTTTAATTAACTGAAAATTATTCATACATTTTAAGAATATGTCATAATGAACTCAACACACGAATGTATTTTAAATCAAAGTCATTATTTTAATATATTTATTACTATAATTTTCCATTTGCTCTTCTATAACTATGAAAAAAAGCATCATTTGGTTAAAGTTAAGCGTTAATAGTAACTGATCTCTTGTCGCTGTATCTGCTCCTCATGGTTGAGGTGTGGAAAACACATTCATCAATCAAATACTTAGGTGTGTGTGGGGGGGGAGTCGAACGCAGTAGTGGTTGAGACGTAATTAAGTTGGACATGAAATGATGACCAATAGGATATACCTATTGACCAATAGATATTCTCATTAAGTCATTTTTATTGGTTTAACTTTAAACCTGATAACACGATAAGTTGACAAGACAAACAAAATAATAAGAAATAATGGGTATTTATCTTTTAAATGAGATGCTACCTTAGAAACTTGCCCACGATTTATCTTTTAATACATTCTAATAGCGGCTGTAATTCTGAACAAGCGACTATTATTCAGTCAGTACTACCGTTGTTATATTATCCTCCTAATAATTATTCTCTATCTCATTGACTATTTATATACTATTTAGTAGTGACATTTATTCGCGGTGTTGAGTTGTTACAGCTCTAAGTGCTGATTTGTCTAGATGGAAAAAAATCCCAGGTTATATATATATATAACCCATTTTTATACCCTCTGTAACACAATATTTTATTCAATTCCTGAGGAATGCTAAAATATTTTATGTATCGAAATAATTTTTCCCAATATTTTATGAAAAACTATAATTAAATATTAATTCAGACTTAAGAAATACATTTTCTATAATGAAAAAAAAATTTTTAAGTCTTCCATTTCGAAAGCTGAGAGTTTTTCAAATTAATCTTCAAAGATGGCAGTTAAGTCAAGTTTTCAATTGACTAGTGACTTAATTGTTTTGGAAGGAATTGCCAAAAAAATAAACCATGAAAAACTTTCCTGATATTTTTTAGAAGAATCCGGAAAGTACAGAATACTTTAATGCGCCATGCGAGCCAACCAGGATCTGCTCAACGTATTAGGCTTTCATTTCAAATAACGTTCTAAAACAACATTTTAAAGAGGTGAATTCTACACTTCGCAATAGTATACTTAGCGTGTATGTTTCTGTAGTTACATACTGCAACAGTTTTGGAGAAGCTATATTTGATACGGGCATAGTTTTTTAAATCCACTGAAAAAAATAATAATTAATATTTCTATACATAGTTTCGCACAAAATCGCAGAATCTAAGATTGTCAGATAACGGATTACTAAAACTGGATTCACAAAATGTGTATAAACTTAACACGTTTTCACTATTTTCTCTCAGTTAATGTTTATTAAACAGTACAAATTTGACACTTTTAATTTGATTAATATTTGAATACAAAAATGAAACATTTAGAAAATGATACACACATATCATATTTTAAGTCAAATCGCAATAATTGTGAATGAATGTATTTACTTTTAGTTTTTATTCACTGACGAATTAAGAAAATAATTCAAATATAAAATAATGATAGCATTTGATGATGAAACACTTTCATAGCAATTTTATATTTTATGCTATGAAGAAAGAACTCTAAGCATTTTTTTTTTTTAAATTTCGTGGATCTTGCTTTCACGTTACAGGTCAGGGGTTCAAACCTCTGGGTGGGCAAGGTTGACTCACCATTTCAGTGGGGCGATAAATGAGTACCCAGCTTGCTTGGGAGGTAAACATTGGGGGCTTAGCGACAGGCTGACCACCTGACCGGAACATCTGCTATGCACCTCATTACCCAGGGGTACGTAAACTGAGATGGACACAGTAGGCCTTGGTCCTCATGGGCTATTGCACCACTGAGTTTAGTTTAAATTGAATTTCGTGGATCTATTGTTATCCTATTTTGGAGCTTTTTTTTAATAGTGTAATAATAAAATCTTCATTGTGATAATTAACAATAAACGTTATTAGTTAAATATGTTATACTTATTTTCTGCCCGCAGTTGCCCAATGACTACTGTAGTGGGTTTTGAGTACGGCGATATTTAAGTCTTGATTTCACCCTTGTCAGTAGCGCACACAGGAATTTTTCAAGGGGGGGTCCGGGGTCGAAAGTTCACCATTCTTGCATCATGCTCCTTTTGATTTTGTCGATTTTCGGGAACAAAACAAAGTAAAAAACTAACTATTGAATAAATAATTAGCATTAATTAACAAAATTAATCATTAATAACAAATACTTAATTAAATTTTACGTACTATATACTTTGAATTATAATCAACCGGAAAAAATCAAGGGCTTCGGGGGGGGTCCGGACCTCCAGGCCCCCCTTGTGTGCGCCACTGACTCTTGTGGATTCCGTTACACGAACGTTAAACAGAATAGGACCGTGGAGCCTTATACTACTGTGGAAATTAGAAATGCGAGGTATACAAGTCCTAGTGTCGCACTGTTACTTGACAGCGTTTCTTTGTTACAAAGTGCGTCATATGCTTTTAATTTAACCCGTTAACTAGCGTGATCGAGTTAGTTCGATTACACTAAAATGGCCAAATTTTACACAATCGAGATAGTTCGTTCGGATCGTATTTTAAACTTCTGCAATTTTCCCACTCGAATACAAGAGATCGCCGTCTGCACAGGAGGGATTGGCTGTGATCCCCGTCGTCGTGATTTCATCAATTGAGGTAAAGTTTATAGTAAAATTAAATAAATATTATAAAAAAAGTATCTTTTATTTGCAAAACATCAGCATTTGGAGCGCATATGTTTTGTATAAATGAAAAATGAGGTAAACAAAAAAAAATTTAGATTCAGGAGCAAATTAGTATATATATATATATATATATATATATATATATATATATATATATATATATATATATATATATATGTACACTCAGGGACATTTAAAATAGCGACCCAAGAAGAAAGCTAAGTACAATCGCGAAACTTTTCAAATAAGTACAACGTAATGTGATATGCAAACGATCCAAGTTTTGTGCCAATACGCATGCTCATACACGCCAAGGTGACGCTACAATGAGGAAGAGGGTGCTATATAAGCCAGCGCAAATTCGAAGATTTATAAACGTGACGATTACCCGCCGATTGTAGGAAGACTTTGGTAAGTGAAACATGCCAGGTAAACGTGCTAGAAGACATTTCTCACAGTTAAGCGAGTTTAAGAGAGGCCTGATCATCGGGATGAAAACTGCAGGCTGGTCAACGCGCCGTGTTGCTGGCCAGGTGAATCGTTCGGAGTGTGCCGTTAGAAATTGTTGGGAGCAGTGGACACGAGAAGGTACCCACGCGCGGAAAACCGGGTCTGGAGCGACCAGGAAGACCATGAGGAGAGAGGATCGAAGGATCGTGCGGCAAGCACTTGTGGACCCCACAGTGACTCTTTCAACGATACGAGCAGATGTAGGCTTAGCAATTGTTCCCCAAATAATTTCCAGACACCTTGCAGAAGCAAATCTTAAATCCAAGCGCCCTTTCCGTGCACTCCCTTTAACATCGGAACATCGGTAACTGCGTCTACAGTGGTGCCAAGCCAGATCAATGTAGAATGTCACAGATTGGCAAAAGGTTGTGTTTAGTGATGAATCCCGGTTTGTTTTGGGGACAGATGATAACCGTGTACGGGTGTGGAGGCGCCCTGGTGAGCTGTACTATTCCCCCCACACTGTTCTACGTCACACTGCCCGCACAGCTGGTGTAATGGTCTGGAGGTCCATAGCCTATGATAGCCGGTCCACTTAAATTGTGATGCGTGGAACCTTAACGGGCCAACGTTACGTTGATGATGTTCTTCGACCCCATGTAGGACCTTTCCTAAATGGTCTTCCAGAGGCAATTTTCCAGCAAGATAATGCTCGTCCGCATACAGCAAGAGTTGCTCAAGACTTCCTACGTCATTTTCAGACTCTTCCATGGCCGACCCGCTTCCCCGATTTGTCCCCTGTAGAGCACGTGTGGGATCAGCTAAAACGGCAGATGCCATCGTGTCACTCTGTACATGATTTTGAGTTGGTTGTTGAAGATTTGTGGGCCCATCTGCCTCAGGACAACATAAGGTGTCTAATCAACTCAATGCCGAACCGTGTGGCAGCATGTATTGCAGCTGGAGGTGATCCAACGCGCTATAAAAGTTACCCAGTATTTGTGTCATTGCACACCCTGTATTCGTTTAATTGTCTTGTTTTTGAGATCAAGTGAATCTCTCATCTGTGTCATTATGTGTATTAAATTTCATTTGAATCCGATGCTTTCTTCTTGGGTCGCTATTTTCAATGTTCCTGAGTGTGTATATATATACAATGTAATAATTCTCTCTAGTATCTTTTTTATTAGCTCTTTGTACTAATATTTAATATAACTTTAACTCTTTGGTTTAAAATTAACATTGTAATCTTAATCGTAATCGGCTAGTCTGAAATCTCTGTATCACCCATTCTAGCCAATCAGAACTATTATTACGTAATAACCACTGTTGATATAAAAGCATAAAATCTGGTGCAACCGCTCTGGAACCGCTTGCAAATAGCTGCTCTCTGTGTCTATGTGTGGTGTCCTCCAAGATGTTGCTGTTGCTTGTCTCCTGTCCGCTTTGCTTTATAATCGTCGGAAGTTTGTTTGTCTCGTCAACGTGAAAATGTACCGCAATTTTGTTCTAAGCTTTTGATGTGTGCTTCAAAATAAAAAAGATGAACATCCACTGAAGATGTTTTTAATGAAAACCTACTAACACTCGACAAAATACTACACTCGGCCAATACGTAACATATATATATATATAGAAGACTTATACAAGATTATCTCATATAGCCTTACAAATAAAAAAAATCGGGTAGACCAAAATCTTCTGGAATTTTACGACTAACGGAACGTCGTTTTCCCAGTTTTTTTTCCACCAACATAAAAAAGGTTCCCACAAGATATTGAGCTGTGAGTTTTGCTACAAGGAGCCGAAACAGAAAAAGAAGAGTCATTACATGAGTAATAATCAGACAAAAGAAAATTTTGAATAATTTTTCAAAACTACTATTATTTATTTCTCGGTTGAAAAGTATAAATAAATATTTTTACTGATAAAAATATGTTTTTTCCGAAACAACTATTCGCAAAGAAGGAAAATAAAAGTCGATTAAGTGCAAGATTGCAATATTCTACTCCTACCTATAGAGTGGATAAAAATCCAAAATTAAAATAAAAATTTTGAATTATTTTGTATTTTTTTTTTATTTTTGACCAATAACAAAGTTGTAAAATGAGATTTTTAAATAAAAAAAAAAGATTTTTTTCTGTTTTTCCCCAAATAAATGTGTTTTGAAAAGTTTAAATAAATTAAAAAAATCCTAAAACTACTTATTTTTTCTTATTAAATTTTCATAAAATCAGAGAGAAAAATTGCAGATAATATCGCAATAGCTTACGACTATTATCTTACGACTGAGAAGTTTGTCATCAGTCAAAGAAAAAATTCCGGTTCAAAACTCTATACACTCCGTCACAATAAAGAGGAAATTTTATCTTCTGTTTTTTGTTCCAAACAAAGAGGAGAAAGGGGAAGAGAGCATGCACCTGCATATTGTGATGATATTGTTCGTGACAAACACGATATCACTCATTTTCCTTAAAAGTTTAGAGTTTGTGAATTGGTGTTTTCCCGTTATACCAAAATAGGATGGCTGCCAAAAATTCTATCATGAAGATTAAATTGTGTTTTGTTTGGAATAGTGAACAGCAAAATTTTTTGCTTGATTACTTTTTGTATGCTTCAGACTAATTCATTTGTATAGATGAAACACAGCTAGAATTCCAAATTGTTTTATTTGGTTACTAAGCAGAAATTAAATGTTCAATAATATATAAGATAGTGTTAATATATTTACCGAAAAACTACATAAAAAAACCTACATTAAAAAAGGTTCGCATAAAATGAAGAAGAAACCAACAGTTAAAGGGGGAATAGTTTAAAATTTCTAAAAAGAAAGCCAAAAGAGCAAAATATTCTGAAAACACAATCACACGTAGTATAAAGATGGAATTGTTAAAAACATATGTATAATACATAACAAAAGAGGAAGCATATATTACATGGAAAAATCAACTTTAAATAAGAAAGGAAAAAGAATTAAGCACAAAAATACCAAAAAAAAAACCCAAATGTAATTTTTTAAGTATATATGTATATATATATATATGTGTGTGTGTGTGTGTGTATAAAATTAAATTCACATATATCAAATCATAATTATCTTTTAACATGCTAAGGTGTCAATTCTTTTGCCCAAAAGGTTCCAACAAAGGCACATTTTTTTCTTCCAAATTCCTAAGCATAATACTTAACACAGAATGCAAAAATGGGAGAAATTTATTTTAATTTTCAATTTTAAAGTTTACGTACTAGTTTTCATTTTATAAATATGTAGAACACAAAAAGCTTCTAAATGTTTGCACTTTTATGAGTACACTCTGCATGCTATGAAGAATAAGAGTTTCTCTCATACTTACAAAAAAATTTCATGTTCGTACCTCTTTTTCAAACACACGGTTGAGGATTTTGTGCGTGTGTGTGCATATATATATGCACACTCAATATGAAGCATGATGTAATACTAAGTCTTACATTGCAATGGAGACAGATATAATATCTTTTTTTGGATTATCTTTCTATTTTCATTTCTTCTCTAGCAACAAATTACACACTGCCTTGCCAAATCCTGTTCTTTATCAAATATTTTCAAGAATCTAAATTCCTGCCTTCAATGAAAAATTCCCGCCTTCACCAAAAAGAAAATCCTGGATGAGAAGTATTTCAGTACCATGGCCTAAGTGCATCTCTTAAAAACACTAGCACTAATAATCTCACTATAAGAATTAAGAATATGTTTTGCAAATCAAAGATTAAAAGAAGTAACAGTTACCGTACAGCCAACGAGCAAACCGATTGGGGCGAGCTTTCGATGCCCGTACGGTGTATTGGCAAACCAATTAATGGGTTAATCCAGACCAGAAAGCAAAACAGACGTGGTAGCCTAGTGATCATAGTCGCGAACTCGTGATCACCATTGTCGAGTCACGTGTTCGAGTCCCGGTGCCATTGGTGACCCGTTATGTAGAAGGACTGATGCTCGTCAAATCTGTCGAGACTCAAAGCCCTCACATTACCACTGGGAAGAGTTGCCCATCCGGTTTCGAGGTTAGCGATGCTGACTGCTGTGTCGTAGGGCCTTGGTTTGAATACAGGAGAAGGCATGGATTTTTGTAAATGTATAGTGCTTTCGCTGCGGGGGTACTCTAAATAACCGTTGAGCCGCAAGTCCTCTCGTGAGATTGGTGGAAGAGCAACAGAGATGGGAGGCCCCTGACCACCCTCAGAGTGTTCTCCCTCAAAATTGGGGTGGAAACGAGCCAAATTGTGCTGTCGCTGTCACCTGTATGGTGCTCAAAGCAACAGCTAACGACAGGCGTCACTTAGCCCTTTTCCATGATGAACTTCGTGGGCCTTGATCTGGCCTTTGCCGCTTAGGTGGCAATATTGACAACAAAACCAACACTGGGATGAAGTCTAGAAAATGAGGTGCCATCCTCGCCACTTGACCGAGGTTCAAAATTATGAGATCTGTCGCAAATAGAGACATAACACAAATGATAAATCCTTGAATATAATTGATCAACGGTTAGCGTGAAAAGAGAACAATCGAAGAAGACTTCTCATTTATCACAGCCAGCAACCCTACTTGATCCAGTTGAGAAATTTAAAAATTGATATTTTATTATCCACCGGTTAACTCCCCTTTTTTTCTCTGGTCAAAATACTTTTTTTTAAGCTCTGTTGTACTTGTATTAATTTGTACTTCTTCATTCAAAATACCCATTTTTTCCTTTCAAACAAGATAGAAAAATTATATGTATAATTAATGCTAGAAATATAATATTAATGTATACGAAAATCAGAAATGTTCAGATGAAGAATTTAGAATGCTCTGCTACGGCACTGCTAAGATGCAACGCTTTTGAAGTCGTTGTTGAGGCCGGATCACTCCTGCGAAAGGCTGCATTAGGACGACATTGGAATGCTCATAGGTGTGAGTTTTGATAGATCACTGTTGGTCTGAGAGGGTCCAAATGAATCTGGAAGTCGATCGGAGAGAGAGTCCGTTGGAGTGTTCTGGGGCGTCATTGTGTAGGAGCTTGTTGAAGTGTCTCTCTAGCATCTTTAAAGCTTTTAGTTTCCCCTTTTATTGTCTATTTATAGATCGAATACATCACGCTCTTCCAAACCTCACGTGATGCAGAATCGCTTCTATTTGGTCGTAGCCGGGATTACTATTCGGCTGCTGGTTCTAGTCACCTCTCACACGGTGGACTTTGAAGCTGGAGATTGGCGGGGTAACTGTGCCGGTCACCTCTCTCTGTCAGCTGGATAAAAGGAGGTCAAAGGGTGACTTGCCTTAAAGCAGAGGTTCACAAACCTTTTTGTCCCATAGACCCCTTGCCATGCTTTTTGGTGCTTCTCTCTCTCTCTCTCAATAATGAATTTTCAATATTTAATATCAATCTAGTCAGGTTTAAACCTAAATCTCCTTTGTTAGTAAGTGTCCAGGTTTCTCTTTGCTTTTTAAAATTGGCAATCTCGCTGAAACTCCCTCTCACTAGGAAAAACAATTAAAAACTTTCTCACGACATTCCATATTTCGCGACCAATAACAGGTATATCTTTTTAAGTCAAAATTGCTAATATCCGTTTCTGAACTTTATTTTAAGATCTGCGTTAGGGTCTATTCTGATCAATTCTTTTTTTAAAAAAACATTTTTTTTTCTTTGTGACTATATGAATTCGTTGTCAAGTGTGGTATTACTATAAAAAAAACAATCTCAAACCTAGTTTTGAAATTCGAGTAAAGGGCATTTAAATGTTGAACACAGGTTAAAATGTCCTGACAGAGATTGTCTGTGACAAATTGAGAAAGTTTTCGATGATCAATATTATACTTCTTTAGCTTAATTCTGGAAAGAAATGCTGAAATGATCATTGTCATAATAAAATTTATGCTGTCACCTAATAACCACAAATCAACCTCACTAAATTTAGTAGACAAATCAGTTCACAATTGGTAAATTCTTGTTTCCACTAGATCAATTTTTTTTCAAAGATTTAAGTCACGATTTGTTTTAATGAGAGTCACAATCATAGGCCCCCATTTACACCTCGTGGACCCCAAATTATTTTTTCACTGGCGTGGAGCCCTTGAAGGTCATTATAGACCCCTGGAAGTCTATATAGACCACTTTGGGAAGCATTGCCTTAGAACAGGGGTTTTCTCTCAAACTGTGTTCCACGGAACCCTGGGGTTCCACGAATCACAATAAGAAAAATTGAGACGAAACTTATAAATGTGTATGCAAAAATGGATTAACATTGCTCTAAAATGTTTATATACTCACAGGAATTTAATGCTCATGCCTGGCATTAAGAAAATAAAAATTTTATTATTACATAACTTTATTTTGCAGTACTTCTTAAACTTTTATTATAATATAATAAAAGAATATTAAAACGCACGTTTTATCTTTATATATATATATATTACTTGCGCTGGATAGTGAATATTTCATTGTTTAGTAACCTGAATTCCACGATATAATTTTATACTCGTTAGTGCAATGTCTTGGAAAACTAAATAGTTTTTTAATGGAAAATGCACCATTTTATATTTGTGGAAAAACAACGACAACGTATCAATAGATTTGATGTTAAAAACCTTAACTTAAGTAAGAACATATCCTAAATTTTAGGTCACAAATTCATGCAAAATACACAATATTTCTCACACAGTTATAAGCATTTTAATACTATTCAGAATAATGTGTATGAGTGAAAAATATTTCTCAGCGTGAGTGGCTACAAAAACAAAGCATAGAAACAAATGAAACTTGAAATATGTAACACGATTGCAGATATTCTCAGTAGACCAAGACTTCCACAGTTTGTGTTAAAAAAATGCAAGTACATGTCCCAGTTACTAAACATAATGTATGTCTAAGTGACACTTTAATCCCAGATTAAAATTATTAATGAGTAAATTATATTAAAAGTAGATTAAATTTTTAAATAATAAATGTAATACTTTTTATAATTGCCTTTACATGATCTATTGTTCTTGTGTATCAGTGTGTGTGGGAAATCGTGTTCTAAGAAAATACTTTTTAGCTCTAAGGTTCAACGAAAACACCATCTAGTTCTAGGAGTTCCGTGAGTGGAAAAAATATAAAGAACACTGGCTTAGAACATAAGCGTATAAGTGTCCGGTCTCGGATAATTTCCCATGCGAAATTACAAGACCAGTGAGAAGTCGCTAGTTCTCTGACAAGAAATGAGTTCTTTGGTGGAGACCGCCACAGCTCTTTTTAATTATAGATCTTAACAGTACCGAAGCAGGAACCGAAAAGCCTGTTTCGTCGCTACCCCCCTAAAAAGTGCAATTTCTGGTGGTGCAAACATTAACTCATGGAACCTCAGAATTAATGAAGATTGTGAGAAACTTCGGTCACTCACACGTAACTGTTGAGGGTGTATTTTTTCTGCGAGAGATCGACGAAAAAAAAGGGGATGACCTTCAAAACAAACTACTCTTTACACCTTTTTATATTCTTGTGAAATTATGCCTTAGAAGTCGAACTACTTTCCTAATGGGCATCATAAACTTTTTGTATATTAAACTATCGTAAAACTAAAGTGAAACAATTCTCATATTTTTTTTTATCATTGAGACGTTCATGATTCCAAGATGTCTAAAGACAAATGTGAAGAATGAAACATAAGTTATTCTCAGAATTTAAACTTTGGTGTGTTGCGGAAGTTAAAAGAGGGGCATTCCAGCCCAGATGTCTTCCTTGTCACTTTACCATGGTTCAAGATTGTGAGGTCCGTCGCCAAAAGCCCTCGAGTAGTTGAATAGTGCGATATTAATATTCCCTCATTCACTCAGGATTTTAAATTTCTCAGATGTCTGACATAATTTCATATAGTGCTTGGAGTTTTTTTAAAAAGAAATTAAGAAAACAGATAATTTTAATAAATAGTTCCTTATATTTTTAATTTAACATTAACGGATAGTTTAAATCTTTTGTTGGGTAATGTCACATTTATGGAGCTTTTATTAATGTATATAATAATGATAAATAAGCATTCTTTTTCATTAGTTTTTAAACTGCTGATCCCATCTGCTCTCGATGGTTGAATACTCCACTAAAAATATTTTAAAACAACGTTTTTGGGATATTATTAAAAAATTAAACCATGCTCTCTTAAAATATCGAACCATTTTCTGATAAAACTCCCTCTTGCTACCTACACCTAATTTGTCATGGAAATCAAATATAACAGAGCCGATTCATAATTATTTTTCGCAGAAAAAAATCAATGCGAGTCAAATCTTTAAAAACCATTTTATTGGGAAAAAAACTTCGATGCTTGGCAAAAACTTAATGGCTAGATATAAAATGTTCATGCAAGTACAGTATATATTTTATTTATAATGAAATATTAGGATAACTTTAAGGAAAAATTCATTAAGAATTTTTAGACATTTCCAGCCTTATTTAGGGAAAGGAACTTCACAGATATCCATTATATTTTTGAGAAGTCCAAATTTGTTATGAAATTTAATTCCTGAATTCTTGTAATGTTGTGAGTTTGCTAAACGTATTTGAACTTTACACCTTCATCAATTCAAAGCACGAGCTTGGCTTGTCATTCCGCAGTAAGTGTTTAACAATAGTGGGCTCTAAGTCGACAAGTTTTTCCAGAGTCTGTCAGATTTTAAACATGTGGGCTAAAAGACAAAATCAACCTCCTCAGCAAATAAAATGGGTAGAGTTTCCATATAAGGTAAACAGTGGTCATCAACTTCCTGAATATTGAAGAGAAACATTAAAATTTCCCCAATTTGGTCACGTTTTTGAAAATCAAAACTATAAACGATTTATTTCACCACAAATTTATTCTGAGCTTAAGGTATCCGACTACGTTCGGAACCGTGATTTTAAAAAAGCGCATAAATGGATAATTTTCGCAATATTTAGTGTCGCTTAGATTAGAATAAATGTATAAAATTGTTTTAAAGACATTATAACAAGAAAAAATTATTTAAATACAATATTTTGGCAAAAAATTAACTTAGAATAACCTTTTTTCAAAATGTTCTCCTTTTGTGAAAAATGCTTCTATTATAATAATATTTTGCCTGTATATAGCTCAGACCTCTGTACAGAGGTTCAACTATGTGAGTTTTGAAAAACTCACATTATTTTCAGAGTTCCAACTATTTGAAATAATTATCGGCGTTTTTTTTCTTAAAATTTCTTCCCTCTGTTGTCGTAAAACATGGATAAACGCACATCTAAGTTATATGTATCAAAAATTCTAGCTCAGCCTTAGTACAGAAGTCTGAGCTATATATAGGCAAAATATTATTATAATAGAAGCATTTTTCACAAAAGGAGAATATTTTGAGAATTGGTCATTCTACCTTCATTTTTTTGTCAAAATATTGTACTAAAATAATTTTTTATTGTAATACTATTCTTAAAACAATTTTATATACATTTTCTAATCTAAGTGACACTAAATATCATAAATATTATCCATTTATACGCTTTTTCAAAATCATGGTTCCAAACGTAGTCGGATACCTTAATAGGAACAGAGGGGAAAAAACATGTCTTACAAATTATCTTGCTTTAAATTTTATTGATATTATGCTTGAGATATATAAACAAAACGATTTAGAAATAAAATAAAAAAGGAAATATTCTAATAAATTATAGTTTAAAAAAACTAAACACATTTTATAATTAATCGAACTGAAAAACAAAAAATAATTTTTAATATAAGAATAAAATGATTAGCGAGAAAGTTAAAGACAATGCAGTAAAAGCGTATATTTTTACACTCACTCTGCCTTTCGGAATAGAACTAGTAAGAAAATATAACAATTGACATCGAGCCCCTCGCGCTTTTACTACAATGACATTAATTTTCTCATTAATATGAATATCATTTTATTCTTATGTTAAGAATTATTTTTTACTTTTCAAATCGATTAATTATAAAGAGTGTTTTTTAGTTTTTTAAAACTATAATTTATTTTTCCTTTTTAGTTCGATCACAATAAAAGCGTTTATTTAGTTTTTTAGACTATCGTTTATTTTTTGTTGTTGTATTTATATTAACCACGAGCGGTTTCACTTTAGGGTTGTAACAAGCCTTTAGTCTCCAAAACTGGAAATAAGTAGTTGTTAATCCTGATGATTCTAATCAGGACAATTGAACAAAATTATTAAATTATTGTATTGTCATTAGTACTTGACAAGTGTGCAAAGCTTCGAATTAAACTGACCTTTTACAGTGAACAAAAATCGAGTTAAAAGATTCCGTTACATACAGGTGAAGCTAATAAAACATTGTTAAAAATATGCATTTTTTTTATTTAGAGACCACGAACCAAAACATTCTCACATTTCTTTGAGTTGTAAAAGATTCATAAAACTGAAAGGATTGGAAATGTATATATTTTTTTTAAACCGATGGTGACTGACAGCGGTATTTATTCTAGTCCATACAGAAAGTGTTTACATTTTACTTTTTCTTTGAGAGCGAATATAATTTCCACTCCATTTTATTTAACATTTTATCGATGTAACTTGAAATTTTACCGGTTTTTTTGCTGGAATTTGGCTTATAAATGCGATGAAAATCAATTTAAAATGTTCTCTAACCGAACGGAAAATATTTTCATATTTTTATTTCAGTTCCATTTATACAATCCACAAATGTCACTTACACGTATTCGTTTTATGTCCTCATATATATGAATTTCTGGAAATGGTTTCTGAGCCTTTTGAGAATGAGTCTTAAACTACTTTTTGCAGCTCTAATCCAAACGTCTTTCAAATATTTCTCACATAAAAGGTGTGTGTGGCTTTTTAGTATCAAATTTAATCCAAATTTTATTTCCTGTGAAATATTTTCAGGACTCTGCGAAGCATACTTGTGAAATTTCCTTTAATATATTTATCAACATTTTGACCGCTTTTTATAACTTATGTGATAAAATATAGGAAACTTTCTTCTGCGCTACCTAATATTACAGCTACTATAAGTTGCATCCTATAATCCTTTTAATAAAATTCAGAGTGTAAAGTAAAAGCTGCAGCTGTTTTTAGAATACCTTTGTGTATTTTCTTTCCTTTTATTATTCATTACAAAAATAGTTTCTGGTAATTCAGAAGGGTGATTTTTGCCTCTTTATAATTGTTGGATATTCAAGCAAATGAAATTTTTTTCCAATTTCACTTATCTGTCAAGGAAAGGTCTTTGTGTTAATTTAAGGTACAAAAATATACTTATTAAAATTTATAATTTATTATTTACGATTCAAATTTTATAACAAAAAATTAAAACCTAAATTTTTTAATGCCCTGAATAAAATAGAAGTGATTTACTTTTCTATTTAATTATTGGTTGAAAATCAAAGCATTTTATTTATAAAAGACGTAAGTCAAATCTGCATCACGAATAATTTGGGATCCACTTTTTTTCACCAATCTTATTTATTACTTAGAAACTCAAAAAGTGTAGTGCGAAAAGCTCTTACAAGCTACTTATAAGCTTTCTTACTGATAACTTTAAAATAAGAGCTAACGTTTAAACAAAAATTAATAGAAACTAGAGAATACCACATACCTTTATCTTTTATGGGTAAAAATGAAACGTAAGGAAGTACTAAACCTTCAAAGAAAGTCAAAAGGAATTTATAAAAAAAATGTACAATTTAAAAAGTTAATTAAAAAAAGGAAGCAGAGAAATTGCGAATATATACATCTTAAAAAACCAATTTCGCACTCTTGAAACTGGAAATGATCTTAAGTTAAGAATTCTTCTTGAAGAGGTTTGGGATTATAAATTTATCTTGATAAAATTAAAAATCATTCGGAGAATAGAGAGAAGTGCTTATTTAATAAGAAGACTCAAGACTTGTACTCGTGTGAAGGAAACATTGTTAGAAATGTAGAAAAGTCAATGTAAAATATGGTCGATATAATTTGAAGACTTTTTTTGTATTATTATATTTATTAGAATTATTAAAAAGAAAGGTAGGTTTTTTTTGCAATGCATTTTTTTGCTACATGGCTCTCAAATGTGATGATATTTCTGTTTTGCAATCTCTATGGTCGGGTCATAGTTTCCGAATATCACTACTCCTTGAAACCCAAGTCCATAAGTATAGTAGTAAGTTAATTTTATTTGAATTACTGCCAATCACACTAAAAGAAGGTTGGGAACTAATGGGGATAGATCTCATACAACATTTAGCGTAGATCAATTGCCAAGAATAACATATGAATACTAAATTAAATTCCATTTTTAAGATATTCAGAGGTAAGAATCAAGTTCCCTTTGAGTAAATACACGGAAGAATGCTCGCCAATAAAATAAAATAAAATAAAGGTTTGTTAAACATTAATTTCATTGTATTCTTATGCATTCACTTCATTATTTGTAAATTTAAATGAAATAAGATAATTTGTTTGCTCGAATTCATATCGATCTAGAGATATGCAAAAGACGCTGACGATGACAGATCTCATTATTCTGAAGCATGGTCCAATGATGAGAGTGAGCTAATACTTCACTTTTCTAATTTCCATATCACACCACAAGAGGACTTCGATAATTAGTTCATTTAAGATCACAAAATGCCCCTCTCCTTCCTGATTATTCTATAAAATGGCTACTCATTTTATAGAATAATGAGAAAGGAGGTGAATAAGAGGACTCATAAAAGTATTTAAATCATTCTTAATAATTTAATTAATAATTTTTATAAAATACATATATAAATTTAGCTATAAAATATTTCTTGATTGCTTGTAAAATACATTTTTAATTTCTTATCTTTTTATCTCACCTTCCATAATTCGGCTTCATCTATATTCCGTGTTATCCATCTTATAAATATAATCAATTTTCATTAATCCAAATTACTCGTTAACTCTCTCTCTGACTAACTCTTTATAATACCCGGACTATTAACCTTTTTCGATTCAAGTCTAACCTTGAATTTTCTAAGTTAAATTATTGGGGGGTCCAGACAATAAAAATTCTTAAACGTTATCGAAATCTTCCCATAGATATCATTGAAGGACAAACAAGTTTTTGATAAAAAGTGCCGCAATTTCCTTTCGAGGTATAAATTATTTTTATTCTGTTCACACGCACTGCATGTGAAGCCGTTTAAGAAAAAAAAAAGTTTACCGATTTAGGTAACTTAGCCGTAGGAATAGTTCTACTTCCCAACGCATTGCATCGTTGAGATTCGTGTTCCGAGAATCGAATATATTTAAATACCCAGGTTCAGCAACTTACGTTTCATTCTTGTAAGAGGAAGACGAGGGTTTTGAATATTTAAATTCATCATTTTTTTAAAAGTATTTTAAGAAAGTTAATCGGTTTTATTTTAAAAATATTGTTCATTTATTTTTTTATTGATGGATGTTCCTGCCCTTTTTAATTCTTTTGTGAAACGGAATTTCGAAGGATTCGAAATATATTTAACTGAGTTTACTTATTAAGTAAGAATAATATAACCCTAGTTTAACCCCACTTATTCGGTCCTAGTCTGAAATTGCTTTTTGACTCGCTGGGTTCCTTTTAAAGTTTCTGTTCAATTGCATTGATTTTATATATTAAAAATGTTGTTTTATGACTTTTGTAATCTGTTTCTTTTATTTATTCCCGAATGTTTTTCTTTATGGTTTCATAAGTTCTTCACACATGCACCAAATATTTTTAATGTTTCGTTCTTTAGATTCATTTTTAACCTCCCGATTTCATTATATGTCAGGATTTATATGAGTAATAAATAAATAAAACTAGATTTATAAAAGTTTCAGAATTTATTTTCACTCCTTTTGGAAACTATTTCACCGAGTCATATCATCCAAGAACAATATGAGAAGAATCTCTCTTAACAATAAAGTAAAATGATATGATTTATGAGTGGTTTGGTGCGAAACAGACAATATATAAAACTACTTGACATTAAGAGAGAAACTTTTCTTTCTTTTCTTAACTTTCTTCTCTTTTTTTTTATATTTGATGCATCTTCGGAATTCCTCAAGCAGGATTGCTGACTAGAGGTTAGTTTGTTAGTTGTAAATGCAATTAAATTTCCCTTATACATTATTAATTTTTCTTATATATTATTGTTTTGCCATTTGAAGATTGTATACATTTAATTTGTAACGAAATTTTTATATAATATATTGAATTTCTATGATAAAGTATATTTGAATTATATTAAAAATTGAAGTTACTTAAGTTATAAATATTTAAAATAATTTCATATTTTTATAAGCAATAACTGATTAACATAAATTAATTCAATATTTTTTTCGCACGCGTTGATTAACATAACACTAGCTTCAATATAACTATAATAGCACATAACAATAAAACTGCATATTACATATATATATATATATATATATATATATATATATATATATATATATATATATATATATATATATATATATATAATATCAACAAGTAACTAAAACTGAACCAAGTTTGCAAATTATTTGTCACGTTCGCATAAGCGATCCATGTGAAAAAGATGTAAGTAAATCCAGAAAAACTTCAAATTGCTTTGAGAAGAAATTCATAATTATTATATAATACTACAATTCATTATTATTTTTAGTTGTTTTTTTCAGGGATTTCTTAGACTAAAATTATTTCTACGTTTCTGTTTGCAGATAATGAGTTTTCAAGGTAATCAGCTTCAAAAGTAATTTTAACATTGTTTGTAAGAAATAAATCAAACAAGGTTGACTCAACCTTTCATCCCTCCAGTGAGTCGATAAATGAGTTCAAAGTTTGATTGGGACTAAACACTGACCGTCAGACTGACCGCCTGACCGGAACATCTGCTTATGCCCCTCAGCGTCCCAAAAGGTCACGTAAGCTGAGATAGGCACAGTAGGTCTTTTGCCCTCATGGGCTGTTACACCACTGAGTTTAGTTGAGTTGAGTAAATCTAACTGTGTGGATTAATTATTTATTACATAATCACATGAAATAAATAATTCTGCAATGAATGTTATGCAGTTACTATTGATATCAAAAGAAGGGTGAAGTTCTCCCTAATGTATATAAGCCAAAGTTAAAAAATTTGCCCCAGAAACATATTCAATGCATTCATTGTAATATGGAATAACACGGATGCATTCAGCTATAAAATAATATCATTAATAATAATTTACTGTAAATGAATACATAAACAGAGTATAAATAATATTAGGAAAGAGTAAAAAATCTTGCTAGAAAAATAAAATAAATAATTATATGGAAACAATGGCAATAATGATATATTATGTAAATGAAATATACATATGTATGAAAAAAAATAAATACATAGATGAAAAGTACTAGTAGACTGATATTCATGGATAAATTAAAAATGTTGTGTACACATGAGAGAAAAAGAATCCCTGAAAATAAACCCTAAAGAATTTCCCCTAATTACTAAAAATTAGCTTAAAACTTAAAGGTTTGCATTCTTGTGTGCTAAACATTTTTTCAGATAATTAGCTAATTTTGGCAAAATTTACAATCCACTTGAAATAAAATTTTGTCTTTCTTAGTAAAATATACAAATAAATAACTAAATAATAATTTTTTTAAAAAATATTGCTATACAAAAATAATCTTACAATTCTTATTCCTATATCATTAATGTTATTCAAGTGTTTTATTGTTTTATCACTCTGCGGTTAATGTTATTTTTCTTTTCTCCATATTCATATTGTTTTTAATCTTTGTATAATGCGTATGAATTTTTCATTGCTTCTCAGTCTATAGTATATGTAAGTAAAATAACATATTTGCTAAGATATATTTTGTTGATTGTGTCAAAATGCTAATTATCCATTCTATTCAGAACACGATTTAGTAATTTTTATATCCGGTTAAACTAGTTACTACACATTATAGTCTTCCTATCATTGTATTAATTCATTGGATAAAACACCATTTTCTTAAGGATCACAATCATGTATTTCTTCAACGTTGTCCAGGCAGGTAATATTTCGACACAGTAATAGTTGGTCATTCAACAGTGTCTCAATAAGCTTGATTTCGAATACAAGGCAGACGCTGTTTTATTATTTTGGGCGACTAGAATAGTCAGGGCAGTTGACACTTGCAGGCCTAGAGCTATGAAAGCTGTCATTAAATTAATGGAATGTGACAAAATGTCATTAACAGCAACTAACATCGGAGGTTTCTTCAGGAGTTTATTCATTTGTACTTTGCCTGATTGAAGGTTATTTTATGTTCATCACAATTCAGAAGTATTCTTTTTTGTATGAATTCATTAATGGCTTAATTTTGTACATCAATAGATTCTAGATGAAATAACGTTCATATTTTAATATTATTTCTATGTTAGAGTTTTGTTTAGTGAAATTTGAATGCCAGTGTCTATAGCAGCCAAACTAAGAATTTTTCAAATGTCAACAAATAAAAGTTTCACGACGAGGTGACATAAAGGTTAATGTACAGCGAAAATTCTCCATAAATGTAATCACTCAGAATTTAAGCTGATGGTGTGTTATGCCATTTTGAAATATTAGTTGCATTTATATACACAGTCTCATATTAGGCTTAAAATATCGTAAAAATCGAACGAAAACTCTTCTTTAGTGTTGGCGCATTCGCTTTCTCGGGCATTAAACCGATAGGCTTTGATCATTTTGAAATACTAGTCTCAAAACTACAGACGCATGGATTTTTTTATGGGCATCTTTGAAAGAATTACTGAAAAGAATAACGGGGAGCGCTATTACTCCATCGAGAATTTCATAAAACTACCATAAAAAGATGGTTTACAATTCCAGAATGCATTTTTGTATTAAATTGTTGTGTTCATGACAATTATAAATTTTACAAGTGGTTTTATCCTTTAAGATAAAAGAAAATCTGTGTAAGTAAAGTGCTGCGAAGTTCTTAGTACTGGTAATTATTAAGGAAAATTAAGTTAGATGGTACCTAAATCACTTCAAGTCGGTTAAAAATTGAAAGTTTTAAAATATATATCGTAGAAGAAATACGCATTAACTGATATACAGTCAAATCCCGATTTAACGAATTCATCGTGACCGAACGTTTTATTCGTTAATTAGGGTTTATTCGTAACATCGGGAGTCTGACAAATATACACAATTTTAGGACTTTTGGGAGAATGAATATTAGCGTCACCTTGTTCAGCTACACAAGCGCTTTTGGCGATGGGCCTTGTAATTTTGAACCATGGTCAAGTGACGAGGACGACACCTGAGCTGGCACCCCCTCTCCTAACTACCACACCACACCAACGGGAGGACGTTTGAGCTCTCGACAGGTTTAACGTGCATCGCTGCCCTACACGGTGGGTTTTTAGTGGTACTGGGTTCGAACTCATGACATGCCTGCCATGATCTGATACCTTGACCACTGGGCTACCGCAGCCCCTTTAGGATTTTTGGAAATTCTATAACAAGCAACTACACAAACAATATCCTTAGTTAGAATTTACACCCTTTTTTATTCAGTAGCTAAAATTACTATTAGAGAATCATAAAGTAGCAGAAAAATGAAAAATTTTAAAATGCTGATTATTAGATGCTTAAGAATCTTTTTGATTCCTGACTCGAACGAGTTCTTTTTTGATGTTATGCAGAGAAGTAAATACTGCGTCATTTACATTCTGCTGCATGATGGATGTTTTCACAGTTTCTAAGTAATGTCAAATAGTAGAAAATGTACAAGTTTTAATGAAGGTTTCAGAAAGGGATTTCTTGTACTATCAAAAACTCACGCGATTGGTTACACTCATGACTCATGCGTTTTTAAAATCTAATAATGAGCTGCACCCTTTCCCGTCCGTCGAAGTTTGCTGCTTATAAGAAAAGTATTTTTCTGTTCTGGAAACAAAGGAGTGAGAGAGAGAGAGAGAGATGTCATTTGAAAAGAGAAATCCAATTTTTTTCTAATCTAAAACTAATATAAAGCATTTCTTTTCTTTCTTTTTTTTGCTGTTGAAATAATTTGTTAATTCGGGGTTTATTATTTGTAAAATAGAGGTCTTTTTTGTCTTCATTTTAATCAGGGAAAAGAAGAAATTTGTTAAATCCTGAAATTTATTAATTAGGGGTTCGGTAAATCGGGTTTGACTGTATTAAAGGATAGATGAAATTATTAAAAAACTGTAGTGATATTGTTTAACCTAAGACCAAAAAAGATATTACACACATACACATTTGAAGATGAATTTATTTTGAGAAATTCTCTTAAAAAATTATGCTAATTACTAGATGTGGGTTGAACTAAGCATTACAAATTTCAAATCCCCTTCACACCTTTTTTTTTATTTATTTCAAAATATTGTAATTTATTTTAAGGAAACAAGTGAGGGGGAAACAAGAAAACTGCAAATTGAGCATTCTAAATGTTTTATTCGAAGGCTTTTAAATAATTATCTTTTCACGTGCATATTAGGCATTGCAGTAATTCCCATGTGAAAGAAGTATAAATTCCGAGTGAGAATGAAGTACTGCCATAATTTATGCTAGATGGGAGAATATTTTATCCTGATAACTTAAGCAGACAGAAAACATTAGAACTGCTACATCATAATTTTTAAAAAATGTCTGTGTTGATCATTCGTACTAAAACTTTAAAGTGCATCTGTTTTTTTCTAAGACCAGCAATTTAAATAGTATGATGATACACCTGTAATAATAAATTAATTTGGAAATATATTTTATGTGAAAAGAAACTTTTATGCACGTAACTTCTCCCCAAAACTTAATTTAAAAAAGCATTTTGAAAACTTTAATTTCAGCCAATTTCGAGAAAAATAAGTGTATAAAAGTCAGCTTTCTAAAATTCTTTCAACCAATCCAGACAATAGATCATTGAGTTTTATTTTGTTCATCTCAGTATAATGGAAAAGTTTCCTATACAAAACAATTGATGAGAAAAACCGCATTCTGTCTCATTTCCCAGAAAAATAACAGTTCGAATTTCATTTTGATTGTGTGGACTTTGTAGACGTGGGACTTTTCTCACGATTGATCCTGGGAACAGAAAACTCGCTAAACTTTTAAATTAAAGCGACAAATACCCCCCACACGGGATCTATTGTTCTAAGCATAAAGTCAATAGCACAAGAAAAACAAAAATCAGACATTGCCTTTACTTTGAATAACCTTAAATGTCCTTAAACCTAAGAATTTTTCTGCTATTAAGAAGGTTAAAATACATATAATTTTTTCTTTAAAGAAAGTGATTACTGATGCGTATCGAATGGTATACAGCAAAACTGAGCATTTATACCAAAATCGTTAAAAAAAATTTAACACTGCTGGATTTTTCATTTGCCTCTTTTTCAAAAACTGTGGGGACTATTGACACTAATAGCCTTCGGCATTTCTTGGAATAATAATAGGTCATTGACAAACTTTTTTGAAAAAAATTATTGATTTTTAAAGAGTGAATGTCCCAGATGGGGTCACCTTGCCCAAATTACTATTGCTATACCTACATTACCTATCATTGCTATCATTACTATTGCTTTAAATAAATAGTTTTATAAATATTAATTAAATAGTTTTTTATGCAATGAATTATTCTTAACAAATTTTGTTTTGTATTGGGAAATAAGTGGTCTTTTAAGTATATATAATGCAATTTTCAAATAATTAATATATCTCCAAGAATCACAATATTAATTGCATCAAACCGCATTTTTGTGACAACTTTAATATCTTTATAAATATATGAAATGAATTTTAACCCTTATATATAACTTCCCAAAATTTTAAATTTCTACGAAAAAATTATATTAGCTAGTACTCAAGTAATAATTAAAAGGGAAATATATATATATAAACAATTAAGCTGTTTTAAATTGGATTTCAGTCAATTTTTTGTTTGTTGCAGAAGTGCAACATGGCGCAGTATAGTGCTGTAAATTACAAAACTTCTTTATATAAGAATATTATTATTCAACATAAAATATTTAAATTTCTTACCTGGTAATTTATTTCGTCAATAAACAAGAGGAAGCATAAAATATAATGGATTCTTTTTATAGCAAAAACACAGTTCTTGAGGCATCGAAGATTTTTATAATTGTGATTTCTGGAAAAAATGTACTTCCATCTAGTGACAAAATTAGCATGTGTTTCGTTGGAGTAATCTTTTTTTTCTCAGAGGAGTATTTGTAGGTAGTTAAAAAAATATTGAGCCTGTTAAATTAAAATAAATCATATGTTGCAGAAATGCAACAGTGCGAAGTTAAGGATTAAGATATAGTTGTTCTGGTCCAAATTTTGGGGTCAGAAATGTCAAAGTAGAGAGACGACGTAGGTTTAAGTTCTGGCTTTACAAAAGATTCATTTTCAGCGGAATATAGCTCGATTACCGTAACATAGAACTGGGCTTCAAAGTCTTCAAGTGGTATAAGACCAGCGGTCTTCAAATTTTTTCAACTTACGGAACCCCTAGAACTGGAAGGTCTTTTCGTGGAACCCCTAGAACTGGAAAGTATTCTCGTGGAACCCCTAGAACTGGAAAGTATTCTCGTGGAGCCCTATTCCACACACACTTAGAAGAATATATGTTAAAATAATAGTTAAAGTAGATCAACAATAAATCAATGTAAAGGGAATTAAAAAAGTATTGCATTTATTATTAAAAAATTTTAATCTATTTTTAATATAATTTACTCATTACTTATATTAATTTGTGATCTAAGTGTCACTTACCCATGCATTATGTTTAGTAACTGGGATATGTGCTTGTGCATTTTTTTTTATACAAACCGTCAAATTCTAGGTCTATTGAGAATAATTGCAATCGTAGTACATATTTTGAGTTTCATTTGTTTTTATACTTTGCTTTTGTAGCCACTTACCGAAGAAAAATATTTTTCACGTACGCATTGTTCTGAATGGCATTAAAATACTTGCAGCCGTGTGAAAAAACTACGTATTTTGTATGAGAGAGAATTTATAAGGTAAAATTTAGGATCTGTCCATGACTAGATTTAGATTTTTAATATCGAATCTGTTGATATGTTGAAGATGTTTTTCCACAAATGTAAAAAGGTGAATTTTCCATCAGACAACTATTTAGTTTTGAAACACATTGCACTAACGCTTTAAAATTATCTCTTGGAACTCAGGATCGTACACAGTAAAATATTCCCAATCTAGTAAGTAATATATGTATAAAGATAAAATTCTTAAGTATTCTTTTATTATACTATAATTAAAAAGTACTGCAAAATAAGGTTATCATATATTAATAAAATTTTCAGTTTCTTAATGACAGGGATGATCTTTAAATTCTTGTGGGTATACAAACGCTTTAGAGAACGTGAATCCATTTTGCATACACATTTATAAGTTTATTTTCGGATTCTTTATTGGGATTCGTGGAACCCCAGAGTTCCATGGAACATAGTTTGAAGACCACTGAGGTAGACATTAGAAGAATAAATACTAGCTAATGTATTGTATATTATGAAAGTGATCTAAATTACCATTAGAAATTAGTGACGGTTTTTTTAGGTGGATCATTTATGTGTGATTAATGATAATTTTGAAGTAATTCAAATTATCATTAATTATAAATGATTCTCGTGCTGTTATATATATATATATATATATATATATATATATATATATTTACAGTGAAATACGTTTAACCGGAAAACGCTTAAGACGAAATATCGGTTAACATGAAACAATATAATAGTCCTGACAAACTACAATGTATTTTTATGTATTTTTCTTTTAACACGAAACTGAAACCACTTAACACGAAAAGATTTCCTGGGAATGAACAAAACGCGGAAAACACCAGCGGATTGGATTCTCATATTGTATTATTAGAAGAATTCATTTCAGTAGATGATGATAATATATGCACAGTCCCGATTATGGCAGACAAAGACATTTTGGAGTTTGTTCAAAGCTCAAAAAATATTATTGATACAAATTATGACGACGAAAATGAAATGAATAATGCAGCTCCTGTTCCCACATCATCTGAAATGAGGAACGTCATGAAAAGTAAGAGCAGTTATATTGTCGCCCATTCTAATGGTGAAATGAATAACAAAATGGACGATAACGAATAATTTGTTGCCAATTTAATGCTAAAAAAATCAGATTATTTTCCAAAAACTCAATAAATGTTTCGTTTTTCAGAAAATCTGAAAATTTTGTTTAATTGATATGTATTAAATATAAGCACATATACATATCTATGTAAATAAAATAAACTCAAATAACCTTAATTTTGTTAAATATATGTGTATTTTTGGAATATCCTTTAACACGAAATTCTTTTAACATGAACAAATATTTCAGTCCCTTCAGTTTCGTGTTAAGTGATTTTTTCGCTATATATATATATATATATATATATATATATATATATATATATATATATATATATATATATATATATATATATATATATATATATATATATATATATACAGACGAACCTCTATATGGTGAATTTTTCTATATAGTAATTTTTTCCTGGAACCAAGAACATTTCACGATTTACTTCGTAGAATAACCTCCCAATTGCTAAGTGCATTTTCTATGCAACGAACTTTTTTCTTGTGATTCGAAATTTTTTTCTCCCTCTTTTTAAAGTATTTCTGGACATTTAAAGTGATTCTCCCTTTTAACACATTTTATGATGGTCATAAATCTTGAACTGGTTTTATTAGGAGCCTAACTCACCGAGAGAAATAGAATTTTGCACGTTTCAACCAAGAAGTGCAACGTTTAACCCCCAGTGTGCGGTTCACTAGAAACATCTTTCATATCCCGTTTCACCCTCAGTGAAGTTTTCTCCGTGTCCTTAAATTAGTCTCTGTTCATTTGTAGTGTCAATCAGTCGTACTGGTAACTTCTTTTCTTGTAGATCAAAAAAGAACTTGAGCATCAAACAGAAAAATTTAATTCTTCAGGAAGTTTATAAAGGCGTCAAGAAAAAGGATATTGTTTTAAAATTTGGTACTCCTCCAAACAGTTTATCAACTATTATAAAAAAATCGAGACAAGTTACAAAATTATGATTCATCTAATTCGTGTTCAAAACGTTTAAGAATATGTGTATATGAAGATGCCGATGAGGCAATTTTGGAGTAGATACAACGCGAGATAAAAATATTTCGGTATCTGGAAATTTTATAATAGAGAAAGTTTTTGAATTTTCGAAGTCATTAGGATACAACCAATTTCTAGGTAGCAATGGATGGCTAGAAAAATTTAAGAAAAAAAAAACAGAAAAATAAACCTGAAGGGATTTTTTGTGCAGTGCAAAGATGTGAGGCGTATTATGAGAGAGAGAGAGAGAAACAAAGCATTTTTTTAAACAAAAAAACTCAAACCAAACTAACAGCTTTTATGAGTTTTTAAATTTAAGGAGACACATGTGGTAATGTTTTTTGGAGTTTATAGTAACATAATAATGAACGTTTAAAATTACTTGCATGCCTTAAGTTAGAAAATGTCCTTAAAATTCATTAATTTTAATATAAAATTATTTTCTTAATGTTGAAAATACAGTATGTTCTTCGACATTCTTTTTTCCTGTTTTTCTTTCAGTTACTCTTTTTCTTATGTGTAACATATATAAAATACATAAATATTAATTTACAAATAGGAGCGAATAGTTGCTTTATTTATTATTCAGTGTTAATGAATTTAAAAATTGTTTAATGTGGTTTATATTGAAAGATGAATCTCTATGTAACGAATTTTCCGTATAGCGAGCTTTTTTACGGGATTTAATGACTTTGTTAAATATATAGAGATCCGATTATATATATTATTATATATATATATATATATATATATATATATATATATATATATATTGCTCATGTGTCCTTCATTGTGTGATTTTCCTACTGTCTATGTGTTTTTCGAATGTGATTGTTGGATGTTATCTCTTGTTTGTAGAGAATAAGACTATATATATATATATATATATACACTTACTAGAGCCCCCAACCACCCGGTTGCTGGGTATTTCATGATTATATAGGACTATATGAAACCCAGTGGCGTATCGCGCTTCCACGCCACAGGTCCGGGGTTCAAATTCTGGGCTGGACAAGGTCGATTCAGTCTTTCATCCCTTCAGTGGGTCGATAAATGAGTACCAAACTTGCTTGGGAGCAAAGCAATGTGGGTTTTGGATCAGACTGACCACCTGACCGGATAATCTTCTCATGCACCTCATCGCCCAATTTCACGGAAACTAAGATGGGTATAGCAGGCCTTGGCCTCATGGGCTGTTGCGCTACTGAGTTTAGTTTAGTATAGAACTATATATTGTTTTTAAGTTATTGATATCTAAATCCTGGCATTTAGCTTTTGATTGTATAGAAAAATATTTTTTTAGATCTCGTCTTTTGATTTATAAAGGACAAGACTTGAATTTCAAAGGCAGAAGTATATTACTTTTATCCCCATTCCCCCAACCCCCTCCTTTTGGAGTTAATTTCTGCAAAATACATTTTTAATAGATTTCTACTCAATAAAATAAACAAACATACTAAATTTAGAATCTGTAAGTCTAGTAGTTCAAAATTAAGAATTCTTTTTATCTATAACGCCCCCGTACCCCTGTAAACTTGCTCTTAGTAGATCTCTACTCAACAAAAGATACATGTCTGTCAAACTTCAAGTCTGTAGGTATGGTAATTAAAATAAAAGGGATTTTTTAAGTCTATAACGACCCCGTAATCCCTTTGGGAATTGGTTTCCGTAAAATGTGTTCATAGCGGATCTCTGCCAAAAAAAAAAAAGGACATGTTTGCCACATTTCACTCTGAAGGTCCAAAAAATAGAAAACGCAATTTTTTATCTACAACGCCTCGTAATCCCCTCTGTACCCCTTGGGAGTTTATTTCTGGAAAATCCGTTCGTAGTGGATCTCTATTCAACAAAAAAAAAAGAAACATGTTAGATTAATTCCAAGTCTTTTAAGTCTAATACTTCAAAAACGGCAATTTTTGTATATAACTCCCAACAATACCTTCTGGGGGGAACCCATTCTTAGCGGCTCAGTATTCAACAAAAGAAGTATGGCTACTACATTTTAAGTTTGTAGATCTAAAAGATCCAATGATCTTTTGATAAGTGAGTGGGTGAGTCGCAGTTCTCCTATATATATATATATATATATATACAAAGAGAGAGAGAGAGAGCAACACCTTAATTTAAACTGAAGTATATCATTTTTTATTTTAGCTAATAAAATTATTACTTAACAATGCAAGCATATATTATCAGGAGATAATTTTTAACGTTATAATAATAACATACATATTTAAAACCAAAGATGACAAATTCACAGATCTAAAGCTTCCGTAAAACAGTTCTTGTGTCAAACAAAACTTGGAATCTAACAATCCTTGTAAGGCGCAAAGAAAATCAAATTAAGCTCACGAATCTGTTATGAAGATTATACAAAAGTGGGACAATCATCCAAAGCGAAAGAGTTTTGTTTGACGAAGACTTGATATTGATCAATCTGTCTGCCGTCTGGTGCTCGTAAAAGTAAAGAAGTTAAATAAAGTTCAATGATACACATCTGTTGAATCTTTGACATCCTTTTCCCTTTACAACTCTATCAAAATTATTAAACGAGGAAGTGAGCATTTGTATCCTAAACGTCATGAGGAAAGCGGCCTGTTAGCTTTTGTCGATGGTTAAGTATAGGTATAGATTCTGATAAATACATATAAAGTGATTTTAATGTTGGTATATTTAGATTGCTTACATCTTTATTTACGTTAACCACATTATCACTCACTCCATCAAAACATCATTTATGTGCTTTCATTGTAACTTGTAAATGTATCCAAAAATTTTCAATTATCCCCACCTTACGTGTGTGTTACCGTATTTTATTCCGTAGATTTTTTGGATGTATTGACGAAGAGTTGAATTATTTGAAAAGTGAGCAACTAAAGTTTTATGTTTTTATAATTGATATTTGATATTTATCTCTCAAACTTGAAAAAGTCAATAATCATTATTTATCATTATATTTATTTTAAAATATTAGGGAACTGACTTTTTAAAATCATAGGATTCTGGCATTTTTGTTCACAAAATGATAGCTCTTTATATCCGGCAACATTTACATATTTAATCTTCAGCCTTTCGATCTATTATTCTTAATTTTAGTATTAGAGTAGAATGAAAAGAGAATATGTGTGTGTAGCAAACAAAAATAACTTAAGAAACGTAATAAAAAACAACATGCAAGTACATTTTTAAATAAAGGTGTAGAGCCGTATCACACTATATGTTATAAATAAAAATATCTTGTTATAAATAAAAACAATACAATACACACACACACACACACACACACACACACACACACACACACACACACACACACACATATATATATATATATATCAGTGGCACACACAAGGGAGTGTCTTAGGGGTCTGGACCCCTCCCAAAGCCCTTGATTATTTTTCCGATTGATTATAATTCTAAGCATATAGTACGTAAAATTTTATTAAGTATTTGTTATTAATGATTAATTTTATTAATTAATGCCGATTATTTATTCAATATTAAGTTTTTTACTGTTTTTGTTTCCGAAAATCGACAAAATCAAAAGGAGCATGATACAAGAATGGTGGACTTACGACCCTGTACATTCCCCCCCCCCTTCAAAAATTTCTGTGTGAGCTACTGATATATATATATATATATATATATATATTAGCCAGCAAATGTTTCTAAAGATCAAATTTTAAAAGTCACAAATTTCAGGAGAACCACGATGGACCAGTGGTCACGGTCATAAACTCATAGTTCGATATTCGAGTCGTTCCGTTATATGAGCCTAGTTTCAAAATCCTCACATGGCATGGTGTGGATGTTAGAAAGTAAGGTATACTAAGTGAGGTGTTACCGTATTCTCTTGTATGTCACTGTCACTTTATACCTCCGCCCCCCTCTTGTTAACAAAAACCAAACAAAAAATAACCAAAAAATTCGAAACTGTTAAAAAGTCCAGTTTTTGAAATTTTAAATCGGATAATTTAATATAAATTAAGGTCATGAATCATCATTATATCTGGCAAGACAGCCCCTCGTGGGTCAGTGCCTTCCTTTGAAGATTCCTCCATAATGACCTTCTGTTTACTTTTGTTCTCCAAATTTTCTCGTTTATAATCCCAAAGTCTGATTCCATTGAGTCTGTCCATCTCAGTCTTGCTCTTCCACTCTTTCGAATCCCAGTGACTTTGAACTCAAGTAACTTTTTGACAACATTATCTCATCTGGCTTTCAAATTATATGGGTTATCCAATTCATTCTAATTATTTTTATGTATTTAATGGATGTCAGGTTGTTCATAAATTCTATATAATTCTAAAGATCTTCTTCTCTAGCTATTATTTTCGTTTACTCCTCCAAATATACATCGAAGTATTATTCTCTCAAAAGATGCCATTAGATTTTCTTCCAGTTTTGGTATTGTCCAAGTCTCAGAGGCATATGTCAGAACTAGTCTAATAAGAGTTTTTAAATTAAAAATGTCGTGTTTCTTGAAATAAATTTAGATTGTAAAAACCTTCTCAGTCCATAAAAAGCCTTATTTGCCAGGTATAATCGATTCTGGATTTTATGACATATCCTGTTATCAGAGGTAATAATTGATTCTAAGTAGTTAAAACTTTTAACTGTTTTTAAGTTTATATGAATCTATTTCAAGATAAATATTTGGGATTCTATCTTTTGAAAATTGCATGTATTTAGCCTTTTCTTTTCATTTATAACAAGACCCATTCGACTATGGTCATGAATATCAAATAAAATACAAACGCGCATCGAAATGAATGCTTAGCCTTAAAAAAAAAATTCTTTTAAAATAAAAGTATGTGAATTCAACATTTTTCTTGCTAAGAATTCCTGTATTTTCATTCTTGTGTGTGTGTTCGCATTTACTCAATACAACAACAACAAAAAATTTACTGGCATTGTTTGGTTCACTGAGAAAGTGAAAAAGAAAGTTTTGTCGTCAATCCCGAGAAATGTCCTTTTTGACAGGTGATGTAGAGAAAGTGTGGCTCACGAAATTATTTTTTATTTTTCTCAAAATTTCTTAAGGAAACGTCAAAAAGAATGGAACTAATTGACAGTGGGGAAAAAAATACCCTAAAAATGTTGATGAAAAGATTTTTATGACAAATGGACTTAAAAGTGGGCTAAACTCAAGAAACATTTTATGGCACATTTCTCAGATATGTTGATAGCACCTCTTGTTATGATTTTGACAAATGGGAAACTAAGTATTCCGTAACCATCCAAGCCCAAAACTGGTCGACCAAGGAAAAAATATGGCAACTTGGCAGGAAGAAACGGAGAGAAACTAAACTTATATATTGCAAAGTTGCGTTCAGAAAAACCTTACGTTGGGGTTTATTTATTTTTTTTGGAAAGAGAGAAAAAACTTTTTTGCTGCAAAATATTTTTCATAACGCTCTATTCGACAATAAAGAATCTTTTATGTATAATCTCTAAGAAGATTACTACGTTGAAGTAGTTACATTAGGAACCATTTACTCTTAACATCAATGGTTGCTTCATAAAGGTTTGTTATGAGTCAACGCGATACAGGAATCGGAGGAAAAACAACCTTTTTGCTAAACAATTAGTCTAGAAAAAAATATAAATATACTATCTTGATGATTTTTTAAAAAATAATTTTATGTATATAAGGTAAAAGTTCTTCAGCTTTACAAAAAAGTATAACACAACATTTAATGGGATCTCCAAAAAGTATTGACTTAAGAAACAAAATACGAAATCTTGTTCTTAAAACAAAATGAAAATATGAAAAAAACTATAAGTCACACGTGAATATATATATAGCAGTGGCTATACTTCTTTATACTAAAAATTTCAATAATTTAATTATTAGAAACATTTCTGTGTAAAAATTGAGGGAAAAGTAAAATTGACAAAATTATTAAAACTAAATCTGTGGGTGAAAATCCCCGTAAAAAAATTAAAATTTAAGAATATTTTTCGTGAATATATAGATACAATAAAAGCCTTTTAAGAATAAACTATATTTTTACATAAAGGATTTTGAAATCCCCCAAAAAAACTGTCTTTTTAACAAATATTTTTTACATATTTTATGAAAATTGCTTCATACCTCCAAATTCGGGAAAAATAATACGTTTTTTTGAATCCCTATGTCACAACGAATTTTCTTATAAATATTTATAATGTATCGCCCCATTGTTCCATCAATAAAAATGATATATTTAATAATAATATGCAAACATGAAATGCGACTTCTTTTTTACAGTGCGTGGGGCTTGCGGATTTACATTTTTGTGTACGATATTTCCAGTAAATGCTGCAAATAATCGGCAGATAAATTTTTTTAAAAAATTAAATATGCAGGATGGAAAGATTAAAGGCTAAGAAACTCGGAATGAAAATAAAAAATAAAAAAGAAGACACAGAAACCCACATGTTACATGGCTGACATATCTAACCAAGATGTTGTACGACAAATGGTGGTAATACTTTGAAATGTTTTTTAAAGCTGTGTTTAAATGTTCTTTATCTTTAAAGGATATTAAGGTAACATTTTAGCGCATATTCAAAATTCATGAAAGGAGAAAAAAAGGCGAGAAAGAATAACCATTGAAGAGACAAAGAAAGATAGATGTAAAACACATACAAAATAACCTACTTACTCTAATCTAAGCCTCACTACTTCTCCTGTGATAATACTACTGAAAACCGGATGCGGCTTAGAATCGAATGCAAAACATTTGTTAGATGGGGGAAATTTAGTTCCCACCCCTTTCAATAGGAAAATCATCCATTCTGGCCACTTGTATCGATGACTTATCCCATCACGCTTTCTTTTAGTCACCTAAACATCAAAGATATAGGTAATAGCATCAAGACGAGTTCATTGTGACGCAAGTATGGAAAGGGGGGCAATTATAAATGCAGAATAAAACAGGAACAGAGCAGTGATTATTGAAAATTTGACACGGATGAAACAAATATACGTCGATGGCATAAACAAAATAATATAATTTTTGCTAGCAAATGTTCAACAGTCTTTGATAATTTTTTTGCATCCTTCTTTTTAAAAAATGTTGTGCATAACAAATGCATCGGATGACACGGAAGACGACATCATGTGTCAAAATGGTGATGCCGGCTCCAATTCCGAAGTCAGCTGTGACAGTGGGAGTGACGAATCATTTTTGAAACATGATACTGACGGTTAGAGTTCACTATAGTTTTTAATACTGGTAAAATAAATATATTATAAACTTTTTATTAATTCTCATCAAATAAAATTTTTTTTTTAAGTATCAAATATTGATGTAACTTTTACACATTTTTTTTCTCAAAATCGTGTAAAGAATTGGCAGTGTGGCTTAGATTATAGTATAAATATGGTAAGTAGTTTTTTTATAATCTTTTTTAACTCAAAACCCAAGTTACCAAGTAGGTAATTTTCAGTTTCTTTTTTGACAATGCAGACATTTACTGGTGAAAATTAGGGTTATTTCATTTTATTCTCTTAAAGAAGTTAGTACACAGAATTTAATTTAATCCAGAAATTACTGGCAACTTTATTAATTCTTTTCTAGCACTAATTAGTCTTGAAAGTTTATGATCAAAATTCTTTATTCTGATGATCTAAATTATTCCTTTAAGACTTTAATATAATTACTAATTTTAATTAGCAGAATCTAGATTATATTTTAATAACCATTACTAAGAGATTTTTTGCAACTCTACAGATAATAGTTTATGTTTTTTTCTAAGACTGTTTTTTTTCCAAATATAATGTGTACCTGTCAAAATAATAAAAAAGTTATATATATACCGACAATAAAATCTGTGAAAGAACACCCATGAACACAATCGTGAAGTCTTTTAATTAACTATCAGTAAGTTTTCTTATACACAATGGGGTTAAGAAACAATGGACTTATTACACTAGAAGCGCTCTCAGATTTCCAACCTCTATTGTAACTGACGCATATTTAATTTCGTAATTACTTTGAGCTTAGAATTAATTAATTTAGTTGCACCTTGCATCTTCATCTTAGTTCTGATAACTTATTTTTCTGTTCATCTTATGCTGAGACACATCTTTGTTATACTTTTGAAACTAAAAATTCTTAACTTGATTTAGTTAAAAAGAATTATTCAGTTTTTAGCCTTTTTTGAATAAGTGTTTGGTTAAGTTAGTCACAAATAAGGCTTGTCTTCATAGTTACTGCATTTATATTAAAAATTAGTTTAAATTTACATTTTTTATCATCGTAAAGTTTCTGGATAATGTTAATGTATACGCAAATATATTAAAAAGGACAATTCGTTAATACTTTTATTTCTTCTATCTTTCTTTGAAAATCGAAAAGCTCGTCAAAGCCAACATAGAACAAAACAATTATAAAACGTTTTATCTCGGTCTTGATTTTTTAAAAATAAGTTATTAAGTGAACAAACGTATTTTTTTTCTCTGCTCTTCTCGTAACCGCAAATAAACGGATTATAACACGATTACACGAGAACACTAGTTATTTGTTTGTAATCTTTTAGAGTGTTTCACTGTATTGCGCTTGTTTAAACTGAGTTACAATGACATAGAACTGGTGAGGACAATGACATAGAACTTTGACACAGGTGTTCAAAATTAAGAAAATTTTTTAGAGTTGGTCTATTATTTTTTGAACTACTGGACACACACACAAATTTTAATGAAATTTGTTTGTACGTGGGGTTGAAATAATACAAAAAAATAATCTTTCAACAGTTATAATGCGCAAACATGAACGTTCGCAACACTCATTGGAGTTGGAAAGGATGAAACAATGGTTGCAGAATAGAGCAAAAAGAAAACGGGTTAATGGGGGGGTATGGTCTCTTTTTACAGATATACAGGCCTCACACGAGGATTTTTTTCTGGAAATAGGAGTTTATGAGTTTCTAGGGCAACAGGTACCACTAGTTAAAAAATGCTGTTTTCAGGCCTTGGATGGTTCTCGGAGGCTGGTTGCGACATGCATTTGCCCTCTCCAGTGCCTCCTAGGTATGCTCTATTGGAGGGAGGTCTGGAGATCTGGCTGGCCAGCCCATACGGCGAATATCTTCACTTTCCAGAAATTCATTGACCGAATGAACTCTATGTTGTCTTACGTTGTCATCCCTTAAAATGAAATCAGAGCCAACTGCATCTCTGTAAAGTTGAACATATGGCTCCAGGACCTCGTCCTTATACCTAACAGCACTTACAGTGCCTTTTTCGAAGAAATGGAAGTGTGTGAGGCCATACAACGTGTTGCGTGTTCAGATCATCAAGCTTCTGCTATCGTAATGGTCGATTTCTTAGACTTTGGAGGCCAGTTAGTGGATCCGTGGTTTTCTCCATATAAGAGTACGGTGACAATCATCAAGTAGGCTGAACAGGGACTAATCAATGAAGGGAGCAGTCGCCTATTGATTAATGCTCAGATCTCTATGATCATTACACTTATTTTAGATATTTTAATTTTTTTATTGTTTAAATTTATTTTCAATTATTATTTCTTTGTTATTTTTGAAAATTTTTATAACAATTCTCTGTCTCTTTCTCCACACGCGTTATGCGTGCACACACACACACACACACACACACACACACACACACACACACACACACACACACACACACACACACACACACATATATATATATATATATATATATAAAGGGTGTTTTTTTGAGAGGTATGGAACTTTAAATTGCAATAAAACAACGATGTATTATTCGATTGACATGAATTTTGTTTATTCGAAAGATAATCTTGTGGCATTACATTTTAAATATGATTTCTGGCATATGACTGCCATGGATGGCTCGGATGTGGTCCAATCTGGACGTCCTATTTTCGATGACTTTTTCCAACATTTGTGGCCGTATATCGGCAATAACACGGCGAATGTTGTCTTCCAAATGGTCAAGCGTTTGTGGCTTATCCGCATGGACCAATGACTTTACATAGCCCCACAGAAAATAGTCTAGCGGTGTTAAATCACAAGATCTTGGAGGCCAATTCACAGGTCCAAAACGTGAAATTAGGCGGTCACCAAACGTGTCTTTCAATAAATCGATTGTGGCACGAGCTGTGCGACATGGTGCGCCGTCTTGTTGGAACCACAGCTCCTGGACATCATGATTGTTCAATTCAGGAATGAAAAAGTTAGTAATCATGGCTCTATACCGATCACCATTGACTGTAACGTTGTGGCCTTCATCGTTTTTGAAGAAGTACGGACCAATGATTCCACCAGCCCATAAAGCGCACCAAACAGTCACTTTTTCTGGATGTAACGCTGTTTCGACACACACTTTGTGGATTAGCTGCACTCCAAATGCGGCAGTTTTGTTTGTTGACGTAGCCATTCAACCAGAAGTGCGCTTCATCGTTAAACAAAATTCACTTATGAAAATCGGGAACAACGGCAATCTCGTTTTGGGCCCATTCGACGAATTTACGCCTTGCTTGATGATCGTTTTGATGAATTGCCAAACCAAACTGAGAATAAATCACTTGACAGCTGTTAAATTGGTCGCCATCTTGGAAAGTAATGATAACTTAAACTTCTATACCTATGGAAAAAAAAACACTCTTTTATATATATATATATATATATATATATATGACAGGCCCCAGGCCTGCTGGTAAAAATAAAGAGGGCATCATCTTCACAATATTCCTTTATTACGCTTTCATCATATATGATCTAACATGGCGGACCTTTTGCCGCGCAACCGGCGTTACCAAATACAACATCGCAGCGAGGAGACACCAGCCAAGTCCTTCCTAGTATGCGTTCGCCTTCGTCAGCGCTCGTTGCTCCTTTTAACAGGCTTGTTTACTCATAAATCCTTACGCGATGGTAAAGAGTTCGCTCTATTTTCATTTATTACTTCCTTAATTTTGAACCTAAACTTTTCAAACCTGACAAATTTCCCCCCCTCCGCTGAAGTCTGGCACAGCCAGATTGGCCAATTCTGACTGGCAAGTCCCCAGGGAAAAAAAATTATATTTCAATTATATCAAATTCCCCAAATGAAATAAAAAATCTAGAAGATATAATAATTGTGTAAAAGAGTGGGCTGGTGAATCCTAACATGTACAAAAAAAATAGCAATAATGAATAACAAAGTATCAAAAATTTGGTATAAAACTTTGTGTTACATAGAATTGTTTTCTGAAAAATATCACACATCTAATACTTCCACTATGACTAATAATAATGAGGTTAATAAAAACAACATAAGATAAAGATAATTCACATTAGACATTCAAAAATATAGTAGTACTAAACAACATAACATAAGATCAAGTGAAATTCTCACTAAATGTGCACCAATAGTAAACAATGTTAATAAAGTGATAAAGGTTGAAAAGTTACAAGTACTTCAAAATTGTATTGATGTTGGAATAATGAGTACATAAATACATAGAAGAATAGGTATAGAGTAAATAACAAGATTTTAGGAATAATGGTAAAGTAAATACATAAAAAAGACATACATGGAGTAACTTACAGCAACATGATTTTAGGAATAATGGTAAAGTAAGTACATACAAAGAATAGATATAAAATAAGTAATAGCAAAATGAGTTTAGAACTCCCAAAAAAGAAAAGATTACATAACTATAACACAGAAATTTACCAAAATAAACACAGCATCAACATTATATCAAAATATCACTAGAAATATAAAATGCAAAGAAAAATAAGGGTATTTCAGATATATCAAGTACAGGTAAAAGTTCAATCAATGTAATGTTTCACAGTCCTGTCTTGGAAAAATCATAGTTCAATGTTCATCATCCAATTATTGTTTATCTCACAGTTCTTTTGTTTATTATTAGTATCTTTACTCAATCAACTCATTTCAAAAACATACAACCATAATAAAATCTTCATAACATCACATACTATATTTTAACTTTCAGAATATACTTATCACAAATAATCACAATGAAATTATTATAACACAATGTATCGTAGAATTGACCTCATCACACTGTTTTCATACAGTCCATAATTCAGTTATTTTTTTTAAATAGTCTTCAATAATGTGTTCATTATGAATAAAGATACAATACAAGTTCACTTACATTAAATTTTGATTTTCATAATGTAAACAAGTCTTAAATTCAAATTTTAAACACAACTTTTATTATTATTATTTTAATAACAATGCACTTCTTTTAAAATTACAATGCACTTCTTCTTCCCCCCCCCAAAGTTTGAGAAAACAAACTCTATAACAAATATAAATAAGAATTTAGCATAATTGGAAATTGGATTTTGAATGAAATGGTTTTAATCTTGTAGAATGAACAATATCTGTTAATTTTCCTGTATATTGATTTGGTTTATCTATTTCATAAGTAACATTTGAGAGTTTCCTGACAACTTTAAAAGGACCATTATAAGGAGATTGAAGTTTACTTGAATTAGGGTATGAGAAATTTTGATATAAGACTAAATCTCCAACTTTAAATTTTGCATCAACATAATGTCTATCATACCTTTGTTTATTTATCTTATGATGCTTAATTGTTCTGTTTACTGTAATTTGTCTAGCTTGTTGTATAGGTGGATAGTTTAATTTTACTTGATTAGGTAATGGCGAATCATATGGCAAAGTTCCAAACATTAAATATGCAGGTGGAAAGCCAGTAACATCATGTGGCGAGTTATTGTATTCATATGTAACTTGTTCTAATAATTTTGTCCAAGGAGTTTTTGTAGTTGAATTAACTTTACATCTTAATTTTGCTACTAATGTCTGATTAACTCTTTCATTCTTTCCATTGCATTGTGGTCTATTTGCTGAAGTTAGTAATTGTCTAATATTATGATGTTTTAAGAATTTCTTAAATTTAGATGAAGTGAATGCAGCATTTCTATCACTTAAAAGTTGTTTTGGGCATTGAATTGAAAAAATTTGTTTTAAGCAATTTGTATAAGTTTCAGAAGTGACACTTTTGGATGGAAATGTCCAAGCATATCTGGTAGCATGATCCAGAACAATATGCAGGTATTTCTTTTGTGAATTATGATAATTAAATCCTCCTACAGTGTCTAGTGAGATCATTTCAAATGGTTCTTCTGCTACAGGAACTCTTGCAATAATCCATACTTTTTTTTGTGTAGACTTTTTATTCAATTGACATGTTTCACAACATTTAACAAAATTTGAAATGTCTAATATAATGTCTTTCCAGTAGTAAATTGGAGAAATTAATTTTAACATCTTTTTTACACCTGGGTGACCAAATTGTTCATGTGCAGTTGTAATTAATTTTTCTCTCAAAGATAACGGTACTACAATTTTAATTAAATTCTTTTTCTTAACTGTTAATACATCATTAAATTTTATATATTTTGGATCATTAATGTTCTCTGAATTTTGGTATTTAATAATTTCATCAGTATTTAAAAATGACAAATGGGTGATATATAATGGCATACAGGGTTCCTCGACAAAATGTCTGCTTCAACATTTAATTTACCTTTTATATAAACTATCGAATATTCATAAATATTACATCTATCTACAAAATTGCATGTCTACCTACACAAGAAAATGAATGTGCGTGTACAACAAAAACATTTTATAATTAAGATAACATAAAAAAAAATCATTTATTTTGATCAAATATTCTTCAATTTGAAAGATAAAAAAAAAATGTGACAAATATCAAATAAAAAATTTTAATGAAAGTTATATTCTATAACTACCTTATGTTTTCAAATGTTATTCAAAACATATCTACAACATTAATTATCACTTAATACATCAAAAAAATTGTAAATATACAGATTTATAAAAATATATGTGCATAAGAATTCAAACATCGGAAAAAATTGATACACACCTGCAAGAATTATACATCATTTCTCATCAAAAATTATTTCTTTCATATTTTGGAATATTTAGATGATTCCAAGTCTTGACTTAGAGACTAATCAATGATAAGTTCAGTATCTTCTAAATCAGAAAAATGTTTATTCATTTCTTCGATAAACTTATCTACTTTTGTCACAGGACGTGTCTTTTTCTGTTCACCTTTAAACTTTCTCTTAAGCCCCCAACGTTTTATCTGGTTAGGAGATGAAAAAGGGGTAAATTTCTCTGGTGATGAAAAGAATTCATCATCATCCCACTCAAATTTTGCTTTTTTCCATTGTTCGTCTTTTTGATATTCCAAACATTGTTTATCAAAACATTCAAGAAAACTCTTCAAACTACTAAACTTATTAAGATCAAATTCAGGAAAAAAGAAAGTTTCCCTGGATGTGTTGACTGGTGACTCCTGCCGGAAAGAGTCGTCTTCCATGGTAGTATCGTTTTCAATGCAGTCGCTCGTTCGAAAAAAAAAAATTGTTGAAGTTCATTCCATTGGTTTCCTCGCGTATTTTGCAGTACTTTAAATCATCCTGTCGACTCTTGACAGGCCCCAGGCCTGCTGGTAAAATAAAGAGGGCATCATCTTCACAATATTCCTTTATTACGCTTTCATCATATATGATCTAACATGGCGGACCTTTTGCCGCGCAACCGGCGTTACCAAATACAACATCGCAGCGAGGAGACACCAGCCAAGTCCTTCCTAGTATGCGTTCGCCTTCGTCAGCGCTCGTTGCTCCTTTTAACAGGCTTGTTTACTCATAAATCCTTACGCGATGGTAAAGAGTTCGCTCTATTTTCATTTATTACTTCCTTAATTTTGAACCTAAACTTTTCAAACCTGACATATATATATATATATATATATATATATTTAAAATTGTTGAGTTATTAAAATTTTTGTCAGTTACTTATTTCTATTTAAACTGGGCATCTTACAAGTTTAAAACAATATTTTGTAACTTTCTGCTTTTATTTTTTAAACATAAAAGGGAAAAAAAGCAGATGTATAGATTTATCAGAAATCATTAATAGGCAGGAGGAAAAAACTAAATGTTCTGCAGTGCAATTTATTCCTGAAAAAAACTCTTTAAATATCTCTCCAAATGCGTAAATTTTAAATGAATTTTCAGAATAATTATAACTCATTTTTGTGACTTCTGCAATAAAAAATGAAAGAGCACACACGTTATTTTGTGAAAAATAAATGTTAATAAAACGAATAACTATCAAAATTTTTGAATCACTCATGACATATTAAGGCATCAGATAAACTGAAAAAAAATGTTGTTAGTGATAAGCGATTGCTTTTAGTACTATTTTCAATCGAAATTTTTTCCCATACATTTGGCAGTTTTTGTGTCATGTGTTTTCTCAATTGTCAACCATATTTAATGCTAAAAATATCTCTTCGATATTCATGAAGCCTTAATTAACTGTATATTACTTCATTTACATTCGTACGCTTCCTATCGTACTTGGTGGTACCTGAGAAGTTTTAAAAGGAGTCTTGATATTAAAAAAAATTGATGAAGTTAAACAGAAAAACATCTACATTCTAATTATCTTGTGTGAACATGAGTTTCTTGCAAAACTAAATTATGGAGTATTGATAATTTTTTGACATCACGCAATAGATCTTCTAAATGTCATAAGATAATATAAAACAACAAATATCAACATAAAGTATGTATTCGAATCTAAGTCTCCATCGATTTTAAGTCTCACCCCAAATTCTCAACATATTTTTTTTGAAAAAATAAAAAATAATGTAAAATGATTTATAGAAACCGATTTTTACAAAATTAAGAAAAATTAAAAGGAAAGCTAATAAGAAGTGAATAATTAATTTATTTTACCAGTATTTAAAACTTTTAAATACATACATGAACCTATAAATATTCTAAACGTAACATGTTCCATTTCCTCCACCCAACGAATTTTTATGTCTGATTCTAAGCCGCGCCCGACTTTCAGTAATATTAAGGTATCCGACTACGTTCGGAACCGTGATTTTCAAAAGCGCATAAATGGATAATTTTCATGATATTTAGTGTCACTAAGATTAGAATACATGCATAGAATTGTTTTAAGGACATTTTGACAAAAATTTTTTTTATTTAAATACAATATTTTGGCAAAAAATTAACTTAGAATAATCTTTTTTCCAAATGTTCTCCTTTTGTGAAAAATGCTTCTATTATAATAATATTTTGCCTGTATATAGCTCAGACCTCTTTACAGAGGCTCAACTAGAATTTTTGAAATATGTAACTTAGAAGTGGGTTTATTCCTATTTTACGACAACAGAGGGGAGCAATTTTAAGAAAAAAACGCCAATAATTGTTTCAATTGGTGGTAACTCTGAAAATATGTGAATTTTTCAAAAATTCTAGTTGTAGAGAAGTCTGAGCTATATACAGGCAAAATATTATTATAATAGAACCCTTTTTCACAAAAGGAGAATATTTGGAAAAAAGATTATTCTAAGTTAATTTTTTGCCAAAATATTATATTTAAATAATTTTTTTTGTCAAAATGTCCTTAAAACAATTTTATGCATGTTTTCTAATCTGAGTGACACTAAATATCATGAAAGTTATACATTTATGCATTTTTTTAAAATCACGGTTCCGAACGTAGTCGGATACCTTAACATGGTGGGAAAAGTGTGGCTTAAATTCGAATAAATACAGTAGTTTTCAATGTTTCTAAGAATTCTTGAAATAATGTTTTACAATCCAAAGCAATCATAAGAACTACTTGAAATTAAATTAGCTGTATATTAGCTGGATTTGTAGCTGAATATCATAGAAAAATACATGATTCGTCCCCCTCCATAAAAAAATGCTTCGAAACTGTAAATACCAATCTAATGTTTTCAGCTGCTGTTTATTTCGTGTAGTTCATTTAATCGGATGCTTAAACTGTGGAGAAATATACGGAAAAAAAATTTACAACTAAATATAGTAAAAAGTTCTAGTCTCTCTCTCCTATTCTACTAGTAAAGTTAATTATGAGATAGACTCATTAAAAAATGATTGAGCTTTGTAATAATTTCTTTTTGTGTCAGTTTAAGATTGCGTTGCCTCTTTGAAATATCTCTGCGTACGTTTCACTATTATTTTTTTTCTTTTCGTGAGTTGAGCAATTCTGTCTCCACCTGTTTACACAGAAATGCACATAAGTACTCACGAATCAATCTGAATGGGATCTCACGAGCTCTAAGCCCACACATCCTTAAATCCAAAATAATGTTGATATAGGTGTGAAACATGAAATGTTCGGTCACGAGAAAAGAATATATACAAATCTGTGCTGCCACCTCTCATAAATCCTACAGTGATTCTTCTTTTGAATGATGAAACTACGAGGTTTTAATAGACTAGATAATATTTGGCTACTTCATCACTGCAATGAATTATGAAACTTTCAGAAGCAATTTTACGAGGGAGACGTTTCATTTTTGAATAATGTAAATTAATACATTGGTTTTTTCACGCACCGTAAAATCCGGCGTATAACGCGCACCTATACTTTCAAGCTGTATTTTTTAGTTTCATGGTATGTTTGTCGTATCACGCGCACCCTCTTTTTTTATGGAAACCTAAATGTACATATGCAATGCTCCTATGTTTTGAAATCATTTATTCGAGGTATTATCCCAGGCTTTTGAAAAAATAGCGTACTTCTAGAAATACAACACTTTAAGTTTATAATATATGACATTTCTTTTAAATAAACAGTATTGTGATCTACACTGGTGTGCAAAAATTAAGGACGAAGTCGAAAAATTAGCATATCAGCTGAACGAAGAGGCAGAGCGGACAGAAAAACCAATCAGGAGATTAAGTAAGGTGATGTACGGTAGCACATGCGCAGATATGCAGGTAGACGTAATGGGGGAGTGTCTGAGTAGCATAAAGCATGTTGTCGGTGTAAGATCAGTATTTCTGGCAAAGAGATTGCACGCCGTATAGCAGCTAAAATCACACCGAGTTGCTGCCTCAGCGAGAAATGGCGAATAATCAATCTGTTAGACGACATCTGGATGCTTTTACCCGAGGTCGAATCATTGGGAAGTTGGAGGAAGGCCGCAGTGTGACAAGTGTGGCTGCAGAGTTCGGAATTGCTCACAGCATCGTTTCACGACTTTGTAGACAATTTCAAACTACAGGAACAGCTATCCGGGGGTTCAGTAGTGGTCGTCCACGAGGAACCACACCCGCAGATGACCGGTACATTGTCTTACAGGCCAGAAGAAACAGGCGGCAGACAGCGGGAGAAATTACTAGACACACGACACAGGCGACTGGACGACCGATATCGCGTTTTACCATGGCCAGAAGACTGCACGGTGGTGGTCTGTTTGCACGACGCCCTATACGGTGTGTACCTTTAACGCCTGCCCATCGGAGAAGGCGTTCTCTGTGGTGCCGGGAACACCGGAATTGGAGAGACAATGAATGGGGACGAGTACTCTTTACAAATGAGAGCAGATTCAGTTTGAGTAGCGATTCTCATCGCATACTCATCTGGAGAGAGCGGGGAAGCCGCAATCATCCCTCGAACATCATTGAAAGGGACAGGTATGGAGGTCGCGGTGTTCTCGTTTGGGGAGGCATCATGCTTGGTAGTCGTACAGACCTTCACATCTTCGACGCAGGTTCAGTCAACGGGACCCGTTATTGTAACGAGATTCTTCTTCCATATGTGCGTCTTTTTAGAGGCGCTATGGGTCTGCAGTTCCTTTTCATGGACAACAATGCACCATGTCATCGCACAGTAGCTGCCGAACAGCTCTTAGAGAGTGAGGATATTGAACGTATGGATTGGCCGGCACGATCTCCGGATCTCAATACCATCGAGCATGTATGGGATTTTCTAGGCAGACGCTTGGCAGCTCGTACCTTACCACCAGTAACGATTCGGGAGCTTCGATTGGCGCTGCAAGACGAATGGGCAGCAATGCCTCAACAACTCATTGTCACCCTCATTCTCAGCATGGGCAGACGCTGTGAAACCTGCCTAGCAGTCAGGGGAGATCATATCCCGTACTAAAGACCGGATGTTTGTTGCTGGACACCCATCACAGGGATGTTTAGGCCTTCAGTCGCATTGCGCTCCTTGCTACTTTTTCAATCAAGCTTCTGTTTATCCCTCTGATTTCTCTTTTAGTAAGTGTTGCTTACATATTACACTATCCTTACGTATTGGGGATCTTACGGTATTAAATGTGTTGATTTGGAAAGCTTTTGTACAAAGTTATATTGAAAAAACCGTATCGTCCTTAATTTTCGCACACCAGTGTATGTACAAGTTTATTTTTTTCCACATATTCCTCTCTTTTTTCATATGAATATATATTGAATATAATTTCATATGAATTATTCCGGCGTAAAACGCACACCCGTAATTTTCGACCTTATTTTTTGTGTTAAAAATACGCGTTATACACCTGATTTTACGGCAATTCCTAAATCTGATCAAGAACATGCTATAAGTTTACTGATATTGGAATATCTCCATTTGAAGCAGAATCAGTATTTGAAACTGTTTTATAATATGCTCCCTATTTATGATTATAGAAGTAACCCCCGTCTAAGACGGTAGTTAGTTAAAAAAAAAGTGCTGTGTTACGTGAATACATGTTATACGAAACAAAGAACTAGTGCAAAATGGGAGGTTAATTTACAAAAAATTTAAAAAACATATTATTATGTTTTAATATAATTAAGATAAATATCTTTATTAAAAATTTCTTACAAAGTAATACATATTAATATAAATTCAAAAAAATGTTTTCTTCGTCATCATTAAGCACCATTAACTGCAGCCATTTACATTTAAGAGACATTTTTTGTTCACCATATGTGGCTTTGAGAGGTACAGATTATTTTATAAAAATAAAATATAATTATTATTTCTTTCAAAAAGGTTGAGTACTACTTACCCCGAAATTTTTTTCAATCTACGTAGCTGAAAAATATGTTTTATTGTACCTAAGTGAGAGACGATAGTATAATTGTGCTTAAGCATTAAGTGTATACACGAAACTATTGCAGGAAAATCTGATAATCCGAAAGTGCTCGAAAGAAAAATGTATCTTTCGCTCTTAAAATTTTTTATCAATTTTACTACGCTTATTGAACTGTTGTGTGTGAACGAGAATTTCACTTATTTCTGAAATGTGTCTAATTTCAGAAATTAGTGAAGTTCACTTTTAATGGTTTTTATTACATTTCATGCTGTATGGGGTGTCCTCGAGCCGTATTAGAGTGAAACCGTGATACAAAAGTACCATGTTATACGGGGGCTGCAATTAATACGTTCACGGCTTCTCATTTTTAAATTCCGGTTTTCGTCCCACCAAAAATAACAGTTTTCGGTTCAGTTCCGAATGAATAATTTTATTTCATGTATATTCTTATTTGAACTAAAAATATAATTCTATCAGAAATAAAAATGTAATTATATGGTTGACATGGGATGATGATAATTATATGATTGACGTTAGATTAGAAAATGTTTATAAGTTGGTTACAGTAACAAAATGACTGAAAATATATCAAACTGAAATGAACCAATATTTTTTTTCAGTTCAATTCCTGTTTTCGTTCCGACCAAAATAACAGTTTTTTCAGGTTTTCGATTCAGTTCCGGTCCGAAGCCCTGGTATTTATTTCAAATGGTTATACGTATTCCATCATTATATCTCTTGAAATAAATCTTATTCATACGGTGATCAATCACAGCGTTTTCGATTTCCTGTAAGACCACTATTTCAGTTTATTACCAAAGAGGTCATAAAAATCTTTCCTTTTTTTAAAGCCCTAAAGGACGATTTAATTCATCGAAAAATTTTAAGAAACAGATGCAAATTTCAAATGAAACCGATACTAAAATAACGATTACTATGCATACATGTAATGATTTATTTATGTCAAATTTCTTGACATCAAAAGAGGGCAAAACGCTTGGCCCCAGGAGGTCTATACTTCTGTGAATCGGCATTCCAGGTGGATGCCTTTTAAACACTTATTAATCACCATCACTCACCTGAGACGAAAGTTGATCACATATCAGAAATGCCGTCTGACTTCTTGAATCTGCTGTAGGGACTCTCAAAGCAAAAGATCAGCACTATTTTATTTTTGTGTAGTGAAGTTTTAACGTCGAGTTTTCTCTTCCGGTTAGTTGAAAGATAAGATGACAAGTTCGCGTTTCGACTTTGTGATTAACAAAAGCAGTTAATATGTATGTGTAGAGTTTATATTTATAAGTACATATATTCATTTTTTACAGTTTTGTGAAAAAAAAAGCACTGTTTTTTTTATTTGTTTGAATTAATGAGAAAGAACAATGATAAGAATGTGTCTGAATTTACAGCTATATTTACGGAATTTTATACTTAAAAGTGGTATTATATTTAAAAGATAATTCCGGAACAATCGCGAACATCACACATACACACAGCGGGACGTTTCCATTTTCAGATTGATAAGTATACACAACTTTTATTATATGATCAACAATAACATATTCCTTTAGCAGTTGAATTAAAAGGGCAGCCAAAACACATTAATTTCATTCCAAGAGAATGTAAAACTAGAAATAAAAAAAATAGCAATTTAATATTGCATGTATATTATCACATATACACTATTTAACAAAATACCGATGAATCATCAAGGAGTTGACTGAATGGGAAGAAAATCAGATGATGTGATGCGCATATATCGAAAACGAAACGCTAATAATGGCATAGCAATTTAGTGTGTTATGCAGGAAATAAATACTAAAAGAATCAATTATGCATTGGCAAACCACTACCCCTCATATAAACTGTTATCCAACCGAGTATTGACTCGTAGAATTTTGACGCATAACTTCTTGTGAAATTGCTTGCATACACATTCCAACTGGCGAGTTTACCTCAGTGCGAACTAGAAATGGCTGGAGACGCCTGCTGATTTTAGACAAAACGTGCTCTATGAGGGAGAGATCTGACTATGACTTCGGTCAGGGACGTACTGGAGAAGTGTACGAAGATAAGCAATAAAATGCATATCATGCACGTCCGCGCAGACATTATTCTGATCAAGGAATCTTTTAAAGAAACACTACGGGGTGCAGAATCTCATCAACGTATCGCCATACTGTAACAGTGTCACATAGAAAATCCAAAGGGTCCGGCTATTAAATGAAATATCATATCATTCCATAACTTCTGGGTGTAGGGCTGTATGACAGTCAATGGTCAAATGAGTATATCACGTGGTCTAGAACGTTTCCATTCACTTTTTCGCTGGTCAGCTGGGGTCAGTTCAAAGTGGGACTCATCGTTTAACACAATTCTACTCTAGTCCATGAGATTTTAATGCGGCACCAATGCAAAATCACCTTGGTAATGTACAATGGAGAAGAGCAGTCGGTGTGCAACGGCCTCCATTACTCCATCCCTGTTCACTCATTCAGTTGTAGATAGTGATTGCAATAACTGGTGTCTGGTATAATACGTTGGATTGTTTATAAGGACATATCAACGGCTGTGAGTATCAATCGGGTGATCATTCTCTCCTCACGTTCTGTCATTGTTCTCGATCGACTGTTACCTTCTTGACGCTCTTTACGTCCATTTCGAACCAAATGTCATTTGATCTCTCGATTTGACCTCCCTGCTTTCTTTAGTCCAATTGAATGTCATCTCTCAAATGAAAACATCTGCTCATACTTTTTGTAAATTCATTTGTGAGGCACGGGTATAGTCCACGTGGGTCGATGGAACTACATTAGCACTGGAATGCGCAATGTTTTAAACATTATCCAGTCTCTGGCGCAATGAGCAGGAACAACTTGTTAGCCATTGTCCAACAAATGTCTCAATCATTTGAATATTCTATCATAAGGTATGTGCGTACGAAATTTCATCTCAAACAGATAACTCCTTCTTGGTGTGTCGCCTTTTGTGTTGTAGAGTGTAATATGTTGACTGTGCAGAATGCAGTATGCTTATGCATGTTAATGATATGATCATTTTTCGATTCATCTTCTGTGTTTTGAATCGATTAAAATTTATCAAATAAGAGTAAAAAAAAACGATAAATTAACAGCAAAAATTCTAAAATTTGAGCTTTCTGGATATTATATTTCAGAATAAAATTCCCCCTCCAAAAGTATGTGGGAAATGTACAGTTAATTGTTGTAATGGAGTATTGCTTGAATAATTAGCTGGATTCAAATAAATCGATATTCATTGTAATTAATACAATGATCTGGAGCAGCACATGCAGTTTTTTCAAAAGGACACAAACGTTTCCATATATATCATTAGTAATTATTTCACAAAGACCAAAAGTTCATTAAACGTTTAGGCTTAACTTACGAGTTACGAAGAAAATAGCGTAGTTTCCTTTTCCTGCTTTGATTTTTTTAACAGTCGATAAATGAGACTTTTTTGTTAGATACCTATAATTAATTTAACTGAAAGAAAAAAAATCATGGATAACCTGTAATAACAATTAAAGGCAATTAAGGCGTCTGCGATTAAAATATTTAATATTTTTCCTCTGTTATAGGTAATAAATATTTTAGTTGTGCTTTCGATAATTTCTAGTTTTTACACATTCATTGAATGATATTACGCTAAACGATGAGCATAATTTTTATTTCAAACATTTAGTTAATAAAGACAAATAAATTGTAGTGTTTTCAAATTTTGCCATTTTTTAGAGACATGTTTCAATACATCTACCTTCTTTGTATCAGTATTAAATGCATATTTCGAAACTTCTATCTAGAAGAAAATTTTCAGGTATTTTGTAGTTCATCTGAATCAAATCTTACAATCAGTTAATAATGTATTGTATGTATTTTCAATGAGTTCTACACTGTTGGCCATTCAAATTGCCGTTCTAGAAAGGAAAGCAAGTTACAAAACTTTAATTATTGTATGTATACAACATAGTAGGAAGAAAATATCATTAAATTTTGAAGCATTTTGGGGTAATGCAGGGCCCGGAATTAGCATACACAGCTGCAGCCTCTGGAAGGTAAAACGGCTCTAATCCGGCAAGACATCGAGTCGAACTGAGCTTAAAAGACAGATGCCGAGCTTCATCAACCGTAGTGGCTAGGGAGCGATGGCTGCCCCGTCTATCAGCAACTTTTGAAATGGTATTTTAAATGGGTGAAAGATCTGGAGAATATGCTGGCCAAGGCATCAGTCGAACAACCTTTGCATCGAGGTAAGTCAGGATACAATGGACAATATATAGTCTAGCCTTATCTTATATATGTAATATATAATATATATTATCTTATATATGTAATATATATTATCTTATATAGCCTTATCTTACTTCACATAAGATGTCATTGTAATATATCATTTTGACTCCTTACAGCGAAAACTAAAATAATAATCTATTCTATCTACCCAAGATTTTATATCTTGAAAGTGAGGACAGGAATCCCAGCATATTGAATTTTTACTGTCTCCGACACACCACGCAAATTCCATGTCTGTCTACCAAGATTTGGTATTCTCTGTTTTTTCTTTTTCGCTTCTCTGGCTCAACTACACTCGTAAAATAGCTTATCTCAAGATGAAAAATCGAAGAAAAGGAGGAAAAACTGCATTTTTCTTCAAATGTGTTCACCCGCCTCTAGTATTTCTATTCCTAGCTTCAACGGAATCACAGATTGAATTTTACGCGTGCATGCAAAAATATAAAATTGATCGCAACACGCATTCCCGCAAAAATGGCAATTGTGTGGAAGAGTTTCCCTCCCTCAACTTTCACATAAGCTTCCATTTTTTCTCCCCTTATCTACCGAAGGATTGTCCATTAATTCACCCCACAGTGCAAAACGCTCCCCAGCACGTTTGTCCCCCATCTCAGGCAACACCCAACCCACATTTGCTGAAACTGGGAGCGTCCATGCTTGAATTGTAACAAATTGTAGCCCCTGACAGTGAGTGCGTTTCCAGATTCAAAACAGATACCTCCCTTTGCTGTGACACACATGTTTTGATACTCTGTCCTTTTTAGGAAAGGACCCAAAAATATTCGATTAAGGAAATGGAACGATTTAGTTTAGAGTGAAATCGAACCTCTAGGGAAGTTTGCAAAAGAAAGGGGACTCTTCTAGTGCATTTGTTTTCCTTAGAATGCAAGATCAATAAACAGTTATAGATTTTAAGATTTCATTGTAGTGAATCTCGGCAAAGCTTTTTGAGACGATATTATTGAAATCTTGGAAATTGAGTTTTGGCTTATATACGTACAGTTTTTTTTCTAGCAACTGGAATATCGATATGCACTTGGCGTTCACATCATTATCGTATCTTTAAAAAATCGATAAATATCCTTGTTCGATACACGCTTCAACACCAATAAGGCGGCTAATGTGGTTTGGAAATGGATTTATCGATGGAAAAATTATCAGATTTATACAGAATGAGTTCTGTATAAAGAGTGTTTTTTTTCCAGGTATAGAAGTTTAAGTTGGCATTACTTTCCAAGATGGTGATCAATTTAACAGCTGTCAAGTGATTTATTCTCAGTTTGGTTTGGCAATTCATCAAAACGATCATCAAGCAAGGCGTAGATTCGTCGAATGGGCCCAAAACGAGATTGCCGTTGTTCCCGATTTTCATAAGCGAATTTTGTTTAGCGATGAAGCGCACTTCTGGTTGAATGGCTACGTCAACAAACAAAACTTCCGCATTTGGAGAGAAGCTAATCCACAAGTGTGTGTCGAAACACCGTTACATCCAGAAAAAGTGACTGTTTGGTGCGCTTTATGGGCTGGTGGAATCCTTCTTCAAAAACGATGAAGGCCACAACGTTACAGTCAATGGTGATCGGTATAGAGCCATGATTACTAACTTTTTCATTCCTGAATTGAACAATCATGATGTCCAGGAGCTGTGGTTCCAACAAGACGGCGCACCATGTCACACAGCTCGTGCCACAATCGATTTATTGAAAGACACGTTTGGTGACCGCCTAATTTCACGTTTTGGACCTGTGAATCGGCCTCCAAGATCTTGTGATTTAACACCGCTAGACTATTTTCTGTGGGGCTATGTAAAGTCATTGGTCCATGCGGATAAGCCACAAACGCTTGACCATTTGGAAGACAACATTCGCCGTGTTATTGCCGATATACGGCCACAAATGTTGGAAAAAGTCATCGAAAATTGGACGTCCAGATTGGACTACATCCGAGCCAGCCGTGGCAGTTCTATGCCAGAAATCATATTTAAAATGTAGTGCCACAAGATTATCTTTCGAATAAAAAAAATTCATGTCAATCGAATAATACATCGTTGTTTTATTGCAATTTAAAGTTCTATACTAAAAAAACACCCCTTTATATAGAAAGATAAAATAATATATATTTATATATATATATATATATATATATATATATATATATATATATATGTATAACCTAGCGGCGTAACAGGACTCTAAGGGGAACAAAGCCTGACTGGAGTCAAGTACGAAATTGGGCTTGAGGCACAGAACCTGATTTTGTGGGGAGGGGAGCAAGTATTTTCCGTTACGCCACTGATAGAACCCCATATATTTTTCCCATACACGAAGCTTAGAAAAGCCTCATGTATTTGCAGTCATACTGTTTAATGAGAACAAACACGATCTACTGAAAAAATTATTCTAAGTGTACAAAAAAGATAAATATCATATGCATATCTCAGATTTAAATAACATACTTTTTAATCAAACTACCTTATATGGCATTAAACAAGGAAACATAATTCTGTTCTGTTGAAGTTTATAGAATATAATACAGAATATATAATATAATCGACGATTCAACAGATAAAAAAAATGACCGTTGCGTCTGAATAAACTATTGATATTTAATCTTATTTCAATTTTTACGAAACGAAATATTTATAAGTTTCATAATATAATCTGTTGTAATGTTTTACTATTTCATTCACTTCTAGCTGCATAATTTATTTTCCTGCTATCGAAATACTCATTAGCTTCGGATCTGGACATTTTTCATTTTAAAATATTGGTTCTCTAATTGTGATACGTACAGATATACCCATTATTTTAAAGAGGAAAATACTATTTATAATACGCAAAACGTTATGAAAGAGCACCTTTGAAAGATGAACAAAAAGACATTTCTTAACATTTGAAAGCCAGTTCCACAAAGGAAACAAATATGTGGAAATTTCCGTTCATCTAAAAACGATAAGCGGGATAATATCTAGATTTTGAGTAATAAAAATGGCTATTACCTTCACACACACAAATTGTATAAAGATTTTAGAAGAATATTATTTTATTGGGGTTCCCTTTCTGTAGATAATAAGCAGTTTTTGTAGCCCTACGTTATAATTTTTTTAAAATTTATAATATGTTTGATGTATGAAAGAAACACACACTAGGAGTAAAATTAGTTTGAAAGTAGTGTTTGAATATATTTAATGATTGTTCTTTATAGGCTGGTATAAATATTTCTCTATAATTTCTAATGCAAATTCAGTGATTAAGTTTTTTATAAAATAAAAGGTAACTGTTCATGTTTCATATTTATGTGATGCAATAGCGCACACAGAAGTTTTCCAAGATGGGGTCCAGGGACGAAAGTCCACCCTTCTTGTATCATGCTTCTTTTGATTTTGTCGATTTGGGGGAACAAAAAACAGTAAAAAACTAATTATTGAATACATAATTTGTATTAATTAATAAAATTAATCATTAAAAACAAATATTTAATTAAATTTTACGTATTTTATACTTAAAATTATAATCAATCGGGAAAAAAAATCAAGGGCTTCAGGGCGGGGGGTCCGGACCCCTAGAACACCCCCTTGTGTGCGCCACTGATGTGATGCGGTTAATATAAGAGCCAAAATTTGTTAAAAATGTACAGATGGGATTTAATCTTAAAACTTCTCGGTAACACAACTAAGTTAATAAAGTTAAGACTTAAATTGTATGACTTGGGGAAGATGTTAAATAAAACGTGCTGAACAAATCTTCTATTTAACTGGTTAAATCGACAATTGATTCATTGATTTTAATTTACGTCACACTCTAAAGCAATACGAGGGCAAATGGTGACGGGCCTTGTGATTTTGAACCTTGGTCAAGTGTCGAGGACGATACCTCAGCTAGCACCTTCCCTCTTTAAACTTCCACACCAAGCTAACGGAAGGACTTAAGAGTCGCGACAGATGAAACGTGCGTCAACCTCTCTACACAGCAGGTCTTTTGTGGCACTAGAACACAAACAGAGATTCAACAACATAGGTAGTGAGCTCATGGTCATGACCCAGGGATGCCTTAAGGCAAGGGACAACTAGGCCAAGGGCTTCACCCTCGGTGGAGGCCTCGTTTCGTTCTCGACTCTGTCTTAATAAGATCATATGATCCGGACAATTTTAATACTTAAATATTATTCCCGTATATATTCTCCGAAAAACGACTGTATTATTATGTGATGACCGTTGTCCATGTCTAGGCCTAGGCTTAAGGCCATAAACAATAATTTAACTGATTTAGTCGAAATGCGACCATTGGTTGAGCCGTGCGCATTAATTTGTTTCAAATTACCGTTTGAACGAGTGTTTGACAATACGTGCTGTATACTCTCTACTTTTAAATATCTCAGGTAGGGCCTACTTTTGCTCAGGGCAGTACCGGTTTATTCACTGGGCACTTGGGGTTGGCACCCAGGGGCTCGGATAAGTTTGACTTAACCAGATTTTCTGGTTATAAATTTCGATCCACCAATGCCAGGGGGGCCTGTAGATCTGCGCCCAGTGCTCGAATTGAGCTTAAATTGGCCCTGGCCCACGGTCACAAAAATTTTTAAGATTTCCATGGCCAAGGACTTGAAAAAGTCTTAAGACATCCCTGCTATGACCTGCTATAGGTTACTGCGACCACGGGATAAATCAATAGAGCCTTCAATTTGAGAGATTAACTATCATTTTGAAGTAGAATGATCAACGACTTCTGCAGAAAAAAATAAAAAATTGTGAGTTTAAGTAAGCTACAACCAAGTAGTTTGTGAAGTACCTCAGCGAATCTCGCAGCAAAAAGTTTTGTCGCTTTTGAAATATTTTTAAAAATAGATAGAAGATTCCTCAGCAAAAAAAGAAAAAAGTATTACGCATCATTTATCATTCGTTTTAGAATGTAAAATAAATTATATCAAAAATTCTTAAAAAAAAAAAAATTTAACATTCTTTTGAAATCAAGGTAATAAAATGAGATCAATCTAATTTATTTGAACATCCTTATTTTACTAATAGAAATTTCGAAGAAAAAGTATTACGCATCATTTATCATACGTTTTAGAATATAAAATAAATTATATCAAAAATCCTTAAAAAAAATTAAATGTTGTTTTGAAATCAAGGTATAATAAAATGAGATAAATCTAATTCATTCCACATCCTTATTTTAGTAATAGAAATTTCGTCATTTTTGCCATGTATACATTTATATTTCCAAATGAGAGGCAATTATTTTCTTTCAATACATTCAAAAAAGGTTGTTAGTCTAATGATTGAATTTTTAAAAATATTCTCAAATTAGTTTTAATGATCGAAATTGAATTCATCGAAACTTTTTTTTAAACGTCCTAATATAGTTTTTAATGTTTTATTTTTTCCCCTGCATTCAACGAAGTTCAACAAAAGTTTACTTATTTTTCACGAATCATTAATAAATATTTCAATAAATCAAGAATATTATTGAAGGGTAAAAATCCACACAGGGTTGTTTTTTGTTGCCTTATTCTTTGTTTAAAAAAATGATTTAATTTGAAAAAAAAGTTCTCTATTTTAACGTTCTTTATTTTTCTCTATTAACGTTTCTAAAATAATTTTTTATAAAGATCTTATGTCATTCCGATTTCCCAATTCATAAATTTTATTATGAATCGATGAATTTTTTTATCATCTCATTCGAATCATGAGGAATAAATTTAGATAATAACTTCCTATTTTCTTCAGCTTATTATTTCTCTCCCTTAAAATATCCGCCTACGTTCAGAAGCGTGATATAAATATTTCTTTTTTATATTTAGTGTTACCTGAATTAGAATAAAATTATTTAAATGGGAATTTTTGGGCAAAAATGAAGAAAGAATGAGACATTTTCAAAACATTCTCCTTTTTTGAAAAATAATAATTTTATTTTTAAATAGCTAAGACTCCTTGAGAACTACGTTTTCTGAAATATTTAATTTAGAAGTGGATTTATTCATATTTTAATTTATTCGCGAAATTTTATATAGTTTCATAGAGTAGAGAAATTTTAATAAAAAACACCATTATTTTTTCAATTGATAGCTGCTCTGAAATTACATTGTAAATTTAAAAAAATCTTTATTCACACTTTGCAGAGAAGTCCTAGGTATATATATGCAAACTATTATTATTATCGAAGCATTTTCCCCGAAGGAGAATGTTTTGAATATAAATTATTCTTTCTTCATTTTTTATAAAAAAAAAACTGCATTCCAATAATTTATTATTGCAAAAATATTCTAATGCTCTAATTCCAATGAAACTAAATACAGTCGAACCTCTATATAACGAAGTTACTAAATTGCAGAAAAAAGCTCGTTATATGGAAAATTCGTTATATAGAGGTTCCTCTTTTAAATTACTTTATAAATCACATAAAACAAATTTTAAATTCATGAACACTATACATTAAAAAAAGTAATATAATTCACACCTTTTTTTAAAATTAATATATGTTTATTTTATGTATCTAACCCACCAAAAAAAATAGAAAGAAAGAAAACTGCAAGGAAAATCAGAAAAAAAAATGTCGAAGAGTACACTGCATTTTCAATATTAAGAAAATAATTTTATATTAAAATTAACGAATTTTAAGGACATTTTCTAATTTAAAGCATATAAGTAACATTAAACATACATTATTTTATAACGGGGACACGGGACAACTCCACTGAGGGTGAAAGGGGATATCGAAGAAGTTTCTAGTGCACTGGACAAAGTAAAGGTTGCACTTCTTGGATGAAATGTCCAGAACTCTGCTGCTCTCGGCGAATTAGGATCTAATAAAAAGAGAGAGTTAGAGAAAGTGTTAGAGAGAGAATAACTTGAAATGTTCAGAAATACGTTAAAAATAGGGAGGAAAAAAATTGAATCACAGAAGGAAAAAGTTCGTTATATAGAAAATGCACTTCGCTATAGAGGGGTTATTTTACGTAGAAAATAAGAAAATCGTGAAATGTTCAAGTTTCCAGGAAAAAGTTCGCTATACCGAAAAATTCGCAATATAGAGATTCGACGGTATTACAAAAATTTCTAATTTATACGCTTTCTCAAAATCAGATTCCGGTCATAATCGGATTCCTCAAAATTTTTTTTGAGTTTTTATTGTCAAAAGTGAAATAAACTCCTTTTGACTTTTAAATAAATGAAGGTTTTCACATAAAACAATTGAAGTTCGTTATTGACGTGATGATCAGAAACATACTACAAGTAACTGAGTGAATATTAACGTCGCACTGTTCAGCTACTCGAGGGCTTTTGGTGACGAACCTCGCAATTTTGAACCATGGTCAAGTGACTAGGACGACACCTGAACTGGCACCCCCTTCTCTTAACTACCACACCACACCAACGGGAGGACATTTGAGCTCTTGACAGATTTAAGGTGCATCGCTCCCATACACGGCGGGTCTTTAGTGGTACTTGTCTCGAACTCGTGACAAGCTAGCCACGGTTCGATACCTTGACCACTGCGCTACCGCAGCCACTAACAAACTACAAAAAGAAAAGAAAAAAAAGGTATTTAGCTTGGATTTTTTGAAGAAAAAAACACATTTCCAAATTTATTTTTTTAAATCTTTTTTTAAATAAAAAGTGTCTTGGAAAGTTGACTGTAAATGGAGAAAAAAAATATGTATACTCTATATTTTACAAACCTTATAAATACTTCCCACTTGCTTAAGCATTTTGTGAATCTCCCAGTTTAAAATATAAGCATTCTACTCTTCAAAAATCGAATGATTATTTTTTTATTTAGAAAAATATTTGATGACTTCACTTTAATTTATTTTTGTCACTTTTGTTAAATTCTAACTGTGAAAACGAGACAGAAAATGAATTTTCCAAGTATTTTAATCGCTAATCAATAAGAAAGTAGAAATTTGAATAGCGCTTTAACTTATACGATATTGGAAATAAAGGGAAAAAAAAATTCATTTCGTTAAACTTATTGCAGAAGGGGGGAAAGTGCTATTCTTTTTCTAAAAGCATTGATTTTTTTTTTCAGTTCTAATTTCTTTTGAAAATCTTATAATACCTAATGCGATTTTTTTTCCTTTTCTACTTAAACGAGCAAATGCAATATTTTAAAACAATGAATCTTTAACGTAGAGTTTGACGATTTAAAGCAGGGGTGGCCAACCCAAATGACATCGCGGGTCACTTCGGAAAAACATTATAATTTCGGGGGCCGCATAAAAAATATAACCTTTATTTTATAATTGGACTTATCAAAAGCATTTATTGGAATGAAAATTTAAAAGAAAATGAATTATTATTATTGTTTTCATTATTTTTCATGTATAAAAACACTGATAATGTAATAATAATAACGCAATGATCAAATACCTAGCTCTAGCAAAAAGCAGCGCGATAAAATTTCAGGAATCAAGCGTCATGCTACGGGGAGGGGGTCGCTGTGCAATGCAATACTGCTCATTTCTAAGTATGCCTAAAAACCAGGGGCGTAGCTATCGCCGTATCAATGATACGGGGCCCCCAAGGTACAGGGGCCCCGACACGAGTAAGCAAAAGTCGTAAAATGTTATCATTAACATAGTTCTCTTTTTACTCTTAAAAAATCGTTTGTTACTGTTTTCAAACCGTTAAAATTTTCCATGAATTTTGCATCTTTGTTCCCACGATAAGAAATCTTTAAAAGCACAGATGTCATTTTACTCAAAATAATGAGAAAATACGAAGTGGTATACAATCGGAAAAGCCACTTTCTTGAAATGATTTGTTACTGCATATGTAATTCTACACGTATTTTATTCTTGTAGTAACAGGTATTGATGGATGAAAAACGGCAGATCAGCTTGGGTATGTTATTCCTCTTTCATCGAGAACTTAGTTCTATTTGTAAGAGAAATAATTTCTGTCCATATTTTTAAGTTCAGATTGGTAGTCTTTTATCCTGTTGTATCTAGCAATGCAGATATTTTGAAATTTTACAGTATGTTTAGAATGATTCGAGTGTTTTAAAACGCAAAATTAAAAAGAAAGAAAGAAAACGTTGCCTAGAAATTTCCATAAATTTCATCCTTTTTTCAACAATCAACAAGACAGATGAATTAGAATTGTAAAGGTTCGATTTTTTTCATTGTTTCCGTACACTGTATAATAGAGTTTATTATTAATCCAACTTTAGTCTCACTCGGTTGAAACGTCGTTACATGAAACTCCGTGTAAAAACACGCAAAATAGATACTATATTTGTATGGTAAAAAAGGAGTTACATTCCAGGTTCTTTCAAGCCATGTAATATGAAATTCAGAATGTATTTTAAAAATTGCATACATTTATCATGAATCTTAAATTTGTACCTGTTTCAGTAATTTAAATAAAATCAAGGGCGCATACATATTGTTTCAAAATAGGAAAAGATGATAATATTAGAAATAATAATTTTTTTCGCCTCTACTTGTGCATATATAGCATTTGTTACTACTTGAGATAAGTAGAAATTGCTATCTTCAGTTTCAAGCCTGCAATTCTGAATTCCAATAAAGGTTTTCAATTTACAATAGGGTTTTGAGAAAATGAGCTGCCTTTTTAGAAATATGTTACGGTTTTCATTTTTCTTTAAACAGATATATATATATATTTTTTATTTTTCAATTTCATCATCTAATTTTAAGTACCAAACTAAATAAAAATTCGTTTTAATGAGATGACTTTAAGTTTTAGTCCAAGGTTTGATCCCTATTTAAAAAAATTATTTACTGGATTTATACAAAATATTGATCATAAAAGCTTATCTATTAGTAAATATCTGATTTTCGCTCCCGTTTTCCTAGAGCAATGAACAACCTAAACCGTTTTAGAGTAAATTAATCGAAAAGGAAAACAATCGTGTAATCTTAAAACTGTATATAAAATGATCGTGTAAAATAAAGTTAACATATTTTTATATATTTTTGCTTAAAATCTGTTATTTGTTATCATAAGGGCATGAAGAAGGCATCCAGTTGGGGATATTATTGTGCAGTGTTTTAAAGACTTTTTTTAAAAAAGAAAATCAGTATTCTAAGAAAGATTTATTTTTCTTAAATTACTTAAAGCTATTTTCATTTTTTATTAACAACATAAATTTTCCATAAGTGGGGAGAATCCTCCCCCCCCCCAAAAAAATCAAATTTTAATGATAGATACTTGTGTTCGCAAATATTTTAATGAAATGATAAAGGCAAATAGTAGAACAAAATTTAAGACTACACAGTACTTTAAAAACGACAAGAAATCGATTTTTATTTTATTTATTTCATTTCCCTGTGGCTTTTATAATTGGGAAGCATGTTCCTAAATTTAAGATCTGATAACTAATGAAGTTTTAAGATACTTGAAGTTTACTGAGTTTATGTTTTTGTTTCGGTTTCATTTTAAAGCTTTCTTCCATTCTTAAAAAAATAACTAAAAATATTTTTGAACACATTCAATTCTTTCAGCTTAAAAGGTTAGTAACTTGAATTCTCACTACTAAAATCATTTCTGTTTATGTTTTGAGTTTTTCGAGTGCTCATAGTTACTTAACCAAGATTGATTTCAGTACTAATATTTATTTTTGCCCATAGTTGACATAACTTAGAAGTTTTTTACTTTGTTTTCATTAATTTTTCCTGTTAAGAATATGCTGCGAAATCTTAGAACTTCCATAGGGCAAGACCGGTTATCAGACTTAGCAATATTGTTGATAGAAACTGTTTCCCACTCCTCACTTAACTGTAACTGAGTGCGCGAGATTTTCCCGCTTTCCAACCCCAACGGAAACTTTTTTGGAACCAGTACGGGGACTTCTCTGTAAAACTGAAACGCAACGGACGGACGCAAGGTCTTGTTCGCATCAATCCGCAGCACCTTCAAGGGTGTAATTTTCATTTAACCGCATTATTACCTTTAAGTGTAAACTTTAACTGTAAATATTTCTTTTCTTGTAATATAAATTTAAGTACTATCTCCATCTCTGGCTATTATTCGAACTCAACCAACGGCATCATTTGGAGGCACCGACGAGATTCGTCAACGATTCAGAGAAACAAGAGATAAGTACTATTTTATATTTTCATTCAACGTTTGACTTTGGTTTCTCTTACTGATTCATTCCATCCATATTTCGTTTTCTCAATTAATGGATGCCGAAACGGCTACAGTGCTTCGCGGCAGAGCGAAGGCTGCACTTACAAGAATTATAAATTTCATTGATAAAAATGATCAAACTTTTGACAAAAATGATATACGCAACAAGTTAGAGAAACTTGAATTAACTTATACGGAATTTGATAAAGCGGATGCTGCTTTACCTATCGAATCCTCTGAAATGGAAGAATTCGAAACAAAATATTACGAAACCAAAGCCAAGCTACAGAATATCTTAGAAAATTTATCTGTGAGAACATATGTATATAATGATAATTCTGATGTCTTTGAAAATGTCTCAAATATGAAATCTAGCAATTTTAAGTTGCCAAAAATTAATATTGAGCGTTTTTCTGGTGATTATAAAAATTGGCCTTCATTTAAGGATTTATATGTATCATTAGTGCATGATAATATGTGTTTATCGAATATACAAAAGTTTCAATATCTTAGAGGTTTATTGCTGTCAGAACCAGCAAATATAATTAAGCATATTCCCATTACTGAAACGGCTTATAACGAGGCTTGGGAAAAATTATTAGCTCGTTATGGTAAAAAGAAGCAAATCATTTTTTCATTCATTAAAACCTTCATGGAACAACCTTCTTTTAACGATACTAACTCTCACAACTTACGCAACATAGCAGACACTTCCGACGAAGTAATTAGAGGTCTTAAATCTATTGATACTAAAGCAGAGTCTAGAGATGTATGGTTGATTTACATTTTGTTACAAAAGGTTGATCCTAAAACGCGCCAAGAATGGGCGCAATTCTCAAATAATATTGATTTTCCCGCATTTGAAGCATTTATAGAATTTTTAAATAACAGATGTACATACTTAGAACTTTATAATGTTAGCGTTACTCATGAAAAACAACCTTATATTAATAAATCGAAATTTAAAAATAGTTTAAAATGTTCTTGTTGTAAAATGAATCATCTTGTTTTCAAATGTTCTAAATTTAAAGAAATGTCTGTTAAAGAGCGTATACAACTTGTTAATAAACAAAAATTATGTATGAACTGTTTATCTGATAAGCACACTGAGTCACATTGTAATTCAACTTTTACTTGCCACTTTTGTAAGAAAAAGCATCATTCGCTATTACATGATAATAATTTTAAAAATTTCGCAATGTCAGCAAATAAATCTCATCGTGCTGAAGGTCAAAACCAGACAGGAAATGATACTAATCAAAACAAAGAAGTTGCAGCTTCCGTGAACTCTATACAAACATGCTTTTCTTTATTACCAACTTTAAGCGTTAACATTAAAAATATTTTGGGGAGAACTGTCAAGTTCGAGTTATGGCGGACAGCGGAAGCGAATCAACATTCATTTCGGAAAAATGTTTAAAACTGCTAGGCCTGAAAAGAAAAAACGCTAGATTTCAAATTAAAGGATTGCAAGATTCTAAAATCGCGATGACTAGAGGGTGTGTTGAAATAGATTTAGTATCGTTACATGACCCCAAGGTCAAACTACCAGTTAAAGCATATGTTTTGGAAAAACTAACTGCTCCGTTACCAACGGAAAAAATAAACGAAACACATTTCTCTCATTTAAAAAAATGCCTGCTTAGCGGATCCGAAATTTTTATCTCAAACAATATCGATATGATTCTCGGATCTGACTACTTTTTTTCTATTTTGCTTCCTGGGCAAATTACTTGCTCTCAAAGTAATTTAATCGCTCAAAATTCCATTTTTGGTTTCCTAATTTCAGGCAAATTAACTGAGTCTTTAAACTCAAATTCAATGCTAAATCTTCACATTAATGGTACAAATATTGACAATCAATTAAAGCAATTTTGGGAATTAGAAGAAATTCCTAACGTAAAAGATAAATTATTAACTTCTGAAGAGCAATTTGTGGAAACACATTTTCAAAATACTTATGCATGTAATTCCGATGGACGCTTTGTTGTAAAACTTCCATTTTATAAATCAAATTCAGAATTGGGAGACTCAAAACCCGCAGCAATTTCTCGCTTATTAGCAATGGAGCGGAAATTTAAAAATAACCCAGATTTTGAAAAACAATACAAAGAATTCATGAACGAATACGAATCGCTAGGTCACATGAGCTTAGTAAATTCCAGATCCCATACTTCCAAAGATCAGAATTTTTTACCGCATCACGCCGTTATCAAGCCATCCAGCCCTACAACAAAGTTAAGAGTAGTTTTTGACGCATCTTGCAAAACTACAAATGGTACGTCATTAAATTCTCTGCTAGAAGTAGGTCCCAAATTACAAAGGGATATTTTTGAAATATTGCTTAATTTTAGAATTCCTAGAATTGTATTTACAGCGGACATTGAAAAAATGTACCGTCAAATTTTAGTAGCTGATGAAGATCAGAAATACCAACAAATTCTGTGGAGAAATAACTCTAGTGAAAACATTCGCACATACAAGCTAAAAACTGTCACCTACGGTTTAGCCTCAGCTTCCCTTTTGGCCACTAGGTGTATTAAGCAAATCGCTCTCGATGATAAAGATAATCCCAACCTCTCCCGAGTTTTACAGGAAGATATTTATATGGATGATTTACTATCAGGAGCAGATACGCCAAATAACGCAATCTCCATTTGCACGGACATTGCTCATGTTTTGAGTACTCGCGGATTTCATTTAAGAAAATGGAATTCTAATTCCACCGAATTTCTCGCTCAATTTTCAGAACATAGTTCTCATGATGCACGAGTTGAATTTTCCAAAGATTCTAATGAAAGTTCTAAAGTATTAGGCTTATTTTGGAATTCATCCAATGACACTTTTGGTTTCCAACCATCGCTTGAACTTACACCACCACTCACAAAGAGACGTATTTTATCTGAATCTTCCAAAATTTTCGATCCTTTAGGACTTCTTTCACCTTGTACAGTATTCATGAAGATTTTTTATCAAAAACTTTGGCTTACAAAAACAGATTGGGATTCTCCCATTCCACAACAATTAACAGAGGATTGGCTTAGGTTTCAAAAGACCTTTAATGCCATCAACTACCTCACTGTTCCCAGATGGGTCATCCTTACAGCAGACAACATAGTAGAATTGCATGGTTTTGCAGATGCTTCTTCATTAGCTTATGCTGCTGCAATCTACTGTCGGCAGAAACACAACGGCAAAATAAAGGTTCAACTACTTGTATCAAAAACTAAAAGTAGCCCCTGTCAAACAAGTTTCCATTCCTCGATTGGAGTTGTGCGGTGCACATTTACTATCCAAGCTATTTAAATCGGTCTTACGGACATTAAAATATTATACCTTTGATGTATTCGCTTGGACGGATTCTAAAATAGTTCTCTCCTGGCTGTCTGGTCATCCTCGCCAATGGAAAACTTTCGTAGCAAATAGAACATCTGAAATTATAGAAGTTCTACCTACAAAGCATTGGAGACATGTGCCTTCTAAGGAAAATCCCGCAGATATTGCATCCCGAGGTATTGATCCTAAATGCTTACCTGATTGCAAGTTATGGTGGCAAGGACCACCCTGGCTAAGGCTAGAAACTTCTAGTTGGCCCAAGGCTGAATCCAGTTGCGATGAGGCTTCGGATGAGGTAAAAGCGGAACAAAAATCAGTCTCCATCTTCAATCTGTTTACTCACACATCAAATGATGTAATTCATGGTTTATTCGAACATTACTCTTCACTCACCAAAGTAATTCGCATTTTTGCTTATTGCCAAAGATTTATTAAAAACTGTAAAAAGATAGCATCTCAAGGATCATCGATCAGTTCATCCCATATTAATACTACTTCACTTACCTTTTCGGAAACCAAAACCGCTGAAGAAACCATCATTCGTTGGGTTCAAGGTTTTTACTTTCAGGAAGAAATACGAAGCATTAAAAAACAGATTTCTCTGCCACCCAAAAGTCCATTACGTTCCCTCCACCCTTTCATAGATGAACATGGTTTAGTACGGGTGGGAGGGAGATTGCAAAATTCCCAGCTTCGATTCAATTCCAAGCATCCTATCATACTTCCTTCTCAGCACAGTATTAGTGAACTCCTTATCAAGGAACAACACATCGCTCATTTACATGCTGGGCCGACTTTGTTAGCTCACGTTCTTCGACAGTCCCATTGGATCGTAGGAAGTAGAAAATTAATTAACAAATGTATTAGAAAATGCTTAAAGTGTAACAAATTCAAAACCTCCACCACAACACCACAGCTGATGGGCAATTTACCAAAACACCGTGTCACGCTGGAGAGACCTTTCTTCAGTTGCGGTATTGATTATGCTGGTCCTGTACTGATTAAATGCAACAAAGGTCGAGGGACTAAATCTACAAAGGGTTACATTGCTTTATTTGTATGCTTAGCAACTAAAGCTGTTCATATTGAAGCAGTCGGAGACTTAACAATTGATTCCTTCATAGCTGCACTACGTCGTTTTAGTGCTCGTCGTGGGGCTCCCCGCCACATTTATAGTGACAATGGAACCAATTTTGTTGGAGCTCGTCGAAAACTTGACGAAATACGGAAGTTATGGCTTTCCTTACCAACTAATGAAGCCATCTCTTACTACTTATCCAAATCTTCAATAGATTGGCACTTTATTCCACCCTCATCACCACATTTTGGAGGTATTTGGGAATCAGGAATTCGATCCGTCAAATTTCATCTGAAGAGAGTATTGGGAGAAACCATATTAACTTTTGAAGAGTTAACAACCTTGCTCACGCAAATCGAAGGATTACTAAATTCCAGGCCTCTCTCCTACGTTAATGACTCTGACATAGAATGCATATCTACACTCACACCTTCACATTTTCTTACAGGTGATGTTCTTCTTTCAGTTCCAGAGGAGCTTCCTTCAGCCTCCAACCACAGAGATCGTTGGGAGTTGCTACAGAACATCAAACGGGGCTTTTGGAAGAAGTGGAGTTCCGAATTTATCTCCTCCTTACAACCTCGCAAGAAATGGCAGGACGCACAACCAAACTTGAAGGAAGATGACATCGTATTGATCAAAGAGGAGGGTCCTCCTGGTACATGGCCAATGGCTCGAGTTCTTCAAGTGCATCCAGGCAACGACGGACTGGTTCGTGTTGCAACTGTGAAAACCCAAGACTCAGTGTTTAAACGACCTGTTCATAAACTTCACAAACTTCCCATATATCCGAACTAGTTCGGATATAGGGTGGGAGTATGTTTCCCACTCCTCACTTAACTGTAACTGAGTGCGCGAGATTTTCCCGCTTTCCAACCCCAACGGAAACTTTTTTGGAACCAGTACGGGGACTTCTCTGTAAAACTGAAACGCAACGGACGGACGCAAGGTCTTGTTCGCATCAATCCGCAGCACCTTCAAGGGTGTAATTTTCATTTAACCGCATTATTACCTTTTAGTGTAAACTTTAACTGTAAATATTTCTTTTCTTGTAATATAAATTTAAGTACTATCTCCATCTCTGGCTATTATTCGAACTCAACCAACGGCAACATTTGGAGGCACCGACGAAATTCGTCAACGATTCAAAGAAACAAGAGATAAGTACTATTTTATATTTTCATTCAACGTTTGACTTTGGTTTCTCTAACTGATTCATCCCGTCCATATTTCGTTTTATCGATTAATGGACGCCGAAAGGGCTACAGTGCTTCGCGGCAGAGCGAAGGCTGCACTTAAGAGAACTATAAATTTCATTGATAAAAGTGATCAAAAAAAACTTTTGACAAAAATGATAGACGCAACAAGTTAGAGAAACTTGAATTCACTTATACGGAATTTGATAAAGCGGATGCTGCTTTACCTATCGAATCCTCTGAAATGGAAGAATTCGAAACAAAATATTACGAAACCAAAGCCAAGCTACAGAATATCTTAGAAAATTTATCTGTGAGAACATATGTATATAATGATAATTCTGATGTCTTTGAAAATGTCTCAAATATGAAATCTAGCAATTTTAAGTTACCAAAAATTAATATTGAGCGTTTTTCTGGTGATTATAAAGATTGGCCTTCATTTAAAGATTTATATGTATCATTAGTGCATGATAATATGTGTTTATCAAATATACAAAAATTTCAATATCTTAGAGGTTTATTGCTGTCAGAACCAGCAAATATAATTAAGCATATTCCTATTACTGAAACTGCTTATAACGAAGCTTGGGAAAAATTATTAGCCCGTTATTATAAAAAGAAGCAAATCATTTTTTCACTTATTAAAACATTCATGGAACAACCTTCTTTTAACGATACTAACTCTCACAACTTACGCAACATAGCAGATACTTCCGACGAAGTAATTAGAGGTCTTAAATCTATTGATACTAAAGCAGAGTCTAGAGATGTATGGTTGATTTACATTTTGTGTTACAAAAGGTTGATCCTAAAACGCGCCAAGAATGGGCGCAATTCTCAAATAATATTGATTTTCCCACGTTTGAAGCATTTATAGAATTTTTAAGTAGCAGATGTACATATTTAGAACTATGTAATGAAAATGTTACTTCTGTAAAGCAACCTTATATTAATAAATCGAAATTTAACAATAGTTTAAAATGTTCTTGTTGTAAAATGAATCATCTTGTTTTCAAATGTTCTAAATTTAAAGAAATGTCTGTTAAAGAGCGTAAACAACTTGTTAATAAACAAAAATTATGTATGAACTGTTTATCTGATAGGCACACTGAGTCACATTGTAATTCAACTTTTACTTGCCACTTTTGTAAGAAAAGGCATCATTCGCTATTACATGATAATAATTTTAAAAATTACGCAATGTCAGCAAATAAATCCCATCGTGCTGAAGGTCAAAACCAGACAGGAAATGATACTAATCAAAACAAAGAAGTTGCAGTTTCCGTGAACTGTATACAAACATATTTTTCTTTATTACCAACTTTAAGCGTTAACATTAAAAATATTTTGGGGGAGAACTGTCAAGTTCAAGTTATGGCGGACAGCGGAAGTGAATCAACATTCATTTCGGAAAAATGTTTAAAACTGCTAGGCCTGAAAAGAAAAAACGCTAGATTTCAAATTAAAGGATTGCAGGATTCTAAAATCGCGATGACTAGAGGGTGTGCTGAAATAGATTTAGTATCGTTACATGACCCCAAGGTCAAACTACCAGTTAAAGCATATGTTTTGGAAAAACTAACTGCTCCGTTACCCACGGAAAAAATAAATGAAACACATTTCGCTCATTTAAAAAATGCCTGCTTAGCGGATCCGAAATTTTTTATCCCAAACAATATCGATATGATTCTCGGATCTGACTACTTTTTTTCTATTTTGCTTCCTGGGCAAATTACTTGCTCTCAAAGTAATTTAATCGCTCAAAATTCCATTTTTGGTTTCCTAATTTCAGGCAAATTAACTGATTCTTTAAACTCAAATTCAATGCTAAATCTTCACATTAATGGTACAAATATTGACAATCAATTAAAGCAATTTTGGGAATTAGAAGAAATTCCCAACTAAACTCTTTTTAAAAACTAAAATCTTTTTCTACTATGGATATTATCATGAATACGTTTGTGCAGAAAAAAAAAAGCCAGAAAAGCACCATTTTAACCCAAAAGTACCTAATTCTTAATTAATAGAGTTTTTTCTACGTATATCTATGTGCAATTATTTCGACACTTTCTAATAAATTTAGTTTATGTGATCATTTTTATTTATTTTTAAATAAGGGGCACCGGAAGGAATTTTGATACGGGGCCCACTCAGGACTAGCTACGCCAGCAATAAAAACTGAAGCAACGTAATAAAATAGAAACCATTTTGGTATATATTTGTTACAAAACACTACTCTAAAAACAAAAATATTGGACAAAATAATCGTATTTTGTAAAGTAATGAATCTCGCTGGCCGCAAAATTATTCAAGCCGGGCCGCGGGTTGGCCATCCTAAAGTAAAATAATCAAAAGAGAAGAGTCTTTTTTTCTCTACTGCATTGAGAAGTATCCACTCTATAATGTTACAACCCTACTCTCTGTTCGAGCTGTTATCAAACGCTTTATTACTCACCATTTTTTTTCACCGAAGATCCAGCAAATAATTTTTTCTCCCAGCTTTTCGTACAAGCGTTACGCAAGCATTTTTTTCCCACTATTAATGTCACTCGAGTCAGGATTTACGGATGTTCGAGCATTATTGCTGCGATCTTTTCCCGACCTAGATGTGACCCCAGGACCATCTGTACCGCAGCCAGACGACTACCGCTACTCCAACGCGGCCACAACCTTCTCTTCCTCATTAGCCTTTGGAATTAGATTTGGAATCTGCACTTTACAGTTACCTGTGACCGTGTCATTCACCTAAGGTGTCGCCTGCTCTATATCAGGTGACAAGTATTAGATTTAAGATCTATGTCTTACTTATGTATCTATTTCGATTCTATTTTTCCTTCATGTAGAATAAAAATTAGCATTTAATCACATGAGAACATAAAAACAAATCCTGATTTTATAAGCTTGCGTCATACATTTAATTCAGCTGAATCTAATAAATTCTCTTTTTGTGTGTATACAGTAGCGCACACAGGAATTTTTCAAGGGGGGTCCGAGGTCAAAAGTTCACCATTCTTGTATTATACTCCTTTTGATTTTGTCAATTTTCGGAAACAAAATACAGTAAAAAACTAATTTTTTAATAAATAATTAGCATTAATTAATAAAATTAATTATTAATAACAAGCAATTAATTAAATTTTACGTATTATATACTTAGAATTATAACGAATCAGAAAAAATATCAAGGGCTTTGGGGGGGCCGTACCCCCCTTGTGTGCGCCATTGTGTGTATATATGTGTATATATATGTGTGTGTGTGTAAATATATATATATATATATATGCAGTGGCGCCCACAAGAGGGGTCCCCGGGTCCGGACCACCCCCTCCAAAGCCCTTGATTTATTTTCCGATCGATTATAATATTATGTATAGAGTACGTAAAATTTGATTACCATAAAATCCGGCGTATAACGCGCACTCTGAACACAAGAAATATGGTCAAAATTTACGGGTGCGCGTTATACGCCGGGTATAAAAATGATAGCTTCAAGAATAATATAAAGAGAGATGAATATATATAAAAAAATATTAGACTTGTACATGCATCGCAATACTGTTTATTTAAAAGAAATGACATACTAATGAACTTAAATGGTTGTTTAGAAGTATAGTATATATTTTTCACAAAAGTCTTGGATAATTCCTCGAATAAATGACTTCAAAACAGAAAAACATTGCACACACTCATTTCAGGTTTGTTCGTAGAAAAGGGAGTGCGTATTATACGGCGATATACCTAAAAATAAAAAATTGGATCTTGAAAGTAAAGGTGCGTGTTATACACTGGTGTGCGTTATACGCTGGATTTTACGGTAAGCATTTATTATTAATAATTAATTTTTTTCTGTTTTTGTTCCTGAATATCGACAAAATCAAAAGAATATGTTGAGCGGCGTACGAGAATGGTAGACTTTCGACCCTGAACCCCCTTAAAAATTACTGTGTTTGCCACTGTACGCATATTTTATGAAAAAATGTCTTGGTTCTATTATTAAGTAACAAATAACAAGCTAATTTTCACAAATGTCGTATTACTTGAGACTTCTAAGCATTTCTTTTCTTGGTATCACGCAAAATTAATTAATAATAAATTTGTAACAACAATATTAAATTTTAGCTTTATATACCTTGATGAAGATTTTTTCTAAGGATTAAGGTGAAGAAATTTTGAGCTTAAGATTTGCATGTACATAGACAAAATAAAATAGGTAAGAAAAAAAAATTGTGTTAAGAAAGAATTATTTTTATTTAAATCAAAATCAAAACAAAACAATTAACAAAGGATCGGATATTTTTTGAGCAATTGAAAAACATCTGACTAGTAGTCAATAATTGTGTGATTAATTGACTGATTGTTTATTAACTTTGTATTAAATAGCAATTCAAAGAATATTGGCTATGGATTTGTAATTTTGAACCACGGTTAAGCAATGAAGATGACACTTACGTGCTGGTATTAAACTCATCTAGTTTCCATACTATTCAATACTGATAAGATTAAAGGGACATAGTATATTCATTGCTAAATTCCTGCTTCCTTCAAAAAAAAGTACTTAAACCACTGTGACAAATACCTATTACTCATAAATTCTATCCTATTATTATTTTGAATGATAGAGGGTACTCATAATCACATTATTTCAGGTATTTAAATGAAACAAAAAATGCAGAAACCCAATTTTTTTTCTTATGAAAGCAATTTAGTGGACATGAATTTGTTCGTAGATGATTTGTGTTAGCTTAATATTTAAAACTAAGTAAATACCGTATTTACTCGAATCTAAGCAGTACTTTTACCAATGATAATGCTACTGAAAATCGAGTGCGGCTTAGAATCGAAGGAAAAGAAGTTCGTTGGATGGGACAATTAGAACAATTATAGGTTCATGTATATATTTAAAAAATTATAATACTTGTAAAATAACTAATTATTCATTTCTTATTAGTTATCCATTTAAATTTATTTTAATTTCGCAAACTGGGCATCGATAAGCCATTTTAGACTATTTTTCATTTTTCTCAAAAACTTGATAAATATTTGGGGTGCGGGTTAGAATTGATGGCGACTTAGATTCGAATAAATACTGTATACATAAGTAAATATATGATTCTAAATATTAGATGTGTACTTTTTCGCATTTTTATCTACGTACGATAAGCATCAGAATTTTATGATAGATTCAGCCCTTTGGGCATTAATAAATAAAAGACCATATTCACCCATAAAATAGAAATGACTAGTGAATGTATAGTATATGTTTACTATTGTTTAGTTTGGCAAATTTTAGCTATGCATTGGTGTAGGTGTACGAATTAGATTTGTAACAATCCTATCCACAAATAAATAAATTATGTTGAAAATTAATTTGTTAATTAATTGAATTAATTTTGAGAGGAATTATTTCATAAAGTCCTCTCCGAGTAAATGATTTATATAAATTTAGCAAGTCTAAAATTAATTAAAGTTATGTCTTAAAAATTTGAGGGGGTGGGAAACGTTTATAAATAATAATAATTATTATTATTATAAAGGATTGATAAGAGCTATCTGAAGTTAATCTCTGAAATAAATATTTAATCTAAAATTGATCAAACAATTAACAGAATTTGTTACGCATGACATACAGCTTAGAAAAGAAACGCCCTTTGTTTATTTTCAAGTACATCAGATTTCAAGTGACTCCCATGGTACACCTCGCATGTGTTAACGGAAGTTGAAATCCAGCTGGTTTTGGTTTCTCCCTCTTCTCAACATAGGCTGGTCTGGGAGCATCCGGCGGAAGCTATCGTAAAATCGTCACATTTGGTTTCCAGATGGTCCCAGGTAGAAGGAGGGAGAAAGGAAAAATGAGGGTGGAAATCTGGGGTGCTTTTTCACCTCCTCCCCCCTCCAGCAGAATGGGGGCCCTGAGTCTCGTTCCGGAACGGCACGTGCTCCAGTAGAAAAGAGGGGGAAAGGAAATTAAAGGGAACTTTGTGGGGTTATCTCGTTTTTTCCTTCTGTTCAATGTGGATTTTTAGGCAAAAAAAGGCACTTTGGCGGAATTTTCACTGAACAGGTTCTCGAGATTTATATTTTGCACTCTTACAGATTTTGAAAGGTATTTAAATGAAGTTTTTTTTCGTTGGTTCTTGGAAATTACCATGTTGGAAATTGTTTGAATACGCGAACTAGCCAAAACGGCTATAGAAAAAGGTCATTTGAAAAAAGAATTTATGTTTGTATTAAGGTATATATATATATGCATTGGTATATATATATATTTATTGCGGCAACTATTTTTAAAAAAATGGAGAAATGGAGATTTTTTTTGGTGGTTTTTAGATTTATTTAGTACATTTTTTTTTAAAAAAGGCTAAAATTAAGAAGAGAAAAATAAATTATTCCTACTAAAATGGGAAAAAATGCTTAAAAATTGACAAGAAACTACATAAACGGGGCCCACTCGGTACAAATAGTAAATGAACAAATTCTCAATTTTTCAATTTTTATGTATTACTTTGCTATTTCTTTTTAAAATGATCTTCAGGATAAGAGATATTTTAATTTTTACAAAAACTAGAGCACTTTATCTTAGCTATTATATAAAATTGCTTTTAAAAAACAGTGATTATATTCACATAAAAGACTGTAAATTTTGAAATAAAACAGTTATTGATAAATCTGAAGGCTTCAGCTTTTCGAAAAAAACACATTTCGAGTAAAACGCATTTTAAAGTTTGACATCTTATGTAAAGTTATGGCATCTGCTTTTACTAAAACACTTGTAGTTTTTGTTCTAGTGAATGGACAATAAAAAAACTTGGTATTTTATAAAGCTAATAAGGTAGCCAATAAAATAAAATCATAAAAAATTGTCATTTTTTTTAAAAAAAAAATCATGATTTTAGGGTAGTTGGATAGATACCTTAACACATAGGTTCCCAAACTTTTTTGTCTCGTAGACCCCTTGCCATGTTTTTCGGTTTCGGGTAGACCCCTGCTTACCTAATACTGAATTTTTGCAAATTTATCAACTTAAATGTCTTTTTGATTGCTAATACTACTACTTAACTTAAAATAATTAAATTTTTAATTGTAGTGAAGTATAGTGTTTAAAACTTAAGAAGCACATGTTAATGAATTAAATTAAAATTAAATTAAAACATAAAATAACTGTAACATAAAATAACTGAACAACAAACAAATGATTTTAATGAGAGGGATGAATCTGGTGTTTCAATAACCAATTTTCAACATTTAATATCAATCTAGTCAGGTTTAATCCTAAATCTCCTTTGTTTGTAAGTGTCCAGTCCCCCCCCCTTCTTTCTTTTGTTTTTGAGATTGACAAACTCTCTGAAACTCACTTTTACTTGGAAAAGCAATTAAAAACTTTCTCTCGATATTCAATAATTCGCGACAAATAACAGGTTTTTTAAAGCCAAAATTGCAGACATTCGTTTCCAAACTTTATTTTAAGATTTTCGTTAGTGTCTATTCTGATCAGTTCCTATTGCAATATGGCATTTTTTTTCAGTGTTACTGTATGAATTCATTGCCTACTGTGGTATTACTATAAAAAAAGGAATCTCATACCTTGTTTCAAAATCTAAGTAAAGGGTATTTAAATGTTAAACGAAGGTTAAAATGTCCTGACAGATTGTCTGTGACAAATTGAGAAAAATCGTGACGTCCAGTATTATACTGCTTCGGGGAAAAAATGCTAAAATATTCCTTGTCTTAACTACATTTATGCTATCACCTAGTAACTACGAATTAACCTCACTAAATTTAGTAAATAAATCAGTTAAATTGGTAAAATTTGGGTTTTTCCACTAGATCAAAATTTTTTTAAAGATTAAACTCACGACCTGGTTTAATGGGAGCCGCTATCATAGACCCCCCTTTACACATCATGTACCCCAAAATTATTTTTTCGCTGGCGTTGACCCTTTGCAGGTCGCCATAGACCCCTGGGGGTCTATATAGACCACTTTGGGAATCACTGCCTTAACACAATCAGGAACAGGGCTATGACTCTGACTACTTTCCTGGAAGGGTCGTATTATAAAAAATGTATACGAAAGCACCAATATGTAATCTTTGTGCTAAAAATTAAAAATCTATTAGTCTATGGGAGAGTTTTGAGCCCCCCAAACACACACACACACACACACACACTTGTGTGCAACTCTGATCAGGGAGTATTTTATCCTGCTGGTTTGTTTCTTTATCCTGCTGGTTTGTTTCTTTATCCTGCTGATTTGTATCATTGGAATAATCCGATTTTTAATGAATATAAAAGAAAAGAAAACAAAATCAAGTCTGCGTATATAAAATTCAAGCTTCAGCAAAATAAATAAATAGATAAACAAATAATAAATAAAAATCAAGAACATTCCAAGTTTGTATTTATGTTTGTCTATATGAAACTAATTTTTTCACTTGTGTATAGGCTCAATTTATATACAAATTGATAAAGCTAGTTTACATTCTAAATGTAAGAGACAATTGGAGATCTTTCTTTTATTGAAGCATAAAGTAAACAAGTATTTTTTTTTTTAAAAAATGAATCACCCCTATTAAAAATTAAATTTAAACAAAAATATACCCTTTATTTAAAATGACTGAATAAAAAATGCTTAATTTGTGAAAAAAAGTTAAATTTTGTGAAAAATGTTATAACAAATATGCTTCGTAAGTGATGTATATTGTTATACATTTATCAATTAGTCCCTCTCTATGCTTTAAAATTTGAGGAAAACCTGATTTCATAATAAATCCCTGTTATGTAAGTTAAATGATTTTATATCATATGCACTATCCGCTTTAATTTTACCGTTTCAGTGTATTTCGATATGCATAAGTATTATGTATGATTGGCTTTAAAAATAAAAATATGAGCAGAAGAACTTTTTAAAAAATATGAATAGAAAAAATATTTTTAATAAAAATTAAACTAATTAATAACATAAAAAGTTACTGTCTCGGTAATTTTTTTAAAACAATTACTATATCAGAATTTCTTATCAAATTTTAATGCCATACACAAGAAATGATACAGAATACTAATGCAAGTTGCTTAAGGGATAAATTAGAGAGTGTTTTCGACATTATTACTTTATTTTCTCAGTAAATAAATAGTTTTAAAAGCTGCAATGAGTGTATTTAAAAGATTACAAAAGTAAGAGAAAATCAGTAATATGCAGTTATAATTTCGATATCCAAGGTTTATAGTAAGTAAACTTATACTGTTTTTATAAGTTTACTTGCAGTTGATTATACTAGATGCCTAAAAAATATGTGACTACACTTTCAAACATTAATATAAAAAATAAATACATTCACCTACGGTACTTTTTTTTCAATAAAAAAAAGTCCAAAGGTGTTATGTCTAGAGATCTAGGTGACCACGTTATTGGGCTTCCTCTTTCCATCCACCAGCCTGAGAACTTATTCTCAGTTCCAAACTTCCAATGAGGTGGCGTCCCATTTAACACTGTTAGATTCGATAAACCATGATACAGCTTATGCTTATTCTTGCAAGGCAGCCATTTTGAAATGAGAATGTTGAAAAACTGGACGTTTTGCCATCTATTTTGCATTTCATTCAACAGAATATGTTTGTTTATTTAAAATTAATTTTTGAAAGTGTTGTTATATAGTTTTCGGACACTATAATTCTTCAAATTTTCATAACATATAAAAACTGTTACAACGTGAAATGCATTGAAATTTCTAAACGTTGTAAGTGACTTCCCCCTGAAGTCACTTCCTCATTGTCCTGTCTACCTAAAGACCTAAGCATGACCACAACTCTCAATGATAAATCTAATTTATTATTATTCAATTGTACTATTCAACAACAAAGTAAACTACGAAAGGAAGCCCTAGGAGTGATATAAAGAAAGCAACCACGTAAAACGAATAAGCGCTCGTAATCAGATTAGTTTAGCTTTAATCAATCCTAACCTATTAATTCCTAATCCACTAATTTAGTCTAGTTGCCAAACTCCGTCTTTTAGTTAAGATGCGTAAATCCTAAATCTCACCTTAGTAACGCTGCATTCGGATTCAACAATTGATGCCAATTGTTGAAAACTTGTTATTGCATCCCCAGATTCATCCCTCCCACTAAAAGCATTTGTTTGTTGCTCAGTTATTTTATGAAACAATTATTTTATGCATTAATTAAACTTTAATTTAATTAATTAACATATGTTTTCTAAAGTTTCAAACTTTATACTTTATTACATTTAAAAATTTAAATCTTTTAAAGTAAGTAGCTCTATACCTGCTGTAAAAAGCACATTTAATTTGATGAATTTGCAAAATTTGAATATTAGGTATAGGTAGAGGGGTCTACCCCAAACCGCAAAACCTGTCAAGGGGTCTATGAGGCAAAAAAGTTTGGGAATCTCTGGTTTATACACTTGATTGCTTATATAAGTGCTTCTGTAGTCTTTTGTAAAAACACCATCACAAATATTTTTATAAGGACACATCTTCAGCAAGTGAAAGCTGTAAAACAAAGTTACACACAAGTTTCTCCAGTTTCTTTCTCTGCGTATGACCTGAATTTTGCCATGAATTTAAAACATACGCGGCTAACTGAATACTTTAAAAGAAAACAAACAGTAAAAAGTAGAAAGTTTTACCACGAGTAGATATTTATAAATGCATATAATAAACATAAAGTTTATTTTCTAGCCAAGTAATAATAATAGAACGCACTTAGTGAAAGAAAATTACAGAGTTGTTGGTGCGTATCAAACATGTTGTCTAGAATTCAGAATTCAAAACAATACATTCGTAGTACTAAAAACTAAAGAAGTACGAGTCTAACCAAAATGGAGGAAAAAAATTAAGCTTATTCTTCCTCGTGCCATGTCAAGCGTGAAACCGAAGATGACTTAAAAAGTCAAAAGTTATTTTTTCCCCCTTTTCAAAATTTTACCCTGCCCTTTGTTAGAGTTCACCATTACCTACGAAAGAAATATAGAACAAACATTTTAAAATCCGTGAAAGAAGTAAACTTAGCATTACTTACTTTACTTAAATTCAGTTTTATAATTTTCGTGTCCGTTTGAAATGAAGTTATTGAACTATTTTCTGTTTAACCATTTTGTGTTCTGGCTGTTGATTGACAAATTAGAAGTCTCCATGCCAAACCCATCGTTTTAAGTGAGTAAAAAATATCTGTGGATTTATTTCTTTTTTTACTAATGCTAAATTTTCAAAACGTAAATTTTGAATAATGTAATTTCTATTTCTTCTAGGAAATAGGAAGGAAAATGCACACAAGAATCCTTTTCATTTTTAAGTATTCGCGTTGTTTGACATGATAGGGAAAAAGAGGCTAGAAGGTTAATATTTTTAAATACTTATTTTAATAATAATTCAATGTTTTGAAAAAGGTTAATATTTTTGCCACTTTTAAAAATGATTTTTAGAAATTTATTAATAGAAGCTTCGTGCGAAATTCTCTATTTTCGGAGGGAAAAAGGTAAGCTCTTTTTAAAAAAGTGAACATTTACATGAAAATTATCGAAGGGAATAAAGATAGTAATACAGATTTTTTAAAAATTGAGAAACTGTGTTTGAAAACAAGTCTGTGACTGTTTATTTACAAAATAAAACATTTCACGAATTGGAATTATATAAATTAATCAATTCAGAACAATTACATACACCTTCTTTCAAATCTACATGAAAGAAAAAGAAAAAAAATATTTCACTTACTTGAAATTATATTCGTAACATTTTATAGAGTATGAGTTTTTCAGATATTTTTTGTGCTATTTGTCATGCTGAAAACTTCTTCGTTCATATTAAATCGTTATTAATGAAATAAAAGCATAATAGTAATAATTTCTAAACATTTTATTTGGTACACATATGTAAGTTTTCCAAAACACATTTCTCTTTGCATATTTTTACATATTTGAGTAATTTTATATTTTATTTCAAATGCTTTGATTCTATTTTAAAACAGATTTCAAATGCAAAAGAAATCATTGCTTCAAGCATTGTTCATTAATTTTTACGGATCTCTTTGAAATAGTAAGGAAACAGGTACATAATTATTAAAGCGAGATCCTGTAATCTTCATATAAAATTTGGGTTACTTATCAATCATTGTAACAAGAGATTATAACATATTCGGAACGTTTTTTCAACCTCAAGTATTATAAATGCCGAAAAAGAATTGTGGCATATTAATCAGATAAACTTATTTTGAAGCCTAGTTTTGGTCTGAAGTTAATATGTTGAATCTTTCCTCTTTATAGTGTGAATATCTTATATATATATATATATGGGTGGGCAAAAAGTCCGTAAAAATTTTAAAAATTCATAAAATCCGGAGAAATGAACGAAAAAAAAAAAAAAACTGTTTGCAGGATCAGCATTAGTATGTCACGGGATTTTTTAAGCTAGAAATTTTTTTTTGAAAATCATTCGGTAGGTGGCGCTGATGTACGCAAATCAAAGAAACAATGCGTAAATAATGAACAGAAAACTTTCACAACTTTATTACACCAGAATATGTTCCACATGACCACCACCACAGGGGAGAAGACATTCCAGACGAGTGACAAATCCAGCAACAGCAGAGTGCAACATGTCCGGATGTATGGAGGATACTTCTCTGCGGATCGCATCCTTCAGTTCCGACATACTTGATGGACCCGATAGATACACGCGAGATTTCAAATATCCTCACAACCAGAAGTCTGCCGGTGTTAAATCTGGAGACCGAGTTGGCCATGGGTACCTGCAGCGCCTGCTAACGATTCTGTCTTCCCCGAACGTCTGTATCAGGAATGCCTTAACCGGGTTAGCAGTGTGACTGGTTGCTCCATCCTGCATGAACGTGACATTCGAAATCTGACCTCGTTGAATTAAACATGGCACGACAGTCTCCCGCAGAAGCGTTAGATAACTCTGAGCATTTACCGTTTCCGTTATCCATCCATATACTGGGCACTGCGTTCCAAAGAAGAAGGGTCCTATGATAAATGAACCCGTGAAACCACACCATGCTGTCACTTTTGGGGAATGCAATGGCTTCTGTGTGTACTCACGTGGATTAGAGGTCGCCCAAATGCGACAATTATGGTTGTTAACGTCACCATGAAGCGAGAAACGAGCTTCATCTGTCCACAAAGTGTTAAAAACCCAGGTGGGATCCTGTTCCATTTTAGAGAAGGCCCACTTCGCAAATGCTTCCCTCTGTGCGGTATCTGCTGGCAAAAGTTCATGGCACGATTGCAATTTGTATGGGTACAGCTGGAGGATTCGACGAAGAATATTGCGGACAGATGATGGTGGTAAGCCCAATCGTCTGGCAGCTTCACGAGCACTGCTGGTCCCTGAAGCTGCTTCGGACGCAATCGCTTCCATTTCGACAGCAATGCAGGGTGAAAGTGCTTCTTTCAAGCATGGTCGTCCGGCTCGTGCTCGATCCTCCAACTTTCCAGTTTCCTCAAAACGTTTAACAAGCTTTAAGAGACCTGCAGGTGTTAAAGGGCCTTTTCCACTCTTCACATTTTTCTGAACTCGGAATTTACGCAAGGCAATGGTCGCTGATTCTTCGTTCATGTAAAATAACTTCACCAACAAAGCGTTATCCGGCGCACTGAGTATCCTTGTTCACATTCACTGTCTGTAATGGTGAAATGAATGTGGATTCATTGAGAGCAAAGGTTTTAATAGCCGTCTAATTTGCATATTTCCACCACAGACGTTTGTAACAGCGCCACCTACCGGATAATTTTCGAATTATTTTTTTCTAGCTTAAAAAAAATCCCGTGACATACTAATGCTGATCCTGCAAACAGTTTTTTATTTCGTTCATTTTTCTGGATTTTATGAATTTTTAAAGTTTTTACGGACTTTTTGCCCACCCGGTATATATATATATATATATATATATATATATATATATATATATATATATATATATATATATATATATATATATATGTATATATATATGTATGTATATGTATATATATGTATATATATATGTATGTATATGTATATATATGTATATATATATATGTATATATATATGTATATATATATGTATGTATATGTATATATATGTATATATATATATATATTCTATTTTTTAAAATTTATATATTTTTTAAAGTTGAATCATCTTAGCGCATAACATTACCTGATTAGAATATTGGTTTTAACTGTACTGTAACCTCGTCATCTTGATGCAATTTTAAGACTAGTTGTTTTATTTTTTTCCCCTTGACATTTCTTTTGAGCAAGTTCTTAAACTTGAGAATGGTCGGCTTGAAGATAACGTTTATATATATCTGTTATCCTCCAACTTTAATATAGTTTTATAATTTTATACTCTTTTCTGAAACGTGAGTTCATTAGGCCTAAATTTAATCCCCTCCCCAAGGTCAAATTTTTCCTTTTTCTTTTTTGTAAAATTAAATTTTCTAACTAGTTTTTTTAAAAAAAATTACTGCTCTATAAATGCATATTAATAAAACATGTGTGAAACTAACTTTTTTTAATAAAATTTATTGCAAAAGAGTAAATAAATAATCCTTAATTGCTGAATTTCTCTATAATTTCATTTGATTACACTAGGCAACTCCAAAAATGTTTCGGGCTCAAAAATAGTTTATTATGAAGTATTTGGGCCCGCTATACTTGAAAATCACCACAAAAAACTTCAGATTAGCTCTTGTTTTCAAGAATCAAAACTCCTCCTTACTCATGAATGGCTGTATTTTCACTCATCTTTCTGTGTGTAAGCCTTGCAATGTAGATTTAAGTGGGTAGATGGAAACACTTGCCACAGGATCGATTTTTAACTTCTGCGAAAGGCCTGTAACAGCGTCACCTCGGCAAGTGTCTTTTGAGTGTAACCTTCAGCTTCAGTAGAATAAGGAACAGAGAATAGTACACAATTCAAGAAACGATTCCCCACAGACTAAATCAAGCAGAAACGAGTGAACTCAGAAGAGATCTTGACTTGCCAAAATAGATGGCAGAGCTTCTGTAATCCAGACTGCAGCAATGGAATCTATTCCTACCAGGTGGTCAAGGTTACAGAGTACAGGAATGTGTGAATGAAATGAAGAATGAATCTTTATTTCTTTGAGAAGAAAGAACATGTGTTTGCATATATTGATGTCAACGGCTTGATGAATTTCATGAACATCATTTATGATCCAAATAACTGGAGGATGTTTATAGACTCTTCCAAGCTTAGTTTGAAAGCAGTATTACTACACAACGGCAACCTTCTTCCTTACATTCCTATCGGACATTCATTCCACTGACGTGAAGGAAACTTAAGCAAACGTGAAATAACTTCTAGAGTTAATAAAATACGAGGATTATAAATGGCAGACATGTGGGGACTTGAAACTCGTTAGTTTACTCATGGAAATGCAGTTAGTCTATACCAAGTACTGCTGTTTTCTGTGTTTGTGGGACAGTAGAGATCGAAAATCGCACTACATACAAGACAAATGACCGTCCAGAAATATGAAATCCGGAGAGAGAAATGTTCCAAATGACTCTCTAGTAAACCTAAATGGCATTCTGCATTCACCTTTGCACTTTAAGCTGGAATCAATGAACTTTGTGAAATCCATTAACAAGGATGGAGAGTCTTTTCAATACCTTGGATCACTATTCCCAAGATTGAGTGATGCAAAGATTATATATATAAGGAGACAGTGGCGCATAAAAGGGGGGGGCCTGGGGTCCGGACCCCCTTCCCCCGAAAGCCCTTGATTTTTTTTTCTGATTGATTAAAATTCTAAGTATATAGTACGTAAAATTAAATTAAGTATTTGTTATTAATTATTAATTTTATTAATTAATTTTTATTAATTAATACTAATATTTTATTTAATAATTAGTTGTTTTTTACTGTGTTTTGTTCCCGTAAATCCACAAAATCAAATGGAGCATAATACAAGAATGGAGAACTTTCGAACCTGGACCCCCCCTTCCCCTGAAAAATTCCTGTGCGCACTACTGTAAGGAGGGAATTTTCGTGGCCCCTCAAGTACGCAAAATCATGAAAGACCCCTCTCTTGAATGATTTCTGGAAGGGAAAGAGAAAGCAGCCTGGGAAGCCTTTAAAAGTGTGGTGCGAGGATTTCTAGTCAACAAAAAATGAGAACGATCAACAGTTGGTGAAAGAACTCTTACAAAAGTTTCATGAACTAGGATGCAATATGTCTCTAAAGATCCTTTTTTCATACTTCCATCTGGATTTTTCCCCTAAGAACTGTGGAGCTATAAGCGATGGACACAGTGAAAGGTTTCATCAAGATATTGGAACAATGGAACGTAGATATCAGGGTCGTTGGGATGAGTTAATGCTCGCAGACTACAGCTGGACAGCTATAAAGGATACTCGGGCTTCGACATACAATCCGAAGGGAAATGTTCAAGGGAAAAATACTGCTGATTTCTGATATGAACACAGTTTCTTGAAACTTGACTTATTGTATTGTATTTATTAATTAGTAATGTTTTGTTCTTCAAATTTATCCATAAATTGATGAATGGGCTGTTATATATCTTAAAAATAAGAGCTAATAAATAAATTTCATTTACATATTCTTTTTTTTCAACCCAAAACTAGTAAGAATAGGCTATTTTAAACTAGGACAAAAAGTTGTTTTTTGTTGCCTAGTGTTATTTTTAAAAGTGAAATTATTATTATATAGATAAATTGGATGGAAAAGTGACAAAATATTGAATGAAAGGTTGAAGTTTAAATGTAGTTCACTATAAGATGATTCGAAAGATAAAATATTGTTATACTGGTTCCATCAAGTGGTTCATACTGAGAAATAGTGAATGATCTTTTTTCATTGTAAGCGACAGAAAATCAACAGTAGGAATAAAGTAACGACGTATTCTGTTTAATTCTAATATAATAAATTTTTTTAAGAAATTTAAATCTCTGTAAATATTTCTTATAAGTGAGAATTTAATTTAAAAGGAATCTCCAGAATAGTAGTCATTTCAAACTGTAATTACTAGGATGCATTCAATTAACTTGATGTTTGAAATATATATTTGAGTTGAGCCGATTTATGCTTGTTTATAGATCTGACAAAATTTTTAAAACAAAATTCAAATAAGTAAAGTTTAGTTAGTAAATTGCTTATAATTATTTTTTGTTTATGTAAAAAAAAATGTTTTTTTTTAATTTAAAAAATAAATAAATGTATTTAAGGTTCTCAATATAATCTTAGTTTCGGCATTATTTTTAACCAAAGCTGAATGAGAAATATTTATTTGAATTTTGATTTTTTTCGGTTATTTTGATAAGAAATATAGGGTGAACCAAAAGTCTTGCCCTGATTATAAACAAGTGATATTAAAAAAAAAATTTTAAGTCAATTCCTACTTAGATCAACAAAGAAAAATTTTATTTTAGCTACTTTTTATTAAATAGTTACAATTAATATAAATATGTATATACATAGGACAGAATCACAACTTTAAGTAGTAATTAATTTTTATTAATTATCATTAAAGTATCGTATTGTCATCCAAAACAATCGTATATATAAATTTCAGTTCAACTGAATACTTCAACACGTGAGAAAAAAACCTTTTCAAGTTTTGACACAAGTCGCCAAAAATGGTACCAAAGTGGTTGTATTTGTAACTCTTTAAATAATTAGTTTTAATCAATTAATTTTTATTAATTATTATTATATTATTGTATTGTCATCCAAAATAATCCTGTATATAAAATTTCAGCTCAATTAAGCGCTTTAAAATGTATTTTATTAACGATTGAAAATTCCACCAATATAAATAAATAAATAAATATATAGAGAGAGATTGTGAGCTTATAGTAGGAATTGAAAAATTACAAAAGAACCATTCAATACAACAATTTAACTTTTGTATAATTGGATAGGTCAATTTCAGAAGCTTTTTTTGTAGTATGTGGCGCGAATGCTGTTTCAAGAGTGATTCGGGGAACATTTGCAAGGAAGACATAATTTTTCGCCAAAATGGCGTCGATTCAAGAAAAAGCCCTATGTGTGTGTTTTTTTCATGAAACGAAATTACTCATTTATGTTCAGCGTAAATTTCAACGTTGTTTTGGAAGCAAACCTACTAATGCAAAATCAACAAAGTGATGGTATGAAATGTTTTCTTAAGAAACAGGCAGCGTTAATAATCTTTCCTGAAGGCAGGCCTAGTGTGAGTGAAACTACTATTAAACACGTTTGGCAAGCGTTTCAACATTCAAATCAACTTGTGAAGCATCAAATGAACTTGAAATATCGCAAACTTTTATAAGAATTCTTCATAAAATGCTTTTCCAGGCTACCAAGGGAGCACACATTGAAATTTACAGAGGTAAATATGATCTTATAGAAAATCATGATAGTACTAACCATCTATCGAAAAAAAAAAACATATTCCTTATTAAAATAGTTTGAGCATAATAAATATTTACAATCAGGACAAAACATTTGGTTTACCCTATGTATCAATTGTTACGATGAATTAAATTATAAAAATCCTCGATATATACCTGGTTCAATTTCATTTAAAACAAAACTTGAAGATATTTTTATCATTTTTTTTATGATTTTCAGGCTTTATTCTCAGTTTTTTTCTACCATTAATCTGACAATTATAAAATAATGTAGGAAAATCTTTATTTTATTATTATTTTTTAATGGTATAAAATAGGTTCTAGTTTTTTCCTCTCACTTTTGAAAGGTTTCTTTGGAGCTTGCAAAATACGATCTTTGCCTTCAGGGGGAAATGAAAACCTTTCATTGCATCGTGAAATCCAATTGAATTCTAAGCACACATTCGGTTTCAAGAAGAAAGGTACTTCTGAAGGCAGAAGAGATAAGGCTATGGTCGATTGAATAGAACTGCTCCATTTTTAACGATGTTCATATTCGGGAGAACTGTGCATTTGATTCAGATTGCTGGGCTGATACCGTGGTTGGAAATGCTTTTTAAAGAAAATTTTCGGTAACTGTGCCACAAGGAGATATTCAATAGAGGATTGACTTGTCAAACACATAGTTTTATCAGTGAATGGTTAAGGACTATCTGTCGTCGATTAGCGAAGAGACTAAAGATTTAACCTGCAGTTATTTTCAAATGCTGAGGTGTAATAAACTCGTTGAAGATTTGAATACAAAGTATGTAGGTTTCTGACACATTTCAAAGTATTGTTTCAACTCGTGATATTTATTATTCAATCTTTCATTTCAACAATAGAGTGTAGAATAAAATAGAATGGAAGAGAGACTCTGAAGCAATAAATACTTCCTGAGAAGAAATAACTGAAAGAAAAAATGTTTTTCTTATTCAGTGCCCTTGCTTTAAGAACGTCTTTCTTGCTTCACTTTCTTTTTTCAAAGCATAAATTTGACTAATAATGAGCACTTCATACTGTGTGTTTCGATACTAAGCTTGAGTTCTTGTGCCGGCTTTAGGTTTTGCATGTATAAATGACGTAAAACATCGAATTATCCGACTCGGTTAAGTTAAAGTATTAACAAGTAATACAAAAAAAATTTGTTTAAAGTCAATTCCTACTTAGGTCAACTAAGAAAAAATTTATTTTAATTACTTTTTATTAAATAATTAGAATTAATGTAACTATGTATATATATAGGAGAAAATCACAACGTTAAGTGGCAAAATAGAAAGCGATTTTCCTCGTAATTTAACATTTTCCCTTCTATATATGGTGTTGGACTATTATTTTTGTTTGCTACTATTTATTCATTAATTAAATTTATTTATTCCAATAAAATAGTATGGTAAAAAGAAATCACAATATCTGAAATTAGGTCATCCGAGGTGGGATTCGAACCCACGACCTTTGGATTAGAAGTCCATTGCGCTACATGGACACAAAGAGTGATGTTCCTCTTCATATATGGTGTTGGACTATTATTTTTGTTTGTTACTATTTAATCATTAATTAATAAAATTAATGCATTAATATTTGAAAAAACTGAACTGAACTGAAATTGTATTTGAATTTGAGTGAATGAATAAAAAGTATTTTATTAACGATTAAAAATTTGAACAAGATATATATATATATATATATATATATATATATATATATATATATATATATAAATATAGATAGGGAGCGTGTAAACTAATAGTAAGAATTGAAAAAATACCAAGAATATATATTTTCAGTGTTAAATACACAAGTTAGACATTTTTAGATAGAAAACCAGTTCGTAAGTTTTGGGACGCACGAAAATGCTGTGAAAAGTTTGTGACAGCTACATACTCAACAACAAAATTGACTCTTTACTATTAGGAGTAAGAGAGATATATTTTTAACTATATCTTAGGATATAACTAATCTAGGATATCCGATACAATCTGCGTGCGAATGAAAGTCTCTTGTAATGATGCCCTATGCAATAACTAATGATGCCATTAGCGTAACGAAGTTTATTGTTATTGACACTATGAGAGACAGATGAGACAATTTGCTAGACAGTGTAATTATGCAGTGCCTTCCTGATAACTTTATTATTAACTATTCTTCAATTATTATTCATAATTGTAAAAGTTTGGAGCAATGGTATTACCAAATGGGTTAAGGACCAACGGTGTTTGGGAACACACATCCCCAAAATTTTTGGAAAATTATTTTTCAACTTGCTTAAAGAAACTGATATTTATTACACTGGATTTTTTTTGAGTAAAAGAGTGAGTGGAACTTTAAAAATGAAAAGTTTATGCCAGAGATTTGAATTTTATGTATAATTAAAATTCTTCCAATGGTTATGAATATTCATTTTGCCTGAAACGGTTCAAAATTTTATACTAGTTAACAAATGTTAATACCTTTTTTATTTAATATTATACTTGTTATGTTTATGATACACATTTATATTTCGCTCAAATGAAAACCATGTAATATTATTAAGAGGTTTTATAAATTAAATGATTAATAAATAAATATTAGTCTAAATGAAGTTCATATAATTATTGTTTTCTTTTTTTTTATTGCTTAGGAAAGAGAATTCAACACAACGGTGCTGTATAACTTTATCCCCGAGAGTGCGGGGAGTTATGGGTATGACAGCAGAGAGAGAGAGGAGCACATGAAAGAGTCTGAGAGATTGTTATGAGGTGCGAGGTATATAATTTAGTTGTGTACAAAGTGTGAGGTTGTTAGTTGTAGAAAAATAAAGTTGTTATTCGTTATCAAAGAGTAGCAATTAATTTTAGATGTTAATATCATTACACATAGTGAATTTATATGCTCAGTTAAATAGAGTACATTTGAAAAGTGAAAGTATATTTTATACAAACATTTTCATTAGTTTATAAGTACCTATACTCCCTTTTATTATGAAAAGAATATGGACATTCCCTAAATAGGTATTTACGTCCTTCTCTCTGGCTTAGCATAAATACGTATTGCATTTATGAAAGTGTTGCTCATACATATAAGAGAAAATTAGTTTTTACTAAACTTAATCATAAATATTACAAAAATCCGTGACTATTTTAGGTGAACGAAATTTCTTTTTCTAATCACAGATTTTTAGGTATATTTTAACAGTGTTTTTCAAGTAATCTATTGATAGTACATCACTAGTCATCCTTTAATTTTCAAGCAATATCTCACGTACAAATGAAATCGATTACATGTAAGTTGAATTGTACCTCCTAGTAGAATGAATGGATTTACAAGTTGACAAAAAAGAAGGGGGAAAACCGTACAACACTACTGCATTAAATTTTATACAAAGTTTGCCGATTTCTAGAAACCAGAAAACTGTCAGAAAAAAAAAACAGTAAAGGAATCATATTTAAATCCAGAAGCGACATTATACAGAATGCGATGGACCATCTGTGTGCCATCGTAGAAGAGGTGTTCTAATTCTGCCTTCATCAATGGCTGAATAACGGGAGAAGTGTGTGGCAGAGTCCAAGGAGCTATCTGCTTTAAAGAATATTAGTGTTAGTGTGCGGTAACTTTATATGAAATTTTTAAAAATTTCTCATTGCCTAACAGTTGTTAAAAATGTTTTACTGACTGTACATATTTTTTTCTTTCTTGCAAATAAATTCATTCGATAACTTAAATATGAAAGCTCTTTTATTTATAGTTACTTATTTACGATCTATCAACTTCTTTAAATATTGTATTCAATAATAGGATAAAAAGGAGCATATAAGAGAAGTATTATGAAGTAAATAAATAATTTCTATGCTCTGAGAATTTTCTTTAGGTTCAGTTTGTGCGTAGGAATTTGTTATTTCTGTCGATCACGACTGACTCGTATATAAGATAATGTCTTTACTTTTGAATTACAGTGAAAAAAAAAATCGTTTAACCCTTTATTTACCGACTGTACTTATAGGTAACACTCACTTTAAAATTACATAGAATAACCATTTTCGCGAATACTCTGACGATATTTAGCAGGAATATTCTTTGAAATTCACTCTTCCAAGATATATGGCATCACGGGTTCTACGATGAGTATTTTAGCGGGGAAGGCGAATAGTTTTATAGCAGAAATCGCGTTTTCCGCTGATGGTGTTTTCAGTGGATTGCAAAGATTATTATTTTTGTCCCGAAAAAACAGTTAATGTCAAAATTTGTCTTACTTTTTCAGTAGGTTTATGAAAACCTTAGAAAACAATTTGACTATTTATTTTTAGTGAACAGTGTATATAATTAATTTTTTACAGTGGAATATCTTTAACTAATTAATTATCTCTAATGGATTAAATTTTCCAACGTTGAGTATTTTCTTTATGTATATCCCTTAATTTTCAATGTAGTGATCTAAAAAAAAATTGCAGGAAAAAACTGCAGTAAATCGTAATGCGGTAGATAAAGGGTTAATACAAAACTGAGGGAGACTGAAATATTTTTCGTGTTAAAGGATATTGCAAAAAAATGTATCTATTCAATAAAATTAAGTTTATCAGAGTGCATTTTATTTACATATATATATATATATATATATATATATATATATGTGACATGCAGCCAAAAGCAACGCAGTCTTCGCGCGCAGGCGCATTGAATCGAAACCAAAACAAAAACTGTTAGACATTAGAGCAGAGAGAACGCAAAAAGAACGCGAGAGGTGCGCGAGCAGGCGTTACCTTCTGAAAATGATCGTCAATCTTATCTGTAAAAACTTTTCTACCTTTTTAATTAATTTTTGTTTAATGTTAAAATAAAATAGAAGATGGACCAACGTCTTGGACCCCTTGTTGTCTCCCACAAATTATGGGGGCTCGGCCGCGATCAAGGGATCAATGAAATTTCGATTTTGAACCAAAGTCTGGACAATGAACAACAGCGTCCGTGAAGGAGACGCTCCGCCATTTTTCGGAAACTTCGTTCAACCTGTGTAGAGGTTTGAACTCAGCATGAAAATTCCGCCTGTGTAGAGGCGATTGAAAAAAAAAAAAATTTCGATTTTGATCAAAATTTGGAACGTGAAAAAAAAAAAAAAAGCCGTCCGTGGAGGAGACGCGCCGCCATTTTTCGGAAACTTCGTTCAACCTGTGTAGAGGTTGCATTCTTCATTTGAATCCAGCGTGAAAATTCCGCCTGTGTAGAGGTTGGAACCATCGACAAATATTCCGCCTGTGTAGAGGTTGGAACCATCGACAAAAATCCCGCCTGTGTAGAGGTTGGAACTAACTCAGTGTGAATAATCCGCCAGTGTAGAGGCCGGAACTACAATTTCAACTATATTACCTGCGAAGAGGTGAAATCAGTGGAATCGAAATTTTCTTCATTGGATACATCGTACGTGCGAGCAACAAGGGAGCCAGAAAAAAAAGGTAGGATCTTTCCATTTCTAAAATGTAAAAAAAAACGCTCTTAAAGAGGATTTCATAAGAGTTGTTGAGAAACTAAACGGTACTGTGGAGAATACTGACACTATAGTTAAACTAAAGACTAAAATTGAGAACAGTAGTACATTTGAAAGTGATCCAGATTTCGTTAAAACTTTAATTCAAAACTGTATAGATGAGAGGGTATCGCGAAACAAAAGAGAAGTAACTTCAGGAAAACAGAAAATTGAGCTCTCGAAACTACAGTTAGCACAGTTAGAAAAAGAAGTCGAACTTCAAAGGGTTAACAATAAAGCATTAAGTTTAAATCCTGCAGCTAAATTCGAAGAGGAACAGTTCAAAACTTTAAATAAGGAAACCGCAACCCATATTGGCATTCGAGAAGCAGAAGATTGGTTTAGGCCTATTGATTTAGCTAAAGAGTGCGATATTTATATTTCATCTAGAAGCGGATCACGTAAAGAAATTCCTATTACTTATGGATATACCCAAGACCCCTTTAAAAATAGATCACAAAACTTTAAACCAAAGATTAAAGAGAACTATCCCCAATATCTTGAAAGAGAAAATAAAAATTACTATATATGCGGTGATTCATCTCATTGCGCAAGAGACTGTGAGAAGCGTTTTAAACCTAAAGAATCTAATGATCACATCCATAATAAAATAAACGTGAATACTTTGAAAATCGAGAACGAAAAACAAAATAGCGATGAATTCGCACAACAATTACAATACGTAAACATTTTTGTAGAAAATCAGCCCGTAACAGCATTGATTGATTCAGGTTGCCAGATCCCAGTTTTAAATTCCTCACTAATTAGAGTGCAAACACCTTCCGAAGAGATCATAACATTAAGTTCATGTTTTGGCGAAAAGCGAATGGTAGAAGTTAAACCCATAAATATTTCTCTTAATCAACACTCTACTAGCTTAAGTGTGAGAACGGCAATATCACCGACCTTGACCGAAGAATTTATTATACATCCCAGTGTATATTCTGAAATAGAGAAACTAGGCCACGCAAAGAGCGATGTTTTATTGAGTGAAAATGAATCCTCTTTAGGTGCTCATGCTTATGCTTATTCAAGTGTTTCTTTTCCAAATGTTTCTGTTTCAAATGTGATAAAAAACTGTAGTTATGATTTGCCATATGTTAAGAACTTTAATACTAGGAATGATTCGAGTTCTCTAATTAAGGATTATAAATGTAATAAAATTAAGAGTACTAAGTTAAAATTGAGTATTGTAAGAGAAAAATGTTCTGATATAGTATTGTGTAAGAAAGCCAATGGTGCCATGAAAACGAGTTACGTGGAATTTATCTCCCGCTCACCTAACCCTTTACCTATGAAGAGTAAACATCATCGGTTTGTGTTGCTCGAAGGATTTTCCAGCCCTGGCAGTGGAAACGAAGGAAAAAAGAGAAATCGTTTTGAACAGACGTCCAGAACTCTACAGAGGAAAATATCGATGCGTTCAACCAAAGATCAACTTGTTGAAAAAGATGTTCTTATGCCGGTGAAACACAATGTTTTCCTGTGGAACCTTCCGGATGTCGAAGAGGTGCCTTCACATGATGGAGAAACTGTCTAATTCAGAAAAAATGATATGTTTAATCTCTATATATTTGTCGTATAGTCCTTGTCTGTTCCGTTTTTTTTTTTTTGTATGTTTCAGATTCTCCTCTGGTCTCCATGGAAATACCGCTGCGGACAGCGTACGGTCAGGCTGGCCGTTGTGACATGCAGCCAAAAGCAACGCAGTCTTCGCGCGCAGGCGCATTGAATCGAAACCAAAACAAAAACTGTTAGACATTAGAGCAGAGAGAACGCAAAAAGAACGCGAGAGGTGCGCGAGCAGGCGTTACCTTCTGAAAATGATCGTCAATCTTATCTGTAAAAACTTTTCTACCTTTTTAATTAATTTTTGTTTAATGTTAAAATAAAATAGAAGATGGACCAACGTCTTGGACCCCTTGTTGTCTCCCATATATATATATATATATATATATATATATATATATATATATATATATACATATATATATATATATATATATATATATATATATATATATATATATATATATACATATATATATATATACATATATATATATATATATATATATATATATATATATATATATATATATATATATATATATATATACTGCTGGACAATTGCTAAGGACGGATCACAAATTGCTATGTAGCATAACATTAAGCGAGACATGAGGCCTAGTAGGATAAAATATAGTTGCCACACTGTTCAGACATAAGAATAAAGAATATTTATTGTTCTGGAAAGTACAAAAGCTGTGAAACATCTGAAAGAAAAAAAATGTTCATTTGATCTGCGTACGGAGAAATGGAACAATGCATTTAAAAGTCAGCAGGCACCTTAAAGAAAGGTATCAGTACGGGATATGTCCACCGTGGAGTGTGATGCAACATTCCACACGTCGTACCATACTTTGCACAACATTATCCAGCAGCTGTTGTTGTTTGTCGGAGGATAGCTTCGACCAGCAACTTGCCTCCCCAAAGCATCCCACACATTTTCAATGGGGTTTAGATCTGAGAAAGCGCTGGTCATACGAGATGTTGAATACCCTCACTGTCTAGACATTCCTGAACAGCGAGTGTTCGATGACATGTTGCGTTGTCGTCCATAAAAACAAATTTATCACCGACAGCACCACAGAAAAGACGAACATGAGGAAGTAAAATTTCATCAATGTATCGTTGGCCCGTCATAGTCCCATTCGCAACCACATGTAGGAGCGTGCGGCCATTGATCATGATGCCGGCCCACACCATGATACTGCATGTCGGATATCGGTCCTTTTACTGGATATTTTCTGGACGATAAGCAGTACCACTCTCGCGCCAGATCAGTTGGAGTCTACAATCCGATGACAGACTGAACCTACTCTCATCTGAGAATAGTACGAATGCCCACTCCTTTTCAGTCCAATTGTGATGCTCACGACACCATTGCAAACGGGCAGTACGGTGCTGTCTGGTCAATGGGACACACACAACAGGTCTGCGTGCGTATAGTCCTCCTCCCCTCATACGTCTGGCAACAGTTTTTCGGGAGATCTACTTTCCTGAGGCAGCAAGAAACTGATTTGCCACCTGCTGAGCTGTGGTGCGCTTTTTTTTTGCTGATAGGACGATATATCTGTCTTCTGCAGGCGTCGTACTTCTAACACGACCTCCCCCGTGCCGTCTACTACACATTCCAGTAGTTTTAAATGACTTCCACAGCCGTGAAACAACGCTGTGAGCGATGTCGATCTCCCTGGCAACATCTGTTATTTTTCGCCCTTCTTCGATCTTTCCAATAATTCGGCCACGCTTAAAATCATCTATGTGATGTCGGGAAGACATGCCAAAAATTTTAAGTTCGTCTATTAAATCTTTCCCGTAAAACTTTGCCTTGAAACAACAACTGTCCACACGCGTCAAAACCTTTAAAGCTCTTATGAACGCTATCACGTGATGAACAGACGTGCAAAAAAATTTGCATACTCATACTTCTTCTTACTAATATCCCGCAATTATTCTAATTTTCCACATTTTGCTTCCTTTCATTTTGTGGTTGCTATGGATGATAGTGTTATCCGTCCTTAGCAATTGTCCAGCAGTGTATATAGATGTGTATATATGCATGTATTTAACAAAAATCAATGAAACAAAAACATTTATAAGAACTTAATGAAATTTAATACAAAGTTTTCAAGTTTTTTGAAAAACAAAGCATTTATTGAGTTTTTGGAAAACTATCTCATATTTTTCTTAGTATCAAATTTCAACAAATTTTTTGATGTCGTCTATTTTTTTATTCATTTCACCATTGGAATGTGCGTTTAAATAACTGCGCATACTTTTCATGATGTTCTTCGTTTCGGATGTGACGTGGGAACAGAAGTTACTTTATTAATTTCATTTTCGTCGTGGGAATCTGCCTCAATGATATTTTTTGTGCTCTTAAAAACTCCAAAATGTCTTTGTCTGCCATAATTGGGGATGTAGGCACATTATCATCATTCACTGCAATGAATTATTTCGATTAAACAGTAGAACAGTCCAATAATACAGAAACTTTCTCAAACATTTCATTAAGTGTTCATTCCCAGATGCGAAATTTTTTTCGTGTTAAGCGGTTTTTGTTTCATCTTAAGATAAAAAGTATGCATATTATCTTTTCGGGATCGTTTTATTATTTCGTGTTAACTGATATTTCGTCTTAAACGCTTTTGCGTTAAACGTATTTCACAGTATTTGAAACTACTAATTTTTTTTCTGATATCCGAAGAAGAATGAAATAAAACATGGTTATTATTATTATTTAAGAAAAGATGCTTGATAATAATTTACACAATACATTACATTATACATATACACTCAGGAACATTGAAAATAGCGACCCAAGAAGAAAGCTAAGTACAATCGCGAAACTTTTCAAATAAGTACAACTTAATGTGATATGCAAATTATCCAAGTTTTGTGCCAATACGCATGCTCATACACGCCGAGGTGGCGCTACAATCAGGAAGAGGGTGCTATATAAGCCAGCGCAAATTCGAAGATTCATAAACGTGACGATTACCTGCCGATTGTAGGAAGAGACTTTGGTAAGTGAAACATGCCAGGTAAACGTGCTAGAAGACATTTCTCACAGTTAAGCGAGTTTGAGAGAGGCCTAATCATCGGGATGAAAACTGCAGGCTAGTCGAAGCGCCGTGTTGCTGGCCAGGTGGATCGTTCGGAGTGTGCCGTTAGAAATTGTTGGGAGCAGTGGACACGAGAAGGTACCCACGCGCGTAAAACCGGGTCTGGAGCGACCAGGAAGACCACGAGGAGAGAGGATCGAAGGATCGTGCGGCAAGCACTTGTGGACCCCCACAGTGACTCTTTCAACGATACGAGCAGACGTAGGAGTAGCAATTGTTCCACAAAGAATTTCCAGACACCTTGCAGAAGCAAATCTTAAATCCAAGCGCCCTTTCCATGCACTCCCTTTAACACCGGAACATCGGCAACTGCGTCTACAGTGGTGCCAAGCCAGATCAATGTGGAATGTCACAGATTGGCAAAATGTTGTGTTTAGTGATGAATCCCGGTTTGTTTTGGGGACAGATGATAACCGTGTACGGGTGTGGAGGCGCCCTGGTGAGCGATACAATTCCCCCCACACTGTTCTACGTCACACTGCCCACACAGCTGGTGTAATGGTCTGGGGGGCCATAGCCTATGATAGCCGGTCCACTTTAATTGTGATGCGTGGAACCTTAACGGGCCAACGTTACGTTGATGATATTCTTCGACCCCATGTAGGACCTTTCCTAAATGGTCTCCCAGGGGCAATTTTCCAGCTAAATAATGCTCTTCCGCATACAGCAAGAGTTGCTCAAGACTTCCTACGTCATTTTCAGACTCTTCCATGGCCGGCCTGCTCCCCCGATTTGTCCCCTGTACAGCACGTGTGGGATCAGCTAAAACGGCAGATGTCATCGTGTTACTCTGTACATGAATTAGAGTTGGCTGTTCAAGATTTGTGGGCCCATCTGCCTCAGGACAACATAAGATGTCTAATCAACTCAATGCCGGACTGTGCGGCGGCGTGTATTGCAGCTGGAGGTAGTCCAACGCGCTATTGAATTTGCCCAGTATTTGTGTCGTTGCATACCCTGTATTTGTTTAATTGTCTTGTTTTTGAGATCAAGTGAATCTCTCATCTGTGTCATTATGCGTATTAAATTTCATTTCAATCCGATGCTTTCTTCTTGGGTCACTATTTTCAATGTTTCTGAGTATATATATATATATATATATATATATATATATATATATATATATATATATATATATATATATATATATATATATATATATATATATATATAACTCGTTCTCTAATGAAAATTTGGGAAAGGAATCAATTTCTGTTAAAGAATTTAATGATTGTAATAGTAATGCTAATATTAAACAATTCAAGACAAGAATTTTTTGAAACAAAACGTTCATTAATAGTCATAATAATCATATTAAAGATAATATGTTAGATTCTTGTAATTACATTACTCAAAATATTAATAAAGGCTACATTAAGAGTTCTGCTTTACATGGAAATAAAGATAAATTATCTTCTTACAATTATGAAAACATTCAATCTTATAATAGTCTTAAGTTAAAGTTCAATAAATGTAGAGATACACTCACTTTCAAAAGTTAAGAACGGAGATGAAAATGCTAATTTCCGATAGCCAATCAGAATTGAAGGGGATGCAATTCACTTCAGAGGTAGATGGAAGTATGCAAATATGTTAAGTAACACCCAATCGTGCTTTTATGTCCAGAAGTATGCAAAAAGAGCAGTCTTATAAGAAGCCAGCATTATGAAGGGTCACAGAAGTTGATTGTAAGTGCTGATAGAAGGTGTTTAAAACTTTCGTACAGTTTGCTTTCAAGACATACGTGTTTCTATGACTTCCAGAAAATGAATGGAAGATTCTGAGCACTGGCGTGCTGTGGGGTGCATTGAAGCAGTACAGTCGGTCACAGATGTTGCTCTTTTCTTCGGTGTTCATCATTCTGTAATTTCACGCTTATGGAAACAATTCCAAATCCCATAGAGAGTTGTCCGAAGGCCCGTAGGTGATCGCCCAAGGGTTGCAACCCCCGCAGAAGATCGATATATTGCTATTGTAGCCAAGCGGAATCGCAGAGCGACCTCCACACGTGTGACATCTATGGTTACAGCGTCCATTGGTAAGGCTGTATCTGCAGCTAGTGTACGCCGAAGATTACATATGAATGGATTGTATGCCCGGGTACCTCGAGTTTGTGTTCCTCTATCCGTCCAATCAAGAGGGGCACGATTAAAGTGGTGCTGGGAACATGGCAATTGGACTGTGTCTGACTGAGGCAATGTCATGTTTACTGATGAGTCAAAATTCACTCTGGAGCCAGATGACAAGCGTATAGGGATATGGCGTAAACAAGGAACACGCAATCAGCCCCAAAATATCACCGAACATCCCGCATTCCGAGGCGGAAGCATTATGGTGTGGACAGGGATTTCATTAGGATACCACACCGACCTAAGCATCTTTAAATGGGGTACTGTGACTGCTGTCCGGTATAGAGATGAAGTCCTAGAACCTATTGTGAGATTGAACGCTGGAGCAGTTGGCCCTAGTTTTGTTTTAATGGACGATAACGCATGTCCCCATAGAGCTGACATCATCGATGAGTACCTGGAGAGTGAAGGGATTGCGCGTATGGCATGTCCAGCATATTCCCTCGACCTTAATCCCATTGAAAATCTTTGGGATGCTCTCGGCCGTGCTGTATCTTCACGTTTTCCACCTCCAACTACTCTAATTGAACTGGAAACTGCTCTTCAAGAAGAATGGCGATTGCTTAATTCTGCGGTGGTTGACCACCTAATTGAAAGCATGGTCAGAAGGTGTAAACTTTGCATACAGATGAAGAAGGATTACATACCCTATTAATTTCCCTTTTTTCATTTTATGCTGTTTATTTTCACTTTATACATAATTCTGTTTAAGTCTCCAGTATGACATTATCTGATAACTTACAAAAATTTAATTTTGTTTTCATTTCTGTATATAATTATTGATTTTGTTTTATGTATAAATATGTATGCTACTTTACTGCCAAATTTTGTGTCAATCAAAACAGTATTTGTTGATTTTTTTGCATTTCACTTCTTCGTGCATAACTTTTGGAAGTGAGTGTAGTAGATGTAAGACTTGTACTATGTTAAATCAGGATCAATATGATTGTGAATCCAAATTTAACCTATGTAAAACTTTTAATTGTATTTACCTCTTAAACTGTACAGTTTGTCTGTATAAATATATTGGACAGACCTCTAATACTATCAACATCAGGATTAATCAACATAGACATGATGTTAAATACTTTAATAATTCCAATAATTCTAATAAAATTGAACTTAGACACTTTCATATGCATGATTTCAAAAATGTTGTGAATTGTCTATCATTAAAATTATTCCAAACACTAAGCACAGATTATGGTGGGAAAATCACTTTATTAGGAGTTTTAAAAATACTTTGCAAATACTATTACAGAGTAATAATAAAGAATTTTTTTATGTTAACAATTTAAATAATAATTCTAAACGAAAATCTTGAAGTAAAAGAACTAAAAGGAAAAATAGAGATAAAAAATCTTTAAATGACAATATTAAAGTTATTATTGATGATTTTGAAAAAAAAACACTTTAATATCAAGAAGATCAAATACTTCATGTTTGGTCTTAATAAAAATGAAATTGTATTGTTAAATGAAATCTTAAATAATGATTCTTTAAATGTTTGTCATGCAGTACACATTATTAAAGACATTTATAATTATCTGGTTAATAAATTCAAAATAAATGTTGAGAAAATTAATGAACCTATTACAGAGTACTGCACTTTATTTTTCATGAATAAAACTTTTGACAAAATTAATTTTTCTAATGTACTTAATAGACATTTGTCACTTTTTCCCCCCTGTTAGAAATGTGGTTGTTAAGAAAGCATTTAAATATAACACAAAAAGATGGGAATATTTATCTCTAATTACAATAATAGTTCGCCTTCTATTAACATAGAAGATTGTATATGTAAAAACTATAATGATTTTATTGACGGTCATCATAAACATGTAGTTACTGGCAACTTAGACATAATCAATGACAAAATTTTAAAGGATATAATGAGTAAAAGCACTAATTTTAGATTAAATGTTTCTAATAACAACACTACTGTTAAAACACAAATTAATAAAGATATAGATAATTTTATTACAAAATCTGCAATTAAATATGGACTTCCTATAGAGGAATTCGATGAGTACAAGTACAATATTTTAAAAGACCTTATGAAATTTAGCTACCATTCTCAGTATGAATTTACTTTTAAAGATATAAAACAGAAAAATTATGAATTATAAAAGAATTTTATCATAGTTTACATTGATAAAGTACCTGGTAACTATGCTGTGATTTGTAAGTATTTTTATTATAATATGCTTAATGAACACTTTTTAAATAATGAATCTTTTAAAAAATTAGATTTGTCACATAATGAAATCAGCGATCGCATTATTGCTTTTTATAAAAAATTAGGCTTTTGTGTTCCTAAAATTAAGTATCCATATATATTTTTAACACCAAAATTCCATAAAAGTCCTGTTAAATTTAGAACTGTGACAAATGGTTTTAAAACATATATTACTACTGCAGGCAAATTACTTCATAATATTATACAAAACTTTATTAATCAGCAATGTAATAAAGCTATAATTAAAAATAATAAAGATATTATAGATTTTTTCAAAAATAAAAATATTTATTCAGTTCATAGTTATGACTTTGAAGGTCTTTTCAATTCCATTGATATCAATGATATTATTAAAGTAATTTTAGAAAACCATAGTATTTATAATCTTAATATTAATTTTAACAAATTTAAAACTCTCATAGATTTTGTCTTAAAAGAAAATTACATTAATTTTTTAATGGTTCATTATATAAACAAAATAAAGGCCTGCCACAAGGAACCAGCAAGCAATAGTTTGGCTAATTTATATTTACACTTTTATGAATATAATCATATTATTAATAATGACTATTACATTTTTAGATATATTGATGATTTAATTATTTTTGGTAAAAATATTAATTTTTATCCGGCTTATTTAAACTTAGTTAGAATTAATAATAACCCAATTAAAACTAATTACTTAGATGTAACATTGTATATTAAGAATTTGAAATTACATAGTAATATTTATGATGAAAGATATGCCTTTAATTTTAACATTCTCAAAGTGCCTTACTGGAATTCAAATTTATCAATATCTATATATAGAAATATTGTTTTTAACTAAATTTATCGTAATAATGTTTTAGTTAGTGATAAAGCTAATACTTATTTAAACATTGATAACTATATTAAACAATGTATTGGACATGGATATCCTGCTAACTTTCTTTACAATTATATTTCTAATAGTTCTCAATGATATACAATTTTTGTTAATATCTTATTGACATTATGCATTTTTTAAACTAATTATACAATTATTCAATAGATGACGCCGCATGTTTAATAAATCAATAATATTATTTAAATATTTCTAGGATTCATTTATATTTTCCACTAATAATTATATCAATATATATTTATGATTTTTTAAAAGTACATACATATATATATATATATATATATATATATATATATATATATATATATATAAACTTTATATTATTCTATCATAATTTAATTTTATGCGGAACTGTTTTCCCTCTCTTGTATTTGGTGGGAAACATAACCAGTTGTTACACTCCCGAAGTAAGTCTTACTATCTACGTTTTGCATCGAATTTAAATCTATACTGTGAATACAAGTAGGCTATAATTTTATAATTATATTTTATTAGTTAAGGGATTTTATTATAATATTTAGACTCCTCCAAATGTTATTCTTTCCTTTCCTTTTGGTACGTAGTATGACAAACTACAGGTGAAGGTTGGCTAGCCCTAAAACTTGTTTAAACTTGCAATACTGGTTCTTAAGGCCAGGAGTTTGTTATTGTACTACTGTGCCTATTTCTTCCTATTTAATATAGTTATCTTAGGTTCTATAACTATCTGTGTATTTTTATTTTGGATTATATATATATATATATATATATATATATATATATTATAAAATATATATTCAAATTATACTCATTGCAATGCATTTTTGAAGTAAAAAAAAAAAAAAATCGTACAGTTGAATTTATTTTTAAACGCCAAATTTGTTACACTCCCACACATTTCTATTGAAGTACTTTCTATTACAAAAATACACACATGACCGCTCGTGAACTATAACGATATTTTGATTAGTACCTACTACAGAAAAATAAAGCTTAAGTTGAGGGTTTTTTCTTGAATCTATTAGTTTGAATTTCAAATGTATCTCAAGAAATTATGCATCGCTTTTTTCAAAGCTGTAATCATCTATAAATACTTCATGAAAATTCATGAATGAAAAGTACGTACAAAATTAAAAGGTCGGAGATAACTACGCCTTATAATCTTATACACTCGAATTAAATATAAAAAAAGTTTTTTCAGTTCTAAGAAATCAATAAAAAACTGTGACTTTTTTCGTGGAATTCTAATAGTAACTTAGAATTTTAAAGGTCACACCAGATATCGCCTCGATGGGCTATAATAAAGCATTTTATTAGGAAATATGTCATCAGTTGGCCGTTCTCTCTTTAGCCTTTTATTTCTTTTCAAATATTATTACACTCCACTTATTAACGGTTAATACGTTATTAGTTTTGGGCTGCTTGGTTTTAACTGCACTTATTTACAACCGTTGCTTTTGTAAGACAGTTTTTATTATTTCTTCTCAGGATTTAAGAATAAAAAAAAAAATTTGGTAGTAAGGATTTCTAAATTGTACGCATTGTACAAAGCATTTTATTATAATTTCTTTTAGATTTTGATCTTAATGTTATACATTTTGCTTTTAGTAAATAACTATTTTTTTTAAATAATTGTACCGGAAACAGTCAAAAAATTTTTACTTAATGTCTATATGCACTTAATATAATTAGAAAATTTTTTACAAGTGTATTTTAAATGCTTGCTTAAAAGCAGATAATTCTAACAGTAACTTCGACTGCAGTGAATTAGCAGAACTGCAGTTTCGAATTTCGCATTAAATATAGGCATCTTATGACAGTTATTCGTCAAATTACAGGACTTAAATGGGCTGGTAATCTAGATGGAATGAAGGAAGATGGCTGCTGCAAGAAAATCTTTCTGGCAAAACCCATAGAAAATAAACCTCGAGGCAGATCCCTGCTAAGATGGATGGATTGTATCCTGGAAGATCTCAATAATTTAAAGGTTAAAAACTAGAAAACAGTTTCCACAAAAGTAAAGATGCCTGGAGAAGACCTTTAGAGAAGGACATCATAGTTGAGCCATTGAAGAACATGATAGTTATTCGGAAATTTATTTAATTTCCTTTGGAGTTGTTTTGGGAATTTTATGATTGTGTGTGTTATTATCACCATCAAGTCTTGATTTCATGATTATTATATATATAATCATGCATACTTTTTACTTTTCCTAAGTACCATATACAGTCGAACCTCTTTATTGCGAATTTTTCTATATAGCGAACTTTTTCCTGGAACCTTGAACAGTTCACGATTTTCTTCGTAAAATAACCTCTATAGCGAAGTGCATTTTCTATATAATGAACTTTTTCTTTTGTGATTCAATTTTTTCCTCCCTATTTTTAAAGTATTTCTGGGCATTTCAAGTTATTCTCTTTTTTAACACTTTTTATGGTGATCATAAATGTTGAACTGGTTTTTTTACACGTAACTGGCCGAGAGCAATAGAATTCTGGGTGTTTCATCCAAGAAGTGCAACCTTTAACCCCCATTGTCCAGTTACAAGAAACATCTTCGATATCCCCTTTTACCCTCCGTGGAGTTGTCCCGTGCTCTAATTATAAAATAATGTATGTTTAATATTACTTGTATGCTTTAAATTAAAAAAGTCCTTAAAGTTCGTTAATTTTAATATAAAATTATTTTCCTAATATTGAAAATACAGGGAATTCTTCAACATTCTTTTTTTCTTGTTTTCCTTACATTTTTCTTTCTTTCATTCTTTTTTGATGGGTAAGATACATAAAATACATATGTATTAATTTAAAAAAGGTGTGAATAATTACTTTTTTAATATATAGTGTTTATGAATTTAAAATTTGTTTTATGTGGTTTATAAAGTATATTAAAATATGAACCTCTACATCAGGGGTGGGCAGACTTTTCTAGGGCGAGGTCAACTTCTAATTTTTTCAATCTGTTACAGTCCACCCAATGTCAGTGGTGCACACAAGGAGGGGGGGCACTGGTTTGGACTATTCCCCACAGCCTTGATTTTTTTTATTGATTGATTTCAATTCCATGTATACAGTACGATAAACTTAATTACGTAATTGTTACTTAAATTTTATTATTTAATGCTGAGTATTTATTTAGTAATTTATTTCTTACAGTTTTTTTTGTTCCCAATAATCTACAAAATTAAAAAAAAAATGTTTGGCTGCGTATTGTGGTATGACACCAGCATGGTAGACTTTCGACTCTCGACAACGCCCCTCCCCCTTGAAAAATTCTTGTGTGCGCCAATGCTCAGTGTCGTAGGCGTGGTGAGGTAGGAAAAGGTCTACAATATTAATTATAAATTAATAATGAATACTGAATATGTACTTACAGAACTAAAATAAAAAGAACTAACACTTTTAAAACTGCGTTTAAAGCAAAACGCCAAATACAAACATAATAATAATAGCTACACTTATAATAATATCAAATGATACATTTACTACTAAACAATTCAAAATACATAAAAAAAGACATTTTTATCTTAAGTTTATCTTAGTTTTTACCCAAATATTTTTATATAAAGTTAATTTTCATTGTTATAGTCGATAAAAGACTTATATAGTCTGCATACTTCAGCCATCTTGAATATTTCCGTTTATAACTACTAACTGCTAAATTCTTCAGGTGGTAACCCAAAACGTCTTGGCGGTCCACCTGTCGATCGCAATCGACGTAATGCCCACCTCAGCTCTATATAATGAATTTTCCATATAACGAACTTTCTTCCGGGATTTAGAGACTTCGTTATATAGAGGCCCGACTGTATTTCCTCAGATAAGATGATGGTTATATCAGAAAAATCCCCTTCCCCTCCTCCCCAAAATTATCCGGGGAGTCATTTTATCGAACAGTTCTACCCAACCTTTTAATCGCCGCGACTCGGTCAACGTTTGTCAATTTTACCGTGTCCCGTTGCGGGTGGGAATGGGGGGGCGTTAATTGTTTATATTTTAGATTGCTTTGACTTGATGATTTTAATCAGTTTGTATTTAAATATGCTTTCAGAATAAAATACAATAACACCAAAAATGAAAATAAAGTGATTTCCGTGAAAAGTAGCACAAACTAGGGAGAGATACACTATAGTAAATAAAAAGGAAATAATTTAATGTTCCTTGGGCGAAGCGGTACCATTTGATCCACGAGTGGTACCGGTCCGCGGCCCGGGGGTTGGAAACCACTGTTATAGAACATATACAGAAAAAAAAGGTTGAAATTAGTCTAAATGTCTATCTTAAATCTAGACCAAAGCTTATACCTAATATTTTAGAAGTCACATTGAAATTTCGTGAGTACAAAATAGTATTTTGAAGTGATATAGAATAAAATTTGTTAGGCCATAAGCCGTTGTTAGTTGGGGGATTGTCTTTTATAGGACAAATAAACGTTAAATCTATAAGACTGACGAAAATTTATGCCCTGTCCCATTTGAAGGTAGTTTTATCTATAAAGAAATGTACTGTATATATTATACATGTATATTTTAGAAGAGTTTAACTCCTAGGCATAAAAATAAAACGGAATTTGATGCTCACTTTTCCTTTTCTCGGAGCTGTAGAATTTCGGTACCGTTAAGAAGAGGGGAGAACCTTGAGCATTCGAAAAAAAAGAGTCGTCTCTCGATTCTCGGAGTCCTCCACAGACAGTTCTTGACGTCTAGGAAGCATTCGAGGCTACAACTACTCATGAAATGAATGACTTCTTCCAGACGTCATTGCATGACAAGGGATTAATTTGTTTGTTTATTTATGACAATTTTATCATTAAAAAAATCAACCAGTAATTTAACCTTTTTTCACCCTTGAGGATTTTTAAAATATTGTTGCAGTCTTAGAAACAAAACAATAAATATAACCGATATCTGAATAACAGTATTCTTAAGTATGTTTTATTTAATTGACATTGTACACTAGAATTAGACAACGTGTTAAAAACATGCAGGAAGGATTTCTTAACATTTCGGGTGAAGGGCAAAAAAATTTTTCTCATTTTAAAATTGGAGATTGTCGTACTTAATTATAGCTATATTTCCATTTGTGTGCAAAATGTCAAAATATAAGCTGCTGAAGGTAATTACAAAAATGGGAAAGTTCAGAAAAGAAAAAGAACTTTCAAATCAATTGGCACCAATGATAAAACATTTCATGGGCTATATTCTTATTCTTAGTACTTATTTCAGTTTACTGTGTCGTACAATAATATATATATATATATAATAATATATATATATATATATATATATATATATATATATATATATATATAAACTATTTTTTCTCACATGTTTTATGTTATTCGAGAAGTAAAATAAATTTTGTGCAGTTATAAAGTATATTTGAGCAAATGAAAACAAATGCCTGATAAAACTACAGATTGATCTAAATTGAATTGACACATTGATAAAAAAACCCACTTTGTTATGTATTTTTCTTATTATTTTTATTTATTTTACGTCCAAGCAATCTAAAATAAATAGTTGCATACTAATATTTACTCTTAGAAGCCTTAGATGAGTCTCCTGCAATGATCAACAATAAATATTTTATCTTCTGTGTAAAATGATTTTTAAAACCTGTATATGACCATATGCTCTTTTTTGAATCTCTAAAGTTTCCTTTTTTTCTTTTTAAGCATTACATTCGTAAAATAAGTTTACTTTAAGTATTGTTTAGATGAAAAATATTTTAAGACACACAATTCCCTTTAGAAAAATATTTATTAAAAAAACTATTGCAATTCTGTCTTGAAAACATTTTTAGTATATCAGTTATGAATGTATCATTATCATATTTTAAATAAACAAACTTTAAAAAGATTTATATGAAAAACCTTTTTTTAATGGTTGCATGAAATAGATTAAAACTTTGAATATTTATTTTTGTACGTGTTAATAAAAACATAAACAAGAAAGCTTTTTTATTTGGATTTTGAATGATTGCTTTTAAATTTGTTCCATTTCAATGATATTTTTTTCTAAAGAATGTGATATTATGACCACATTTGGATACTAAAGTGCCTATTTTAATTAGTATTATATTAAAACCTGTTGTAATAACTCTCTTCTTCTTTTAATTATTAAAAAAAATCTGATGTTTTGAGCATTCTAGTAAAAGCAATATATTTGCTAGCTACAATGAAAGAGAAGTCTAATTAATATAAATGAGCCTAGAAAAAAAACTGAAACCATTCATCAACTCATCAAAATATCACGTTCGAATTAAGCGAATTCTGCATTAATGATACTCTTTAATAAAAAATAGTATTATTTAATTTATATCAACTCATCTTCCATTGTTATTGTTCTGTTTCGCATTTGTTTCAGCTTTCCAAAATGAATAGCATACCGATCTAATACAAAACACGAGCTGTAAAGAAAGAAAAAAGACAACCATTAATGGTAATAACTATCCTTTGATATAATTTCGGCAACTTTGATGAATGCTACCGAAAGGAATGATTTAAAAAGCTTCATCTCAAAGTGGTTTCGAGTCTTTTCCAGCGGAATGCCCTCTTGGCCAGTAACTATTTTTCGCGTGAAACATGGCCTTGCTTAAGGACACGCCAGCACATTACTCTTTCAAAAGGCAAAGAAGAAAAGAAAGAAAAAATCGAGCTGATCCTAGCGAAAGAAAAAAGTAAGGGCTGGATGGAGCAAAGGGTCTTAAGTCAGGTCACGTCATTGGCTTCGCGGAAGCAACTAGGAGGTGAGCGATTCACGGTTTATATATCTATATATATAACATATACATGATTTTTTTTTCTAATGGCTCGGTGAAAGTGCACGATGCATTGACGAAACGAGAGCGAAGACGTGAAGTAGGGCCTACAACAATGAACCATAAGTACTCCGCCATGTTAGGCAACACCATCAGTTGTGAGATGTGTTTTTGTCACGATTTTAGAGAATATGGTTTGGCGAGTTCTTCGTGTTTATTTGAATGCGTGTGATCGAAAAAAAGGGAGAAAATTGAAATTAATTTCGGAACGTTTGGGAAGCTGAAGTGGCCTATCAGGCAAATAAATTGCTTGGATTTTCCGTTGTTGTTATTTTTTTATTGTAATTTAACAGAATGATAAAGAGCCGAGATGTTATTAAAAGTTATCTTTCGTAGCGTGGTCATTTTTCTTTTGTATGAAAAGGAGGACACTTTCTGTTTCTTGGATTCATCGCCCAGAGCTAGGGGAAAGGGTTGTGGTTAAATAAATAAATAAATAAAAAACACTTGTAAATCTCTCGATTTATAACTGTTATCGCAAGTCGTATTGTGTTATTGTTGTCCTTTGTGGACATTTTGAAATAATTGATCATAGAATACCAGCATTTTTCAAAGTTTTAACGTAGAAGTTTGAAGAACTGAACATATTCTAACAAGAGAATAAGATGTCAGCTGAATATAGAAAATCCACCTTTTTCTTATTTCAAACACTCGTTTTAATTTATTAATAAAATCATCCATGCTTTAAAAAAAAATCTTTGAAAAAGTTCTGGAGATGAACATTTTCCATTTTTATATACTTTTTAATATCTTTCAATACCTTAATACCTACAAAAGAAGTTATTTATAAAAAATATAGGATAAATATCGTAATATATAAAAGAATATTGACTGCATAAATTTTTTTCAGAAAGCACTTAAACAAAAAAGCTGTATCTGACAAATTCAAAAAGTAGTAATTGGCTGTAAATATAGAGGAAAATGTTTGCTTTGTCTGCTTATTGCACATATTCAGCATAAATATATATTGCAATATGCGCATATAAAAATTTTACTCTCTCTTTAATTAATATATTTTAAGAGTTGAAACTTAAATAAATGACTAACTGCATATTTTTAAGAGAATACATCACTGAATTTTTTGTATATAGTCTCAACTTAACACTTTAAAAAATACACATTACATTGAGATTTCAATTTCCATACATCTAAATCACTGACTAAGATGATCTGAATGCGAACAAGAAGTATGCAAATAAATTTTAAAATATTAAAGTTTTCATTGAAAGTTTAACTTAATCACAATTTTTTTAAGTTAAACAATCTGAAATGATGTTAGTTGCTTAGCTATTTCTTGCGGATTTTGAAGACTGAATCATAATTTTAAATTAATTTCAAAATCTAAATTATTTTAAATTTAGTTCTTTTGTAAAAAATAATACAATCAAATTGATATTTGTTTAAAAACCCTTTAATATGTATGGATATAGAACAAAACTAATAAAATATAACAGTGGAGCAAACTATTAGTATTTTGATTTTTACAAATGTTGAAAATTAGAAATATTGTTATTTAATTTACAAAAATTTGAAAAATAATAGAAATTTTTGTTTTCAAATTTAAATAAATTATAACCTAATAAAAAATTAGACAAGAATTACAGATTTCACAAACCAAAAATTCTTAGCACAAAAATTTCTTTTAGGAAAGAACTCATAAAAATCATCCTTTCAGTTTCTGCAGTGTGTTATCCGTAAGTGATGATATAGATATGTATAAGATATCATATATACTATATATATATATATATATATATATATATATATAACAATATTTTACTGATAAAGAAAATGCAAATTAAAACAGTCAAATTATTTAAAGAAACCAGACCAAAAGTTATTTTAGATAAAAAGGAAGTTTGTATAATTAAGCAAAAACATCATTATACATGTAAACATATGCGCAAATTTATTTTTTAATTAGATTTCTGAAAAAATATCTAAAAAGTTACGGATTTATCTTTTCCCAGTACATCATTACTTAAATGATATAAGTTTTCAAGAAAAAACTTCATAATTATGTTCACGTTCTTAGCATTTCCAGCATGCCTCCGTACATTAGTAAAATAATCATCTACGGAAGCGGAATAATATTATTAATAGTCTCGGTTTACCCTGACCTACTTTTTTCTAGTTTGAAAGAGCGAAAATAATATAATCTTCAATCCTGTGAAGTTAAGAGAATATTTAGGGAGGTCAGAAGAGATAGCAAGAGTTTTCATGATTCCAGAAACGTATTTTTCAAAGGTTGAAGCATTGCTGGTTTATTAAAAAGATTAACATCTTCAAGAAGTGTGTGTGCGTGTGTGTGACCTTTAGTCCTTTGAAAACTATCCAACAACAAATTTTTTTCTCCTCCCCCAGTTTAAATCAGAGTACTTCAAAAAAAAATTCTTTATAATACCTGATTTCAAATAGTTTCATACATGTATAGTGTCATTTTAAACATATTTTAAATATTTCGAGTAATTATTTTATTTTCGTAGATGGGGGGGGTTGAGTCTAAGTACACACAACTATTGCTATATTTAATATTCAAGATCATTTATCTGTAAATGGAGAAAAAATCACTTTCTTTTCTTTTGTTAGGAATATTAATCTCAGCTCCAGAAAAAAAATTCTTCCTATTTATACAGAATTATTTTTTTCCGTTTAATATTACTTAGGGAATAGGGAAAATAGTTATCTTCAAAAGTTTGATTTTTAAGAAAATCAATTTTTTTTCTTTAAAGCTTTTCTTTACATGAAATACTTTAAGCTTACTACTTTCTCTAATGTTTACATGTAGTATTCCTACTTCAGTATAAATACAACACGTGGCAATGAAGATTCAACGTCAAGAATGCTTAAGTATAACTTGCATGCAAATGTGGTTTTGTCGACCTGCGAGGATTATACCAACATCTCACACACGGGTTCGTGAATAGTATGAGCAGATGTCACTATCTGAGAGGAGGTCAAATTGTAGGACAGTTCGACATTTAAGGGAGAGCAATACGATAATTCTACTATGTTGGCAGAAATGAATGAACAAAGCCTGAAGAAGGTAGCAATCAATCGAAAGCGATGACAGAACACAAGAGTGGAGTGATTGTCTGATTGGCTTCCATAGACCATGATTTGCCATTAACAACGATTCAACGTGTAACCGGGACACTAACAACTCTGTAAATGGAGTTGATGTCCTGGAATGCATTGCATCGACAGAACCTCACTGTTGCATACCATCAGGAGGATTTGTAATTAGGCTGGGCTCATTCGGCTTAAGAATCTAGAAGACGGATCGAAGCATAATTGTTTTCAGCGACTAGTACCGCTTCGAATTGAGCTCAGGTGACTAGCGAAGACATGCCTAGAGCCCTCCAGGATAACGTTGGGGTACTCATTTGAGTGTTGCCCACCACAGAGCTCGACAACCAGAAGTTAAGGTATGGAGTATTATTTTATTCGATAGCCGGATCCTTTTGGATACTATCCTTGACACCCTTTCAGTATTGTGGAATGTTACAGAGTTTCAGCACCCTATAGTGTAACTTTTCATTTTACAGACCCCTGGACTTACATTTTATCAGGACAATGCCCCTACGCATACGGCATACCTTTCTACTGCTTATCTTCATTCTTCGCCAACACTTCCCGGTCACCACAATCGCAAATCTCTCTTTAATAGAGTACGTTTCAATTTCAATGAGTAGGAATCTTCGACTGTCTCCAAATCGTACCAATATGCTATCTCGCCATTTAGAACGTGGAGGAGAAGCAATCTCGAAAGAGGACATTTGCTAACTCTGTGAGTCGCAACGTCCAGTAGCATAACAACTTGCATAAAGGAAAGAGGTGTGCCATCGCATTATTATTATTTTTTTCTTTTACACTTGTAGCTGTATTCCCTGAATGAAACAGTGAATTCTAATGATATTGTTTGAGTTTCGTTTTCAATACTTGTACATTTCATCTTTCAATTTCTTCTCATTCAGACAACTCCTTCTTTATGCGTAGCTTTTTATGTTTATATAGTAAGTGTAATTCTTGAAAACTAACAGTATGAAACAATATAAATTAAATGCTTCACAATTATACAGTTATACATTTATTACTATCCACAAAGCAAAATTATTATAAAAGAGTTACTGTGTTTCTTTTTTTAAATTTAAAGCTTTGCTTTTGTTATTAAAATAATTTTGTGCTTTATATTACACTATTATTCAATGCATTCAATAGGTAAACAACCTTCCGTATATATCTGTATTTGTCAGAAAGCTAAAATTTGAGAATTTTGAATTTTTGAATTTTTACTGGAATCTACTAAGTGCTAAAGTATTGTAAGGAGTTTTCTATATGGGAGGCAAATAAATATTTATCTTTGAATTACAGTAGTAATAAAAATATTTTGGAAGATTATGACATATTCATGCTACAAAAACACAAAATTAAGCAGGCTAATCATTATAAAATGTTTTAAGCTTCTCTTGAAACTAGTATGCAACAGAAAAGTAAATATCCGTATATGTTATTCAAAAGACTTACAGAAGATTTCACTAAGCCGAGATGGAATGTTATTTTTACTTTGTCCATATTATTTATGTGGCATCCAGCAAATCCAATCGTCATCTAACAACGCAGTTTTCGCGCGCAGGCGCAGCTGAGCAAAAGCAAAACTGAAACTTTTGGACATTAGAGAGAAAACAGAGAGAAAAGACTGAGGTGCGCGAGCAGGCGTTACCGTCGTCAAACCTATCTGTTAGAAAAGCTACCTTTTTAATTAAATTTTGTTAAGTTTTAAAATAAAATTGAAGAAAGACAAATGTCTTGGACCCCTTGTTGTCTCCCACAAATTATGGGGGCTCGGCCGGGACCGATAAAATTTCGATTTTGATCAAAGTTTGGACAGTGAAAAAAAAAAAGCGTCCGTGGAGGAGACGCGCCGCTATTTTTTGCAAACTTCGTTTAACCTGTGTAGAGGTTGAATTTTTCATTCGAATTCTGAATATTCCGCCTGTGTAGAGGTTGGAACTATTTCATAAACACCTGCGAAGAGGTGTCAATTCGAACAATTTCAAGAACTATTTATCTGTTCAAGAACTATATTTCATCTATAACCTGCGAAGAGGTGAAATCTGTGGAATCAACGTTTTTCTTCAATTATTGGATACATCGTACGTGCGAGCAACAAGGGAGCTAGAAAAAAAAAGGTAGGATCTTTCAATATTTTTCTAAAATGTATAAAAACGCTCTTAAAGAGGATCTCATAAGAGTTGTTGAGGATCTAGACGGTACTGTGGAGAGTACGGACACCATAGCTAAACTAAAGACTAAAATTGAGAACAGTAGTACATTTGAAAGTGATCCAGATTTCGTTAAAACTTTAATTAAAAACTGTATAGGTGAGAGGGTATCGCGAAACGAAAGAGAGGCAACTTTAGAAAAACAGAAAATTGAGCTCGCGAAACTTCAGTTAGCACAATTAGAAAAAGAAGTCGAACTTCAAACGGCTAAAAATGAAGCATTAAGTTTAAATCCTGCAGCTAAAGTCGAAGAGAAACAGTTCGAAACAAACATAGAATATATGATCAAAAGTATTAAAACTTTATCTCTTCCTGTTCCCACCAGATCTGAAAATTTTAATCTGTTCTTCCAATCATTAGAACGCGCATTTTTAACCAAGAAAATAAATGACGAATATAAATCTGAAATTTTAATAAATCTTCTGGGCGAAAGAGCTCATAATGTCTTATTGTATATTAAAAAGGAGGAATTAAATGACTATGAAAACTAAAATCTATAGTACTCAGAGAATTCCAATTAACCCCTCGCGAGTGTTTAAACTCATTTAAAAATGCTGTAAAATCATCAGGCGAGACATACATCCAATTTGCTGCAAGATTGACGGCAAACTTCCAATATTATTGTTCGCTAAGAAAAGTTAATTCCTTTGAATCTCTATGTGATCTTATAATTTCTGATAAATTATTTGAAACTTTAAATAAGGAAACCGCAACTCATATTGGCATTCGAGAAGCAGAAGTTTGGTTTAGGCCTATCGATTTAGCTAAAGAGTGCGATATTTATATTTCATCTAGAAACGGATCACGTAAGGAAACTTCTATTGCTTGTGGATATATTGAAGACCCCTTTAAAAATAGACCACGAAACTATAAACCAGAGATTAAAGATAACTATCCCCAAAATCTTGAAAGACAAAATAAAAATTGCTATATATGCGGTGATTCATCTCATTACGCAAGAGACTGTGAGAAGCGTTTTAAGCTTAAAGAATCTAACGGTCACATCCATAATAGAAAAAACGCGAATACTTTGAAAGTCGAGAGCGAAAAACAAAAAAGCGATGAGTTCGCACAGCTCCAATATGTAAACATTTTTGTGGAAAATGTTTACATATTGGATGGAAAATGTTTACATTTTAAATGTTTCCTTATTTAAAAATTTTTGTGGAACAGCCTTGATTGATTCAGGTTGCCAGATCCCAGTTCTAAATTCCTCACTAATTAGAGTGAACAAACCTTCCGAAGAGAGGATAACATTAAGCTCATGTTTTGGCGAAAAGCGTATGGTAGAAGTTAAACCGATAAATATTTCTCTTAATCAACACTCTCCCGGTTTAAGTGTTCGAACGGCAATATCACCGACCTTGACCGAAGAATTTATTATACATCCCAGTGTATATGCTGAAATAAAGAAACTAAGCCACGCAAAGAGCGATGTTTTATTGAATGAAAGTGGATCCTCTTTGGGTGCTTATTCTGGTGCTTATTCTAATTCTATTTTTTATGTTGCAAATATGATAGAAAACTCTAGTTATGATTTGTCACATGTTAAAAACTTTAATATTAGAAATGATTTGAGTTCTCTAATTAAGAATTCTAAACCTAATAAAATTAAGAGTACTAAGTTAAAAATGAATATTATATTAAAAGATGATATTCCTGTGTGTCAGAGAGCCAGACGTTTATCTTGTTCTGAGAAATTACAGGTAAACGATCAAATTGATGATTGGTTACAACAAGGTATTATAAAAGAGAGTGTTTTTGATTATTGTTCATCTATAGTATTGTGTAAGAAAGTCAAAGGTGCCATGAAAACGAGTTCCGTGGACTCCAACTCCCAGTCACCCACCCCTTCACCTATGAAGAGTAAACATAGACGGTTTGCGATGCTCCGGAGAATCTTCCAGCCCTGGAAGTGGAAACGGAAGAAAAAGAACGATCGTTTTGAACAGACGTCCAGAACTCTAGAGAGGAAAATATCGATGCGTTCAAGCAAAGAAGAGCTTGTTAAAAAAGGCGTTCTTATGCCTGATGGAACTGATAAAGACCAAGATAGCAAAATAAATGATTCCGTTCATCCTACCGTACTATCGTCACCTCAGAATCATGCCATGCCTGTGAAACACAATGTTTTTCTGTTGAACCTTCCGGATGTCGAAGAGATGCCTTCACATGATGGAGTAACTGTTTAGTTCAGCAGAATTATGATATGTTAAATCTTTGTATATTTGTCGTATAGTCCTTGTCTGTTCCGTCTTTTTTGTATGTTTCAGATTCTCCTCTGGTCTCGATGAAAAAGGAAAAAAGGAATACGTACCGCTGCGGACAGCGTACAGTCAGGCTGGCCGTTGTGGCATCCAGCAAATCCAATTGTCATCTAACAACGCAGTCTTCGCGCGCACGCGCAGCTGAGCAAAAGCAAAACTGAAACTTTTGGACATTAGAGAGAAAACAGAGAGAAAAGACTGAGGTGCGCGAGCAGGCGTTACCGTCGTCAAACCTATCTGTTAGAAAAGCTACCTTTTTAATTAAATTTTGTTAAGTTTTAAAATAAAATTGAAGAAAGACAAATGTCTTGGACCCCTTGTTGTCTCCCACATTTATTATTTAGTTAAAATTAAGAGAGTCAATGCCGTTAAAGGAAAACTGTCCTCATTTTATTATACCTCTCTTAATTGATGTGTCGCAAAAAAAGAAAATTAAATTTTGCAATAAACATTGTATTTATCAAGACTATGTAATTTATATTTTAATCAAAAATTAAACACAATTGAACCATTTATTGTTTTAGTTTAAAATTTTAAGCCCTATCTTTTTGATTGTTAACAATGTTGCTAGATATTTGAAATTTGTCGATAAATAAATAGTATTGCAAATTATTTTTTTATTAACATTTAATGTATTTTTTTTAAAAACTATCGTCCTATACGAATAACTTAAGTTTTTTGCGTTTATTTAATCATCACTAGTAGTATTTTTTTCATAGTATGTGTAACAAATTGTGTTACTATTGACTAAAATTTTCCCATGTACAACCTATAAAATAATAGTTAAAAAATGAATATATATATATATCATCAGTGGCGCACACAGGAATTTTTCAAGGGGGCCGGGGTCAAAAGTTCACCATTATTGTATCATGCTTCTTTTGATTTTGTCGATTTTCGGGAACAAAACACAGTAAAAAACTAATTATTGAATAAATAATTAGCATTAATTAATAAAATTAATCATTAATAACAAATACTTAATTAAATTTTACGTACTACGTACTTAGAATTATAATTAATTGGAAAAAATCAAGGGCTTTGGGGGGGGTCCGGACCCCCTGTGTGCGCCATTGTATATCATTCCTTATTCTTACTGTAAGTATTGTATAATAATACCTTTTCTGTGTGCTACCGTGAGACGAAGCAGCTATGGTGCTTAGAAACAGTGACTATTCCACGAAACAGTGTTGATTCCTGAAAATGGTGACTCCTTCACGATGCCCTGATAGTGCCAGGAAGTGGTGACCATGACAAAAAGATGCGACTATGAAGTGTATGACATCGGGTAACTTTGATATTATGAGTAAACGCGTATATTTGAAATATACAAGGTTCCCTTTTAAAAAGATAGATTAAAGGAAGTGATGAAATTTATTAGGTTTTAAATGAAATATAAAACTGATGGATTAAGTTCCTCAATATGTGATACTATTTTTATCTTACTTCGTGAACCAACATCCATCTCTTGTCCGCCATCTTTGGTACAGCAAACGAGCTGATTTCAAGCGGTTTTTTATCTACACTAGCGAAGGAAGAACAATATGGAACACAATTCTTTACAGGCCGGAAATTCTCTCCTGTATACAATCTGCAATTCATAGTAGTTCATATTGGCTTGACCATTCTTTTTGTATTCTCGAATTCCGTAATTTGTGTAACACTTCAATGCTTTTCACGAAGTTATTTCAAGTGATGTTGCTATGATACTAATTTAAGGCATTTTTAGGACATTTAATTTCTAAAGAATAATAACCTCTTCTTCATCTGGTTTCCAATTGAATTTTAATGATATAATCAGTTACAAAATGATTTGCACTTTACGTCCGATAGTGCTTCTTTTTCAATAAAAAATTGAATATGGTATCATTTGAATCCTCCTCTAATTTGAATAGGATTGTTCACATTATATTTTCGTTAATTATCGGTTTTTTTTCACTGATGACTCCTTGTTACTGAATCGTCTGATCATTTTATCTTATACTTTTTTTACATTGTGTGTGAATTGCGGTCTTTGGTTACGTTGCAAATGTTATTTGTTTTGAAGAGTTGACCATTCATATTTTTAACACAGTTTATGAACATCCTATATATACACAGTTTGTATTTATTCAGTAATAATTTTACTAAGCATCTCTGAAATTTGAAACTTTTGTCTATTAATTAAGGAGAAAATTAGCATCTAATGTTTCAAATCAGAAAGAAAAATTAAAAAAAAGTAATTATAAATCTCATTAAAGCTTAAGGAAAAAAATATTTTCTTCTCTTTACTTTTATCAAGTTCTTTTATCGTCCTTTCCTTGGAGCTGTCATCACAGGAAATTTCAGAAAAAAAAATTGGCTCGTAATTTTAGTTGAACGCAAATGATATTTTATTTTAATCAACTTAAATTTTTCGAAAGATTTCATTTATTTAAGGAACCACCGTGCAGATAAAAGGAATTACCGTTAGATAAATAAGACAACCTCAAATTCCTCACTTGTGTATGTGGCGAGAAATTGAGACACCTACTCAGATGTCATCCTCATCACTTGATCGTTTCTCAAAATACGAGTTCCATTGCCAATAATCTTCATGTATTTTCTAGAGTGGCGTTCATTCTAGTCAACCAAACCAACTACATTTGAAACCGATGATTTTGAAACTGATCACAAAGCATGATTTTGAACTTGAAGTAAAAAATTGCTAACCGAGAAATAATTGTGTAATGTCAAGTAATATGCAAATGCTTAAGAATACAACAGGGTAGCGCATTATGAAATGCCATCAGAAAGTGTTGAACTTTCTTCCTGGTGCTTAAAAAAGATACGCTAAGGTTTTTTGCAAGTACTTCATTAGTTCCAGAAGGATAATTTTACATTAGAGATGTTGTTACGTCACCATCGAAGACATTATGATCAGATATTAGAATTCAGAATCTTCGGAATGACGGGAATGTGGGTGGTCAATAGTCTACCACACAGGCCGTTCTGATCTTCTGAGAAAGTATCGGGTCCAGAGGACAAGAGTGAGGTCATTTACACGGCTACGAGGCTCATCCAACCAACTACCGATAAGACGCAAACAGACAAACACCTACACTGGTGTGCAAAAATTCAGGACGAAAGGACGAGACGGTTTTTTCAATATAACTTTGTACAAAAGCTTTCCAAATCAACACATTTAATACCGTAAGATCCCCAATACGTAAGGACATGTGTAATGTAAGCAACACTTACTAAAAGAGAAATTAGAGGGATAAAAAGAAGCTTGATTGAAAAAGTAGCATGGAGCACAATGCGACTGAAGGCCGAAACATCCCTGTGATGGGTGTCCAGCAAGAAACATCCGGTCTTTAGTAGGGGATATGATCTCCCTGACTGCTAGGCAGGTTTCACAGCGTCTGCCCATGCTGAGAATGAGGGTGTCAATGAGTTGTTGAGGCATTGCTGCCCATTCGTCTTGCAGCGCCAATCGAAGCTCCCGAATCGTTACTGGTGGTAAGGTACGAGCTGCCAAGCGTCTGCCTAGAAAAATCCCATACATGCTCGATAGGATTGAGATCCGGAGATCGTGCCGGCCAATCCATAAGTTCAATATCCTCACTCTCTAAGAGTTGTTCGGCAGCTACTGTGCGATGACATGGTGCATTGTCGTCCATGAAAAGGAACTGCAGACCCATAGCACCTCTAAAAAGACGCACATATGGAAGAAGAATCTCGTTACAATAACAGGTCCCGTTGACTGAACCTGCGTCGAAGATGTGAAGGTCTGTACGACTACCAAGCATGATGCCTCCCCAAACGAGAACACCGTGACCTCCATACCTGTCCCTTTCAATGATGTTCGAGGGATGATTGCGGCTTCCCCGCTCTCTCCAGATGAGTATGCGATGAGAATCGCTACTCAAACTGAATCTGCTCTCATTTGTAAAGAGTACTCGTCCCCATTCATTGTCTCTCCAATTCCAGTGTTCCCGGCACCACAGAGAACGCCTTCTCCGATGGGCAGGCGTTAAAGGTACACACCGTACAGAGCGTCGTGCAAACAGACCACCACCGTGCAGTCTTCTGGCCACGGTAAAACGCGATATCGGTCGTCCAGTCGCCTGTGTCGTGTGTCTAGCGATTACTCCCGCTGTGTGCCGCCTGTTTCTTCTGGCCTGTAAGACAATGTACCGGTCATCTGTGGGTGTGGTTCCTCGTGGACGACCACTACTGAACCCCCGGATAGCTGTTCCTGTAGTTTGAAATTGTCTCCAAAGTCGTGAAACGATGCTGTGAGCAATTCCGAACTCTGCAGCCACACTTGTCACACTGCGGCCTTCCTCCAACTTCCCAATGATTCGACCTCGGGTAAAAGCATTCAGATGTCGTCTAACAGATTGATTATTCGCCATTTCTCGCTGAGGCAGCAACTCGGTGTGATTTTAACTGCTATACGGCATGCAATCTCTTTGCCAGAAATTCTTACACCGACAACATGCTTTATACTACTCAGACACTCCCCCATTACGTCTACCTGCATATCTGCGCATGTGCTACCGTACATCACCTTACTTAATCTCCTGATTTGTCTTTCTTTCCGCTCTGCCTCTTCGTTCAGCTGATATGCTAATTTTTCGACTTCGTCCTTAATTTTTGCACACCAGTGTATAGCATCCATCAACTACATCTTTGCCGGCATCTGGGCATAAGCAGCATCTTCACCACAGACGTCTGTGTTTGTCCGTTCCATGACGAAGCACCTAAATGAAAAACAATTCGGTATCAAGGTGTCTATTTCGTTTGCTCCCAGTGACATCTCACCACCATCACTTACTTTTAGAGTGATGTCGTCCTCAATGGGATTGGAACGCAACTAAATGTAACCAGGTTGCCTGCAGTGACGAATAAAGATTCGATTTAGGCAGACATGTCAGCAGTGTGCCTGTTTATAGGCTTTTTGATAAACGTTTTTATTCTGCCTTCACACTCCGTTCCCATAACTGGTGCGATGGTACGGGATGTCGCAGTATTCTACACCCGGTCACTTCTGGTATTGACCCACGTCACCATGACAGGTCATTCAAGGCAGAGCTCTCAACAAACGATACAAGGACATCTCAGGGCATCACACACAACAAGGACATCTCAGGAATACCTTCGTCACATACCCCCCCCTTTCCTGGTTTGCCTTATCCTCAGATTAATCATCGATCAAGCGTATCCAACATTACTTGGGACTGTAAGTTGGTCAAACCACTCGTTTGATTGAGTTAGAAGCACTCTTACAACTATGGAATGAGCTGACATAGGACAACACCCAAGAGTTATATGCTTCAGTGCCGACTGTATCGTATCGTGTATTTACACTAACGGGGACTCAACAAGGAACCGAAGGCTCACCTTGTACAGGGTCTATTGCAAATTAAATCTGTCAAAGCTAAAAGTCCACACGTAGGCATGGTTTGGGTGCTTATACAGGGTGTGGTATCAACTCAGGTGTCGTTCTTGCAGGGTTTGCTGAAAATCGTGACGTTAATACGCAATAAACCGATTGAACAGCATTGTATTGTAAAATTTCATAAACTGATTAAGTTTTTTCGTATATAATTTTTGCATTCTTCCTATGTAACCTTTTAATATATATAAGACTGGAAATATTTTAAAAAATATGTCTTTCAGATAATAAAGAAAAAATTATGAAAAATATTAATGAAAAGGCTTTACTGTATGCGTAGTTATTAAACTTTTTGCAAAACAAAGTTATTCATAGCACCAAAGACACAAGTTGCGAAATCCGTGACAAAAAAATATAAAATATTGTTTAAAAACAAACGCTGAATTATCGTTTTGAAACTCAACTGTTTTATTTGTATTTCATGCTGAGAATGTCGCTTATTATCAATCGAAGTTTTTGACGACGCAGTTCCGCCTGCCAATTTATTTCCCAAAACAATTTCAATTTCTTATACTAAAATGAATTTGCATATGTTTTTTTTCCATATCAATAACACAAAGGATTTAACTATTTCTACTATTCGTAGACGGTAACCTACATTCGAAAACATTCGTGAAAATATTGCGCGTTTTTTCTATCCTTAAAAAGGAAAGAGTAAACAAATAACGTTGCAACAAATTCCACAAAAAGAATAAAAATAAAATTGCTGATTCAAAATACTGCCGATCGCTTTTTATTTACATTCATATGAAATTTAATATAATATTTATTTATATTTATAATTAAACGATAATATTTTTCCAATTAATTTTTAACCCTCTTTTCAAATGGAAAATAAACTGTCTTCAAAAGAGAGTTGTGTTTATTCAATATACAAATCCGAAATTGAGTAAATGTACTTATAAATCAAAATAATAAATAAAATTAATGGGGAAATATAAGATGAACTTGACGAGTTATAAGTTTTTGTATTGCTTCTTGAACTCTTTATACTTAATTTTCGTTACAAATAAACTGAACCGGCAGAAGTATTCGCTATTAAAAGTATACAAACAAAAAGTAACTTCATATTGACTTATCGGTCAAAGCTCTTCGCGGATTCATCTTAGAGAATCTGATTTATTTAAAAAGAAAACTGACATGCGTGAGAGAGAGAAACGTTTACTTGAGACATTCTTTGAAGAGGTTAAAAATTAGATTTTTTTTTTACATAAAAAGTTAGCTGCTGTTTCTTAGCGGCGTTAAAACACTTAAGATCTCTTATGGCTTCCGCACAGTAATTTTCAAGAAGGCTTTAAATCAGAAACAAGGACTTGTATATTATAAGAAGCGCTTTCATGTCAATTTTCGGAAAACATTGACCTTAGGCGGCTATCTGTTTGCCTAAACAGAGCTGGAATTATATTTTCGAAGATAATGCTTTTCTTTTATACACTTTGCAACTATTTATATACTTGGTTAATTTTCCTTATAATTTAGGACGTGATTGTGGGATCATATAAAAAATACATTTTTGAATTAATGTTATTGTTTTAACCGCTTTGAGATTCGCTTGAAGGTGTGTTTGTTCAATTTAAAATATTATTTGACAGCAAAATGCAAAGAGAACAAATACATCGGTTGAATGATTCATATCTGAAGGGACAGACAATTATACACCTTGTTTTCTCAAATCTTTTGTAAAGAAAATGAAATTAAAGCTTCGTGTATTTTTTGTGTTCTTAAAAAAAACTTACTTCTCCTTAATGTAATGCTATTAAAGAATTAATTTATTATATTAAGAGCACATACACACACACACATACACACACACACACACACACACACACACACACACACATATATATATATATATATATATATATATATATATATATATATATATATATATATATATATAAAGGTATAGATAAGTACGATAGATGGATTGCGAATTAAGAGCCTTAGTGTTATATGTTGAAGGAGTAATGCTGTGTTTTATGTTAATTATTAAATATTTTTACGAAACAGGAAGTAATTTTCTTAACGACGTTTGTTAACAAAAGAGTATACATACAAAGAGCCTTATATTTTTTAAACTTCATTTTGTATAAGTAAGATTTTACTTTGATCTATCCATTCCACTTCTTATCACCAAACTGAGGTTCACTTTCTTAAGATTGTTTATGGAATTACAAAAGGAAGAGCTAAAGCAAACTGCTATATTTTTATCTCGATGAATTAAGTATCACTAGTTCGTTTAATAAGTATCCATTGTAAAGGAATACTAATATATATATCACAGTGGCGCACATAGCCCTTGATTTTTTTTCGATACATGATAATCCTATGTACACTGGCCTCAAAAAGTTAAGGTACAACATGTTTTTCGAAGCTCACCATAAAAAAAATGGCAGTAACAATAAAATGCATAGTTTACATGAATGATAATAACGAACTTTAAAAACATTAATGCAAAAACGATTGCTACAACTTTTATTTTATAGAAAAGAACGTATATTTATGAGTGAGAGAAAAATATGCAAATATCAAGCTTTCGTACTTTTGTGTGTAAGTTGTGTTGATTTTCAACAGTTGTTGGCAGTTTCGGTGACAATAGTCAATAGAGTTTAGAAAATGTCTCAGAGACGTCGTTTACCCAATTCGTTAAGGTGGCGGACAGTTGGATGAATGGAAATGGGATTGTCGCAGGCTGATGCTGCTAGACGTCTCAATGTGTCTCGTAGTGTTGTTCAGCGACTTTGGGATCAATACCAATCCGAAGATTCTGTGTCCAGAAGACCTGTTCCAGGCCGACCACGAGCTACAACACCTGCAGAAGACCGTTTTCTAGCTCTTTCGGCACGAAGAAGAACCACTACTGTGCCGCAGCTCGTTGCAGACCACTTTCAAGCATCAGGAAGAAGAATCTCCGCTACTACGGTGCGAAATCGTCTTCACAATGCAGGTCTGTATGCAAGAAGACCAGTTGTGTGCGTTCCCCTCAACGGACGACAGCGAAGGAACCGCTTATGCTGGGCAAGAGAACATGTTTCTTGGACGCAGCAACAATGGGCTTCTGTGCTGTTCACAGACGAGTCCAGATTTACAATGGAGAGTGATTCAGGGCGTCTACTGATCTGGAGGGAACAGCGCACTAGATACCATCAATCCAACACTGTTGAAAGACACAGTTATAGAGGTGGTGGAATCCTGGTTTGGGCAGGGATCTCGCTCGGTGGCCACACTGACCTGCATGTGTTCCATGGAGGAACCGTAACTGGTCTTAGATATCGGGATGAGATCCTTGATCCATATGTCCGCCCATATGCTGCTGCTATTGGTAACGACTTCATTCTGATGGATGATAATGCACGACCTCACCGAGCTCGGATTGTTGAGGAGTATCTGGAGGATCACGGTTTGGAATGAATGGAATGGCCAGCTCGATCTCCAGACCTGAATCCGATAGAACATCTTTGGGACTATCTTGGCAGAGAGGTTGCTGCTTTAAATCCTCCTCAAGGTCGTTACATGAGCTGAAACAAGGCTTACTCTGTGTCTGGTCTTCGCTTCCTATTCCGGTGTCCGACAACTTAATAAACAGCATGGGAAATCGATGCCGCCAATGCATTCAAGTTAGGGGTGGACACATTCCTTAATAGAACCCCTTTTTGTATTGTTTTTATGCCATTTTACCACATAACACTGTGATGTGCTGTTTTCTCCAAGAATGGACTTTTCCGCAGAGATTGTTTTTTTTGTTATAAATCGTTTTTGCAATACACTTATACAAATTTCTATGACGCATTCAATAAAAAACTATTTAATGCACATATCCTCCAAATTTTTTGTTTCTACATTCATTCATTTGCAAATTAGACACAAAACCCGGTTGTACCTTAACTTTTTGAGGCCAGTGTATATAGTACGTAAAATTTAATTAAGTATTTGTTATTATCAATTTACTTAATTAATTAATGTTAATTATTAATTAAATAATTTACTTTTTATTGTTTTTTTTTGGTTCCCAAAATCGATAAAATCAACAGAATATGTTTGGCGGCGTATTGAGGTATGATGCGATGCTCTTTATTTCTGAAGGAGAGGTAGTGTTATTGTGTTAACTCTTCAAAATAAGTACAAAAATAAGAAATTTATCAGTTTAATTGTTTTTAACATTCAAACACCTAAAAATATCTGAACTAAACTATTCCTAAGCAAAAAACTCGAAAAAATTTTTGTAAAAATTTTGAAGCCTATTGTGATATTGTCAAAACCCTTATTTGATTTTTTTTTTCTAAATTCATAAAAAAAGTAAAATAAGCATAATTTCTCATTAGACGCAGAGAAGACATTTTTTTTTTATAATCGCAGTTATTATTTTTTTATATAACAGGTCTTATAGTTCTGAACCACGGTCAAGTGACGAGGATTGCACCTGAGATAGTACCCCATTCTCCAAATTTCAACACCACGCCAACGGGAAGACTGAGCCACGTTAAATGTAACGTGCATCTCACCCTCTACATATCGAGTCTTCAGTGGCACAAGGATTCCGAATGGTGACTCGACAATGATGGCCCTGAGTTCACGACCATGACCACTCAACAAATGTGGCTACGGTACTTTGTGACTTCGAGTCTCGAACGCATAACTCGACAGAAATAACGTAAGCAATGAGTTGAGAACTATGACCACGAGGCTACTGCAGCCGTTTTAAGATTGAAAGGGGGAAAATATATATCAACTTATATATATACATATATACAGTCGGACCTCTATATAACGAAGTCGCTAAATTCCGGAAAAAAGTTCGTTATAGGGAAAATTCGTTATAGAGAGGTTCATCTTTTAATATACTTTTTAAATCGCATAAAACAAATTTTAAAAATTCATAAACACTATATATTAAAAAAAGTAAATATTCACATCTTTTTTTAAATTAATATATGGTTATTTTATACATCATACCCATCAAAAAAGAAAGAAAGAAAAACTGCAAGGAAAACAAGAAAAAAGAATGTCGAAGAATTCACTGTATAATTTTATACTAAAATTAATGAATTTTAAGGACATTTTATAATTTAAAGCTTACTAGTAATATTAAACATGCATTATTTTGTAATTAGAAGACGGGGACATGGGACAACTCCACTGAGGGTGAAAGAGGATACGGAAGATGCTTCTACTGAACTGGGCAATGGAGGTTAAAGGTTGCACTTCTTGGATGAAACGTTCAGAACTGTATTGCTCTTGGCGAGTTAGGATCTAATAAAACTAGTTCAAGATTTATGACCACCATAAAATGTATTAAAGAGAGAATAACTTGAAATTTTTTCAGCAATACTTTAAAAAAAAGGGAGAACAAAAATTGAATCACATAGAAAAAGTTCGTTATATAGAAAATGCACTTCGCTGTAGAGAGGTTATTTTACGAAGAAAATAGTGAAATGTTCAAGGTTCCAGGAAAAAGTTCGCTATATAGAATAATTCGCAATATAGAGGTTCGATTGTATATATATGTGAAATGTTTTATCTTATTTTTTTCCCCAGTTCTTTAAAAAAATAAAACACATTAGTTCAGAAGACAAATTTGGCTTTTTGATGATAATACAATTTGCATTAGATAAAATAGTTCTGGAATTTGATTGATCCAAACGGGCATTTTAAAATCAACACATAATTTGTATACGTAAAATAATCAATTCTCTATTTGTTCATTTAATAGTGGTTACTGTGAAGAACTAAACAATAGCTAAAATATTCCACTAAACTGACCTGCTATATGGCTGAATGTTTTTATTTAAAACAAATGAAATAATATATATAGGTCATAAGAATCTGGTTGAAGAGCAATATCTAGGTAATGCGAATTGCCTAGAATAATTGTTGGAAGTGACTTTTTAATATTGATCACGATTTATTATGAGTAACAGCATAATAGAGAATTGGAGCACTCCTTTAGCAACAAAATGGGAAAAAAAAGAAAATGAGCAAGCTTTTCAAACTTATTTGAACTCATATCTATTACAGACTTTCTGACTTCGATTTATATAATTTAAAAACAATTCTTGCTAGCATATTTAAGTTGATTTGACCCATAACTTAGTTTTTGATCCTTAAAAAATACAGTTGTTGTAATTATATATATATATGCTTTCTATCTATATATATATATAACTCAATATATATATATAATATATATATATATATATATATATATAATATATATATATATATATATATATAATATATATATATATATATATATATATATATATATATATATATATATATATATATATATAATTACCTATTATAGTGCATTACTTTTGCTAGAAACTTTATAATAAAAAAAAATAGTTTATTAACATATTCATCTTTTATCAACACTCTGCATAAAAATATGACTCTCAAAATAAAAAAAATAAATAGGAAATAAGTTACATAGGTGTTCAACAACACAAAACTACATGCATTTGAGTAAAATATATATTGAACTAAAAAATTCTTGTGTTATCTCTAACTTACAAACCACAAATTTTAAGAGGAATAATTATATAAATAAGAAATAATTATTACAAAATTCTTTATACAATCAATATCTATGGATTTAAAAGCTTTATTTACCAAATGTACGAGAATCTGAACTAAACACGGAACAAATTTTCAAACAGAAAAATGTCTCAATTTTCATGAAAATTTGCCACTCTGTAATTCCTACACCCGTTAATAACACACATATTGCATTTTTCAAATTTCATAATATTTCACAAACACGCAGCTCTTCATTTTCACTGTTAAAAGGATTAGTTCATTTAGCATTATGATCTAAGAGACAAATTGTGTGAAACACATTTTACAACGGAAAAAATGAATTAACTCACATAAAAATAACAGTATGTCGAAATACGCTGATCTCTCTACAGAATAGCGAAGCTAGAATATAATTTTAACGCTGGAAAACTTTTATATCTGAAAAAATATTTTGAATTCTCGAGTCATAGAGTCTTTAACATTGTGCGAAGATAGCCGTCGGGTTAAAAGTAAGCTAGAACTTATACAACTTTACTCTAGTGAATAAGCGCGTAACTAGGGATTGCAATATCGGACCAAATATTCAATACCGGTATTTGGTATTTTTTAAATCTTAATACCGGGATACCGGTTTTAATACCAGTAGTAGAAATTTTAGAAAAAGTAAGAAAACGCACACACACTCTCTTGTGTTTCTTTCTTTGATTTGCCAGTTTTATGAGAGAGTGTAAATATTACAAAAAGTAATTTATAACTTATAAATTATAACAGTATAAAAAGAATCACAAAAGAGTAAAGGGATATATTATTAAAACATATATATCACAAAACAGTGTAAATATGACTATTCAGTCTGTGGTATTATTACGAATTTTTTTGTGAAATGGGATCTTAAAAAACGTAATGCATTAATTGTACTATCAATAAACCTGGAACGTAATTTTATGCAAAAATTACCAGCTGTCGAAAACGCTTCTTCGGCATCTATGTTAGTTGGTGGTACTGTTACCAAAATGCACGATATACTCGTATATATATATATTTTTCCAAGTATTTAACTCTAAATCCATCATCTTCAAACAAATCGATTTCTCGTCGGTTGGTTTTGGATGTAGCTGATTTCTGTATTTGATTTTGGCTTGTTGAAATTTTCTTTTCCTTTTTTTTTCTTCATATTTTATCACTTCTCTTGATTGATTGTACGAGATGACTTTATATGTCCTGTCTAATTAATTTAGCCTTTTAGGGAGTCATTAAAACAAAAACGTATATTATTTTCTATGTTGGTGATCCCTGAACATATAACGGAGACAATTTAAAAAATTTCTGGTAAATACTGAAAAAACGGTATTTAAACTTGTGAATACCAGTATTACAAAATTGTACAAATAGCTCAAAATAACGGTATTGCAATCCCTACGCTTAACTGTTAAACTTTGTATATCTATAGCTTAAATTCAAGGGAAATCTAAGAATACTTCGTAGTATTTGGACTTCTAAGTATTATTGAGTACTCTTAAATACTTCTTAGTATTTGGAAAGCAAATAGTTTTTGAGTTTCTACAACAAAATAGCATTAATTTTTATTACTCTTACAAGATCATTCCTGAAGTTGAACACGTTTGATAACAAGTATGTATATATTTATTTCTGGTAAATTTTTTTTAAATGTTCATATAGGAATTTGTTGTAGATATCAAATGAACCTACATTTCATTGATTTTTTGAATTGCAAAGGGTTTTTAATTATTTTTTTGTTTATTAAATTCTAAAAAAAATCGTGCAACAACTTAAGCGATATCTAGGCCAAAGAATAAAATACACTATGTGTAGTGATAAATATAGTTATATTGATAAGTTTTATATAATAATGTATTAAATTAGCGTGCATATATGCTCAAAATGTTTTTAAAAATCATAATTTTGTTCATTCAGAATATCAGCCTAAAAAGACCTTCACATCCGAGTGCTGTTCCAAACATCTGGAATTTTTTGGGCTGTTTTTGACGGATAAAGTATTTCGATTCCAAGGTTCAGAATTCAGATTTCTTCTGGATGCACCATCTGTTTTCCATTCACTTTCAACAACACAAAATTCACTGTCATCTGGCTAATAAACAAACTCTTCCCAAAAGCTTACTATGTTTTACAAATTACTGAATTATTCTTTGATTTTTACGATTTGAACCCCTTACGAATGCTTAATATATGTATAATAAAAGAAAAATGTATAGATATTATAAACATCCTACAAATCAAAGGAAGCTTAAATTCTGGAATCGAGAACCAAAAGGAAAAATAAAACTAATATGTAAAGAAAAGTCAATTAACAAAAATGGAAAGCTTATGCTTTCTACGACTGACTTAGGCCAGTGAAGAAGGGTTAAACTTGCTTTATTGGATGCTTTCTATACAAACTCAAACTCAGTAGCTCAACAGCCCATGAGGGCCAGGGCCTACAGTGCTCATCCCAGTATACGTGACCATTGAGCGCTGAGGTGCATGAGTAGATGTACCGATGAGTAGATGTACCGATCATGGTCAGTCTGAAGCGAGAATATTTATATATATGATTTCTAGTTTTGAAACTATATTTAACTCTAATCTCAGCTTCTAAGACTAAGAGTTCGGTAATATATTACTGTGGCTATCTCCCTCTGATCTATACTGTCAGGTAATATATTTATTTATTGCCAGATTATTTATTATTATTTATTTTGCTTAGCTTTATGTTAGATTTAGGGCAATAATTATATATATATATATATATATATATATATTCTTTCTTTATTTATTTTTGGTCTTTTAACACCTATTGTTCTATACAAATTTCTTTTGGCATTAGTTTTAGGAATTCACTAAATCAAAAAAGTTTATTTCTGAATTTCATATATTTTGTTCTGCACCCAATTCGTGGTTTGTCTAAAGGGAAATGTTTGTTTCTGATACCTTGATAATATGTTACTACTTGTTTACACACATATATATATACCTATTACGCACTTAGTTTTTTCTAAAAATTTTTCAATCTTAATAAATAAATCTGAACTTTTTAATCTAGATAAATCAACTTAAATGTATATGCTATATACCGTGCAAAAGTTGCAATCAAATTGTGTACAACTGAAACAGTACTTCACTATAATTTGAGAATTTCACTCCTCCATGACCAATTTTTTGAATAATTTTTATTATCGATAAAGTCAAGGCGTAACGGGTCTATCCGCGAGCCTTCAACTGATACTCTTGGGATAAATTTATTTCTTTTTAACTGTAAGTTCTATACCCGGAAAAGAAGACGAGTTATTCAAATGAATTGTTATATTTAAGCGAGGACAATTAGGTACGCGAAGTTAGTTGAGAGTTAGAGTACGGAGAGTTGATAGTTATTCGAGAGTTAGCCGACGAGAAGTCTCAGGATAGTCAATTATTGCTAAGTGGCGAGTAAGTTATAAGAATGAGTTTAATGATTATGACCAGAGGTCGTACAACAAATAACAGAAATACGGTGAATTATACCAAAGTGTTCAAAGAGCAAGTGGAGTAGATTATAATCATAGATCCTTAAGTCGTGTGATTGCTCTTCTAATTAGTGGCATTGAGCATTTACTACCTTTAGTTGTTTGGTTTAAGTTAGTGGAATAATACATCTGAATTTGAAACTGGTTATGGCTGATCTTTACTCGAACCCCCAAACATCAACAACCTCAAGTAGGGTGATACAAAGGGCATTTCATTCATTGGAAAGTATTTCAAAATTTTTTTTTTTCAAATTTCATGTCATTTTAATGATTTTATTTAAAAATGTTCCCATATGCTTCTTGTATTTTCCCATAAAATGATGTAGTCGAGGTAGCCGACTGACAATGATTACGATCACGTGGCTAATTATGTTTCTGTCAAGTTTCAAAACTCTAAGATTGGCGTGGTGTGGAAATTTAACGTATAGAATGCCTGCTGAAATGTTGAACTCATCACTAAGTTAAAATTATCGGTTCCATTGCTAATATCATTAGAGAGTGACGTTATTAAGGTATCCAATTACGTTCGGAACCTTGATTTTGCAAAAACGAATAAATAAATGGATAATATTTATGATATTTAGTGTCACTTAGATTAGAAAACGTATATAAAATTGTTTTAAAAATATTATTACAATAAAAAATTATTTAAGTACAATATTTTGACAAAAATGAACATAGAATGACTCATTTCAAAACGTTCTCCTTTTGTGCAAAATGCTTCTATTATAATAACATTTTGCCTGTATATAGCTCAGATCTCTGTACAGAGGCTGAACTAAAAATTTTAAATACATAGCTTAGAATTGGATTTATCCATATTTTACTACAACAGAGGGGAGAAATTTTAAGAAAAAAACGCCGATAATTATTTCAATTGGTGGCAACTCTGAAAATAATGTGAATTTTTCAAAAATCCTAGTTCAGACTCTTTGGAGAGAAGTCTTTACTTTGTATAAGCAAAATATTATGATAATAGAAGCATTTTTTATAAAAGGAGAACGTTTTGAAAAAAGTTTATTCTAAGCTAATATTTTGCCATAATATTGTATTTAAATAATTTTTTTTGTCATTATGTCCTTAAAACAATTTTATATATGTATTCTAATCTATGTGACACTAAATATGAAAATTATCCATTTGTGCGTTTTTTTTAAATCTGAGTTCCGAACGTAGTCGGATACCTTAAACAATCAATACATATATATATATATATATATATATATATATATATATATATATATATATATATATATATATATCAACATACGGAACAAGATCTCCCTGATCTCTTGGCATCTGATGGACTGACCAATACGGCTCTATTTGCGGATGACCTTGCCATCTGGTGCAGCACACCAAAGAGGGATCAGTCCAAACTAAATACCATCCTAAATCCGACCCTTGAAAGATTACACCTTTGGTGTATTGAAAATAATATGACTGTAAACCTAAAGAAGACTACTTGTCAGTTCTTCACTTTAAATAGACAACCATTCAGTCCCCAATTGGTTTATAACGGTATGCCTGTTCAACAGAGTGATGTTTCAATTTATTTGGGTTGCGCTCTTGATAACAAATTGAAATGGACTAAACATGCTGAGCTTGTTGTTTCTAAGGCAAGAAAGCGGCTCTCCATTCTTAAAAGATTGACCGGAGTTAAATGGGGATGCAATAGGGATACCTTAAATACAACTTACAAGACATATATTCAACCAGTTCTAAATTATTGCAATGAGGTGCTGATCTCTGCCTCAGAGAACGTTAGAAAACTTCTTGACACTTTCCATAACCAAGCCCTTCGCATGATCACTGGCGGAGTTAAAACTACTCCAGTTCTTGCCATGCATTTACTTTGCGACCTTTAGCCATTCACTAATATAATTGAGAAGAATGCTGCTATTCTCTTCAATAGACTTATTAGACTCCCAAATAATTCATTCTGGCGGGACTATGATTCCGATGGAGGACGTAATCTTAAGACTCAAAAGGGCTTTATTCAATGTGTGTTCGTGAGAACATTCAATATAAAGTCATTAATGATGTGCCCTTTGAATTACTGTCTTTTGCTAACCCACTCGACTACGCAACACTCGACATCAGATTGGACCTTGTTCTGAATGTGAGAAAACGTGATCTAAGTCCAACTGCTCTTCACGCTATAGCTTTGGAAACTATCAATACCCGCTTCCCACCGGAGGAGTGGCTTCACATTTACACAGATGGCTCACTCTTGGACTTTGCCCAAGGCGCTGGCATTGGTGTTTTTAGTCACCTCTTCTCCTTCTATTTACACGCCGGCCCTTTGACAACTCACTTTGATGGTGAGGTTGAAGCTATACATATAGCCCTTCAGCAACTTGCTGTTCGTCTCCCCATTGAAAGAGCTGTAATTCTTTCAGATTCTACTTCTGCCCTTCAGGCTTTGTCCAACTATAATGAGAATAATTGTTTACGTGGGCAGAACTGTAGAGAACTCATGGGAAAGATAAAAGGAAAGATCGTCTTTCAATGGGTACCATCCCACTGTGGTCTTTGGGGAAATGAGAGGGCAGAGAGACTTTTTGGCAAAAAAGGGAACGGGTATCCTTCAGAACTTTCGCAGAGACCTGACACTTCATTCTGTCAAACTGGAAATTAAAAGGATTTTTAGGGAATCATTTCGCCTTACAGCTTCTCGTGTTGCTCGTGATAAACCTTGGAGTACACTATGTAAGAAATCCCACGGTATTCCAAGTTCTCCTCGTCCTGCTGCTGTGGCTAAATTTAGACTTTTAACCGAACATGACTGCCTTTGTGCTCATCTGTTTCGTTTTAACTTAGTGACTTCACCTATCTGCGTTTTGTGTGACACTGGACAAGACATGACTGCCGCTCATTTGGACGAGTGCTCTGCACTGAATGATCTTAACTGCATTGTAAAAAGGTATTGGAGAGCCCGTTGCCTAATGACCTGATGGTCAATGGCTTGGCATTTGTAAAATAAAATAAGTAAAACATACGGAACAATAATGTATTCGAAAGTGGCAAACTTTTACAACCTCGAAAATATTTTATTTAAAATGCATTAATTGATTGCTTATTAACGCACGAGGGTTACTGGCGATAGACCTCATAATCTTGAACCACGGTCAAGTTTCGAGAACAACGCATGAGCTGGTACCTCATTATCCAAACTTCCACATTACCAACGTGAGGACTTTGAGTCTTGACAGATTTAACATGCATCAGACGGCGGGTCTTTAATGGCACCAGAGTTCGAGTACACACACATTATTCGACCAAAGCAACGTCACTCTCGAGTTAACGACCATGTCCACTCAACTACGGCGACCTCATAATAAAATGGACACAAAACCACAATTTGTTTATTATTCGTTAAATTGTGAAGTATTTATTAACAATTTTTATATCTTAATTATTTTTCTCATGAATCTAGGTTTAAATTTTTTTATCAACATCTGTAACTCATAATTCACTTTAATTTCATCTTAAGCAACTCGTTGAAATGGTTCTCACCCTACAAAAAAGACTCGCACGTAAATAATTAACTGCAGCTTGCTCACCTACGGAGATTCAATCATGACTATATCTCTTAAAATTAAAATCTCAGCGTATTTAAAGTAAAATTACATGAGACATTCTCGTAGGATATCTTTCCACCAATCACAAGGTTCATCTACGGAAGTCATGTGAATTTCAGATCTTCTGGGAGCCACTTCATATAAAAGCTCCCGTTCTTAGGGAAAATTCTCCGGCAGCATATATAAATGGATTTTCATACTTCCTGCTTGCATATATAAAGCTGCATTAAGTTTCTGCCTATCATCATTTGTTCTATTTTGTATATGTGTATGTTCGCTGACTAAGTGAAATGTTCTGCTACATCAAATAAATGTGTATCAAGATTTCAACAAGCTTACTCCATTCTGCCAACAATATTTACATCCACAAATTAATAATGGAAATTTAATTAAGCAAATAATTCCCACCACTCCAGTACACGACATATATATTTCCTCTTTTTTTTATAGTGTTTCGATAAAATCACGCGAGAGATTTTAATAAAGATCATTCTCTAGTTGTCGAAAAACTGCGCCTGTTTGTTATTTTTATCACAAATGAGACTATTAATTAGTTCAATCTTTAGTACTTAGTAGGGACAAAACAAAAGTGATTAATGATGTAAATATTTAACTAATCTTAAAGTTATCATTAGTAATTCAAAATATATGTTTTCTGGTTTATTATCTTATATAACTGTTGACATTTCAGAATATTTAGAAGAATTTCTCAGTTATTAAAAAAAGGCATTTATCACAAATTTTTAATTGATTTTCATACTTTGAATTAAAAGAGAAAAAAGGTAAAAAACAAACAAACAAACAAACGTTGACCTGAACATGAACGTTTTTTATTCTGTATAGTTTTCCTTTAATAATAGAAAACGAAATCAGATTATGAACATGGGAGCATTGCAATAATTTAAAAGTATAATACACCACAAATGCTAACGAAAATGAGTATCACAAATAAATTCAGAGTTAAAAGTTAGTCACTCTTTTCTAACATCACTTTTCTGAAATTCAATTTTTGAAAAATTATTTTCTAAGATATGGTCAAATTACCAGTCTATATGAGAAAGTCTTGAGCAATTTTTCCTTCAGCCCTTTTTTTTTTTAGTTGATATGATACTTGGTCTTCGAAAACCTAGAAATTACGAGATTTATAATGTAGCCACAGATAAACTGTTTTTTTAATGTTGATTTTATATTCCTTAAATCAGTGTTCACCAACCTTTTTATCGCCGCGGACCGGTCAATGTTGGATAATTTTACCGCGGCCCGCTGAGGGGGAGGATGTTTATTGTTTAGATTTTAGATTATTTTGTTTTAATTATTTTATTTTAATTGTATTTAAGCGTGCCTTCAGAATAAAATATAGCAACACCAAAAATGAATATAAAGTGATTTACATAAAAAGTAGCACAAAACCCAAGAAAAATATGCCGCAGTAAATAAAATAGAAATAATTAAATGTTTCTTGTGCGGACCGGTACTGGTCCGCGAACCGGGGGTTGGAGACAGCTGCCTTAAATTATTAAAACTCTTTAACAATTAACAACTTTTTTTTTAAAAAAAATAATTTTAAGTACCATGAGCTATATATACAAGAATATTTAACAAATTATAAAATTAATTAAGAATTATACGTTGGAGCAAAAAATAGCAAATTAACTTTTCTATTTTTCTTTTAAGCAATAAAAAATTTTAGCGCTTTTTCTTTTAATCTATATTTTTTATTTTCACAATGAAATTGTAGTTAAATACGAGGGTCAGTAAGAAAGTTAGTTGTACTGTTTAACAGACAGCAAAACAGGATCGAAATTTTACGATATCGTTTTTTTTTGTGTCCTAAAAAATTTAATAAAAAAATCTGTTTTTTAAAGTAATTATTTCCATTTTTTAAACATTTATCGGGACTTGGTACAAAGCTTTCAATACTTTCTACAAATAAATCCCGTCCATTCTCTGATAACCATTCTGGGGTTGAAACTTTCACCTCGTCTTCTGAGTTGTATATTCACTTTGTAAGTTCTCTTATGAGACCAAAAACATGCAAGACACAGGGTGATAGGTCTGGGCTATAATGAGGGTGATCACACACTTTCTACTTAAACCTCAGAAATTCGCTCAATTATTTTGTTTTGATCTATATGACCATGTTAAAAATGTTGCATCATTTCTCGATAGCTTGATGATGTGATATTCAAATTTAACCATGCACTTCATGAAATTTTTGACCAACTCCTCTCTCTTCTGTTAATGATCGACCTCCCCCCTTAGAATGTGTCGTGATCTACCACTAAAATCTTGACATTTAACACTTTTAAACTTGTGTCTATTGTGCTAATAATTGAAAATAGAGAGGAAGTATTAAACCAACATGATATTTCTTAAAAAAATATTTGTTAATTTAAAAATAGCCACTGAAAAATAATTTCTTCTTCTTTTTATCGTACCCCTGCTTCTTCATGTACCAATTAAACGTTCATAAATTGTCTCCAGACGAAAATAACGATAATGAGTCTTCATCATGAGAATATCAGTAAATGAACATTATTTAGTCTTTGTGAGTTTTAAATATGAAAAAGCCGATTCACACAGATTAATGTACAAATTCAAAACACGTGTAGATATGTATCCGTTATGGCTTAGCTAATTTTTTCAACTAACTTATTTGCAAAGTTCTTCTCAAGTTATTAAGCTTCTAGGGTTAGGTCAGCTTACGGAATTTTAATTTTATTTGTTAGTACAGTGAGACCCCGCTTAACGCGGGGTATACGTTCCATCAAAGTAGAGCGGAATACGAAGCTGCGTTAAACGAGGTTATCTCATCATGTAAATAAAGGGGTTATGAGAAGATGGGTGGAAACTGGTCAAGTATTTTACCGTTAAATTTATTAATTATGTGTTTTTATAACAATAAAACAAAAATTTATTTCTTACAAATATAGAACCATTATAAACGACTATACATATAAAAATAAATAAAATTCTGAGTCAGTATGTTTACATTCCCGATCATTCAGTCTCTTCTGTATTTTCAATTTTCTGCCTTTTTATCAAGAAGGTAGATTGGCTTAATAGCATATTGCATTCAATTTTGCCTTCACTCCATATAGAAAAAGTCGTTTTTCTATTTCCTCTATTGTATTATTTCTAGAACGAATAATTCTAGTTGCTGAGCTTGTCGTAGTTGCAGTTGCCTATGACAGTATTTTTTTCTTTATTCTTAAGAATGGTCCTTATTGTTGAAGTTGCTAAACTCAATGCAACACCAATTTGAGATTGACGTTCATCAGTATCTAATCTTTTAATCACTTGCATTTTAGTTTCTAGTGAAATGCTTTTTCTTGTTGTTTTATTTTCGTGTTTTTTTATTATCACTCATGATAAAAACTAAAAATCATAATGTTTGTCACTATAGCAATCGTTATATTATATAAATTTATACTTACAAAAACGTCAGCAAATATTTGAAACGATAAAAATACGTTCGTATAATACCTCAGGAAAGAAGAAACACAGATAAACTGCTTTGGATATCTGGAAGCCTAAGGCTGCGTACAATTTCAGTGAATCTTACTATTCAAATAAAACAGCGTTAAACCGAAGCAGCGCTAAATGAAACAGCGTTAAGCGGGGTCTCTTACTGTATTATCATCTCTTCTTTTCTGGGATCGAATCAAATCTTGCTTTAAGACTGATGGAACAATCACGATCAATTGTCAGACCAATACTTATATAAAGGATGTTTAGACATAAAAATTGACGACATGTTTATAATTTAGCTTTTTATATTTAGTAATACGGTAATACGGATTATATATATTAAGGAAGTTAACCCTTTCACAAATAAGGGAAGCATTTTTCCCATTTTAAAATTGGATTTTGTCATATTCAGTTACAACCTTATTTGCATTATTTATACGGAATGTCAAAATGAAACGTATGCCAAACGTAACTACGTAACCGGGAATGTTTACAAGAAAAAAGCTGTCTTAATCAGAATTGGCGTTAATGATAAAATATTCGCTGACTATATACTTATACTCTGTTATTATTTTAGTTTATTTCGTCCAGTAATAATAAATTATTGTTTTCTCTAATGTTCCATATTATATGGTAAATATAATTTTGTGCAGTAATAAAGTATATTTGAACACATGAAAACAAATGCCTGATAATGAGAAATAGTTTTATGGAAATAATTCTATTATATTCCAATAACGCAGTGTTATGTATTTTTCTTATGATTTTTATTTGTTTTACATCTTAGTGAACTGTAACAAAATATAGTTACATATTAATATTTACTCTTAGGAACCTTATAGTCCTGTTTAGTAAATAGTAATAAAACATCGACGGCAAGACATTTCTTTTAATAGAATTTCATACCTTGGTGTATAAAGTAACATTTATGAGCTTTGCCGAACGAATAAAAAAGAAATAACTTCAATCTACGAGACATATTAAGGAGTCAAGAATCTTCATACATTTTGAAGGGCTCTCTCAAAATGTATGCAACAACAGTATAAAATCTATCCCATTCAGGTTTATGAAATGGAATTCTTCAAAACAATGAAAAAATACTACAGAAAATTCACAAAGAAAGAACGAACTTATATTAAATGCATATTTTACACACATAATCATATCTTCAGAAAGTACGTTTAAATTAACGAACTTCGTTGACATACAGCATAAATTTACTCAAAAAAAACGTTAAGAAGGAAGTTAATCCCTTAAGTGAAATAAAGATATAAAAAGTGTTGAGTTTCATCCGTTATTTATTAATTAGAAAATTTCCAACCGTGTCTCTTCATACTTGACCGACCGAAGAGCATTTCAATTTATCTTAATTAAATAAAACACAAACTGAAAAGGAAAAAAAATGCTCAACGATATAACGGGTGAATGTCATCTCTATATTAAAAGAACTATTCTGTCATGCAAATGAAAAAGTCTCTCTCGCAAAGTTCTCTCAAATGAATATGCCCTCACTTAATTGAAGGAGAAAAAAAAAATCTTTCCGCCGTAATTTTTCAAGTTGAACCCGAGAGCAAGAGGAAAGGAGAACAGATTTATAAAAAACGAACAACGATAGCCTTTTTTTAAAACAAAGAGCTTTTACAAAAAAAAATGATAATAACTCTTACGACTTCATCATCCAGTCAAGAATGCTGACAGTTCATTAGTTACGTATAAGTGACTAAAAGGAAACATGACGACTTTTCGTACAGAATAATTGGGAGAGAAGTATTCTTAAATATATATAGTCGAGGACATTTTCCTCAAAAGAATACGCATTAAAAGAGTTCACTTCGTTTTTACATCTTAATACTTTGACAATTGAGTTGATTGGATTGAATTGATTTCGTTAACGAGAGAAAATGTGTCATTGGAAACTAATTGTTTATTTTTTTTTATGTGCCATCATATCTGGCCGATAGCTATTCAATAAGAGTAGATAACAAAACGACTTTCATTTTATGATTAAAAGGAAGGGAAAAGATTTTGTTTCTTCCTTTCCACTTTGGTAAATTCTTCAGAAATAGAAATAATTTGGGAGTCTCAAAGAGGATTAAAGAGCTTCGTAGAAATAATAGTCTTTACGATGCACTCTCTGATCTTTCGATAACACGCGACTGTAAAAATGATTGGTGAAAGGTTGACGACTTAAGAATTAAAATGCTCATATATGGAAACAATGTTCGAAAGGATGGAAAGAAATAGTAAGAATGGTGTTATGTTAATAATGTACAATGCAAATTATGTTATGAGATATATTTGCTGTTATTTTACAGTTACAGTAGAGTCCTGATAATTCAGTCTAATGTGGACCGAAAGATGACCAAGTTTGTGAAAATGCCTGGTTGTTGAGAATGGGATTAAAAAAGAATAAGTGTAAATGCTTCCTCTTAGAAAATATTGTACTGCACTTATATGTATGTATTGTTTGCTTGAGAATACTACAGACAAGTAATGTATATAAAAAAATTTTAGGTCAACAAAGAAAATTTTGTTTTAGCTATTTTTTATTAAATATATAGTTACAAAATTAATATAAATATGTACATACATATGACAGAATCACAATATTAAGTGGCAAAATAGAAAATAGATTTTCCTTGCAATTTACCATTTTCCTTTCTACATAGGATGTTGGACTATTATTTTTGTTTGTTACTATTTATTCATTAATTAAATTTAATTATTCAAATAAAATTGAATAGTAAAAAAAATTACTTTCTCAGAAATTAGACCATCCCATGTGAGATTCGAACCCACGACCTTTATATTACATGTTGAACGTGCTATCCATTGCCCTACAGGGACACAACGAACAATTTTCGTTTCTATATAGGCTGTTGGACTATTATTTTTGTTTGTTACTATTTATTCATTTTTTAATTTAATTAATGAATTAATATTTGAAAAAAGTTTAAATAAATGTATTTTAACTTGAGTGGAAGAATAAAAAGTATTTTATTAACAATTGAAAATTTGAACAAGATATATATATAGGGAGAGAGAGAACTAATTGCAGGAATTGAAAAATAAGCTGCCCAAATACCCATACAAAGGAAGAGTACGTACTTTATGAATGCATAGAACATTTTCTAAATGAAAATGAAAATTAATGAGCATTTAGTATACAGTAATACCTAGAAAAATACTTTATGAAGGTATAAAGCTATCTATAATGAAAACTAAGTAACCTGCTTCGCCAAAACTGACTTCTTTTTTGGTAAAGGAATGCATGTCTTTTTGTGTTCCGTACAGCACTTAGCGTTTTCCTGCATCGTCACAAAGATGACGAAGGAACAGTGAGTCCATTATCGACGCACGAATACTGAAGGGTGGTTTCGACAGTCTTTAGACTCTCACTAAGTAATATTTTATGAATTTGTACGATATCTTCAACTTTAACAACTTGATCATTTTCCTGCCTTTTTTTTTATTAACTGTGACAGCAGTAATAATTTCTGCATCAAACATAATGAACCGGTTTCTTCGACCTGCAAGGGTGATACCGAGTTATCCGGTCTGCCGGGTTTAGGACTCTATTGTATTTCATTTTAGAATTTCTTTTTCAATTCTTGCTATTATAGCTCACACTTTCTATATATTTATTTATTTATCTTAGTGGAATTTTCAATCGTTAATAAAATACATTTTAAAGCCCTCCTTTGAGCTGAAATTTTATATACATGATTATTTTGGATGACAATACAGTAATTTAATTATAATTTATAAAAATTAATTGATTAAAACTAATTATTCAAAGAATTACAAATACAGCCACGTTGGCATCATTTTTGGCGACTTGGGTCAAAACTTGAAAATGGTTTTTTTCCTCTCATTTTAAAGCGCTCATTTGCGCTGAAATTTTCTACACACTATTTTTTCGGTAAAAATATGATAATTTAATCATAATTAATTAAAAGTAATTGACTGATACTAATTATTTAAAGAATTACAGATACAGCCCCTTTGGTTTTATTTTTAGTGACTTGGGTCAAAACTTTAAAAGATTTTTTTTTCTCACGTTTTAAAGCATTCAGTTGAACTGAAATTTTATATACACGATTGTTTTGGATGACAATACGATACTTTAATGAGAATTAATAAAAATTAATTACCACACTTAATGTTGGGATTCTGTCATATGTATATGCATATTTATATTAATTGTAACTATTTAATAAAAAGTAGCTAAAATAAAAAATTCTTTGTGTTGATCTAAGTAGGAATTGACTTAAAAATTTTATATATTACTTGTATTTTTTCTGTCAATCCTTCTACTTCTAGAGAGTTCATGTTTATTTCCTGAAACTATACCTATAAATTTCGAAAAGTCGAAGGGAACTTAGTTTTCCAATTCAATATCTAACGGGATATTTGAACATAATTGAGATGAAATATTTATTTTGAGAGATGCTTTAATTCCTAAAGAGACATAACCCTAACAACTGCTACAGATTCAATGTGATTTTATATGAAGTACAACAATTCAGTTCAACACAATTAGGATTCAGTTGTATAACTTGCATATCTTACTTCCTGAGTAAAATTAGTCTTTTTACCCCAAGTGCTACCTCTCAAATTGAGACCTTGTGTGAACTAAAAAAGAGTTTCCTTCTGTTCCTACTACGTCTTGAGTGAGTCTGAATTGTGGTCATATCTAATAATCATAAAAATCAATTAAACTGTTTAAGAATTGCAAAGTAATCGTCGGATTAGTTAGATTTTAGTTTGTTGTCAAATTCGAGAAATATTAGAGGTCATTGATAACGATCTAAATTTAGTACTAAGGGAAAGATTTGCCTTTTAGGAAAGATTTTAACTAGGGGAGATGCCTTTTTCTGAAGAATTTTTTAAGGAATATAGTTTTTTCTTAAAATTTTAATAGAATAAGAAATAAAACTTGTCATTCAAGGAAAAAAAACATAATAAAAGCCTGTGCTAATCGATTTCAGGATGTCAACAATTAGAGAGAGGAAGGTTATATAAGGAACGCGACTAACAAATTTCATATCTTTTTTTTTCTTCCTACGACATCTTTACCTTTTAACGTAACTAATGAAGAAATTTCTATGAAGATATATCTTTATTAACTCAGATGTACGTAAATAGTTTAAACACTCTTCAAATTTAACATATTTTAAGATGCATAACAGTTGCTATATATATAGAGAGAGAGAGAGAGAGAACGAACTATATATTTTAAATATTGTCTTTATTGCATGATTTTCCCAATTCACACTCATACATAGGAAAATGTCCGGTATAATTTGTATTGAAAAATTATTTTACCAACCTTTCTGTGAGCTGAAAAAAAGTTACTTTGAAATCAATTTTATTTATCACCTATACAAAACATTTTTGCTTTTTTAATTAATCTACCCAAAGAGTTAAGCACATTCGTTGACAACTAGTTTACCATAGTGGCAAAGAGCATCATCGCCTTTGAGAGGCATATGTCCCTTTGTTCACGTAATAAAAAGTGCTTTTTTCCCAGGTATAGAAATTTAAGTTGGCATTACTTTCCAAGATGGCGACCGATTTAACAGCTGTCAAGTGATTTATTCTCAGTTAGGTTTGGCAATTCATCAAAACGATCATCAAGCAAGGCGTAGATTCGTCGAATGGGCCCAAAACGAGATTGCCGTTGTTCCCGATTTTCATAAGCGAATTTTGTTTAGCGATGAAGCGCACTTCTGGTTGAATGGCTGCGTCAACAAACAAAACTGCCGCATTTGGAGTGAAGCTAATCCACAAGTGTGTGTCGAAACACCGTTACATCCAGAAAAACTGACTGTTTGGTGCGCTTTATGGGCTGGTGGAATCCTTCTTCAAAAACGATGAAGGCCACAACGTTCCAGTCAATGGTGATCGGTATAGAGCCATGATTACTAACTTTTTCATTCCTGAATTGAACAATCATGATGTCCAGGAGCTGTGGTTCCAACAAGATGGCGCAACATGTCACACAGCTCGTGCCACAATCGATTTATTGAAAGACACGTTTGGTGACCGCCTAATTTCACGTTTTGGACCTGTGAATTGGCCTCCAAGATCTTGTGATTTAACACCGCTAGACTATTTTCTGTGGGGCTATGTAAAGTCATTGGTCTATGAGGATAAGCCACAAACGCTTGACCATTTGGAAGACAACATTCGCCGTGTTATTGCCGATATACGGCCACAAATGTTGAAAAAAGTCATCGAAAATTGGACGTCCAGATTGGACTACATCCGAGCCAGCCGTGGCAGTCCTATGCCAGAAATCATATTTAAAATGTAATGCCACAAGATTATCTTTCGAATAAAAAAAAAATTCATGTCAATCGAATAATACATCGTTGTTTTATTGCAATTTAAAGTTCTATACCTCTAAAAAAACACCCTTTACATGAGTATATATTTGGTAGATGCACGGAATATGTGTAACTAAAAAGGCAATACACAATTAAATTACTGTATTGAATGAACCCCTTTATGTGAATCAAGTCATAAAAAAGTTTCTTCAGAGAGATTAACTGGAAATAGAGAGAGAGGTGTAATGTTTGTCATTTGAATGGCTAACTTACACAGAAAGAAATAGGTTACTATAACAGAAATTTATAATTGGCAGATTCCTCAAAATAAAAGATAAATGGTCTTGAAATCTGTAACGATTCAGTTTTAGATACTGCTTATCTTAATGCTTTTCTTCCACAACACTCGCAATTGTTTTCAAAGAACTGTAATCTCTGTAGGATCAGCTGGCATGTTGCGGTATTTCTCATATCGTATATCTTGTCAAATATGCTATTTGCAAATCAACTCTTATATTGTTCACATTTCACTTAAAAATAAAAAATTCTCGAAAACTAACTGTTTTGGAGAAATAAAATTTGTATAAACAAATAAGGCAACGCTATATAATCCCTCTTAGTTTATTTCTTATTTTTTTAAAAATTTAAACTTAAATAAGAAACCGGTTCGGGAAACTGGGATTATTAGTACAAGTCTCAAATTCAATCTTATACTACAGGAACGCAATCTCATCACAATAAATATAATAAGTAAATATCATTGATAAATATCTTAAAAACTCAGTTTAAGATGAAAAAAATTTCTTCACTATTCTTTTGACAGAATTTTGGATGAACTTAAAATTTTTTTTTTGTAAAATTAAATAATTAGAGCTGTACAAACACATTCCCACTAAAAGTTTCCGAAAAGGTAATGAATGACCATTGGTTATATCTCTATCAAGAATATCGAATTTTATTTTCTGAGACATACTTTAAATAATATAATTATAATTACTATTAAGAATTATACTTTGTGAAGATATTTCAAGAAACCATACTCGAAAAATAATTGTTTACAAACAAATATCAAACAATCTCAATTGATTTTACATGATTATCATTTAAAATAACGTAAGGTTATGTAAAAAATCGAAATAGGCATTGAATACATAAAATGATGACATTGAAACAGTTAATTCTATTGAAGAATAGTTTTCTGTTTAAAAATTCTGTGTATTTAATATTTAAAAGGCGTTGCTACGGTAGAGTATAAAAGTTATTGGATTCTGATTTGGCACACATTTTCAATCACTTTCAGACACTAAAGAATACTCTTCAATGTTGTTGTGATTTATTATAATTCTTTCTTAATTTTTTATTATTCTTTATTTATGTTTTTTATTTGCTTTTATTTTCATTATTACATGCTCTTTTATTAACGCTCATCTTTTTTTCCCGTTGATGGTACCAGTGGTTAAATTATTTTGTAATTTTTGAGTTCAAAACCTTCTCATTTTTTAATTGTATTCAAATCTTTATTTTCCACCAAAATATTTTTTATAAAAAACTTCTATATATAGTTCTTAAGCTTCCTAAGTAAACATTAAAACAGATTTTTTGAAGTATTTTGGGTCAATTTTATCCTTGTCTTCTTTCCTGTAAATGCTCTGTGGTCGCGTAGCCTATTGGTCATGGTCATGAACTGGTGGCCAGTGTTGTCGAGAGTTGCGGGCTCGAATTCTAGAGCTACTGAACATCCACCGTGTAGGGCTCTAATACACGTTAAATAATCATTGCTCAAAGCAGTGGAGCACACAAATCCGGAGCCCCCCTCCCAAAGCCCTTGATTTTTCAATTGAATATAATCCTATGTATATAGTACATAAAATTTAATTAAGTATTTGTTAATACTAATTAATTTTATTAATTAATGCTAACTATTTATTCAATAATTAATTTTTTATTGTTTTTTGTTTCCGAAAATCGAAAAATCAAAAGAATATGCTGGGCGGCTTATTGGAGCATGGCACGAGAATGGTGGACTTTTGATCATATGTTCCCTCTCCCTTCAAAAATTCCTGTGTGTGCCACTGTCTCAACGTCCTCACGTTGGCATGGTGTGAAAGTTAGGAGAGTGAGGTGCCCGATCCGGTGTTCTCCTCGTTATTTGACCATGGCGCAAAATTACGAGGTCCGTCACCAATAGCCTTCGAGTTGTTTTAGAGTGCGTCATTATGAAGCACTCACTGCCTCATTATAGCTACCGTTTTGGAAGGTTCTCGTTGATGGGTTGGCTTCAGATTTCTGATGTTTAGATTTTTATTTAGTATTTATCAAATTTATATTTTTGTTTTTCTTACTTTTGGGTATGTAGATTTCTCTGCTACTACTATAGTATTTAAAATTTTTATTCTCAGAAATTATTTATAGCCTTACAAATAAGTTTTCGTACGCTATTTTCTTTTCTTTTCCAGTAAAGTAATACAGGCAAATATGGGGGAAGTTTGGCACCCTTAAACAATATTCAACCCTACAATCTTAGTTTCTGAAAGTACAAGTTGGCAGTGTATTACTGCGACTATTAAAATATGACCTATACTGTCTAGATATACACTGGTCTCCAAAAGTTAATATTCAACATGTTTTGGGAAGTTCATCATTAATATTTAGAGAACGATTCTCCCGTGACTACACCAGATCAATTTTCGCAGTATGTGAAGTCAGTATGGCCTGCCATTATTTCCCAGTAAGTTTTCAAAACACTCTTTCCTTCAGTGATGAAGAATATAGCAATGGCGGTAAGATTCAATACTGATTTTCTCTTATCTTCCTTATAACTGAAAATGTTGTATTTTCGATCATTTTATTTTTGTACTATGTGTTACATTTTTTTAATGAGTTAAGCTTTGATATCCCTTGTCCTTTTTGTTGTTACACTTTGTATGTCCAGGATATAATATAGGAATGCTTTTAACATGCATAATTGCGTTCAAAACGAAATGCGAGTTTTTTTAAACATTTTAATAATGGCATAAATATCTAATTGAAAAATTTATATTTATATTATATTGAATGTGAGAAATTTATACATATGAAGTATTTCCCCTAGAAATAAAACAACTCCGTACTAACTTAATTGTATTTATAAACATTTTCAATGATTACAATCATTTTAACGACAAAAGTGTTAACTACTATTAATCTGAACAGCAATTATAGCTCGAAAAATTATAATATAGCTCCTAAGCCAAAGTCTTAGAATTTGTTTAGTTGTATGTGTTATGAAATTCGGAAAAACTGCCGATTCATCTCTCTCTCTCTCTTTATATATCCTTAACATATTTAAAAAACATATTTATGTATCATTTTATAAGAAGCTCAGCACTTCAAAATGTACAGCAAAAATTTAATGTATTTTTTTTTTCAAATGCCAACAATACTTTTGCCGAACAGTGAATTTAGACTCCAATCGAACAAAGTATGTTGGAATTCATTTCCAAAGGGGTGGGGGACAAGAACTATTTTTTGAGTGAGACTGCTACGAGATGACAAGATTATTATTATTAGAGATTCTAAAAAATTTCCTTTCCACTATCATTTTCTCTTTGCATCTGGATTTTTTGGCGGTGTTTGGGAACAGCAACTTTTCTAACTGGCTCAGGATTATATGTATATTTACCGTCTTTACAGTATCGCCTTTAAAATAATATTATATTTGAAATATTTCATATATAATTCTGTTTTTTACCTTTAGGTATTCATAAAATTAAGTGAAATGTTTGCGAAGAAATGTACCACATCATGCTATGAAAATATTTAGATATATATTTTTGCTTAAAAAAATCTTGTGCGGGTCATTCATCAACACATAATTTTTTTTAATAGCTTTTAGAATAAGTATTATTTTTCCACCGACTGATGTTATTATACATGATTTTTTTCTCGAGTAAAGATATTGGGGTAAAATTAGTATCGTATAGCTGTGTGCTTCTCTCTCAAACTTTCAATATGACCCAATTTTTAGTCATAATTTTCTTCACGCCCACCTCCCCCATACACTAATAATACACTGAATTTAATATTAATGTACTTTGTCGTAAAGCTACAATACGACTTTAATTATAAACCGTACAAATTAGCAAGATAAGTATTAAATTTTTAATATATAATTTTATATATAACAAGCTCATGGAGTCACTGGTAATTGTTAACCTTGTTCTTAAATTGGTTTTTTTAAATTAATTACTAAATACACACACACATTGTACAGTACTAATACATTTACAAATATATTATTATATCAGTATAAATGCGTATTTCGTTTTTTATTATGTCAGAATGTATTTTGTTTTGCTTCCTTTCAGTAAATTAATAATATTTTTAAATAATGTTTTGTTTTTAACTTTTCAACTATGCTCGTATTTGTTGGGTTATCACGCGTTCTAGGGGGTGCGCGCCCCACAGTTTAAGGAACGCTGTCGTATAGCGATTTTTTTGCCAACAACAATATAACGGTAAATAAACAATATGCATAAACTGTAAGTCCTTGAGTTTTGCTTTATATTTCTGATATTCAATAGTGAAATTTTGATATCCTGATGAAATTGCTGTTATTGGCTGGAAGACCTCGGAACTTAATATCCCGAGTATAAAGAGCAGCTAAAATCTGGACCGCAAATCATTACGTACACTGATCTTTTATGTGTCGTTTTTATTTAATGACCATGCGTTATGTTTATGTACCTTATCACCAGCTGCTCTTTTCTTAACTTGAATAAAATTTTAATTAAACATATTCACGTCTGGTTAAACAAACTAAAACAACACAGAAGAAATTCTCTTAAAAATATGCTCGTTCCACAAGACTACGCGTTTCTGTAACATATTTTCTTATATCAATAACGTTTAGTTGGTATTTGTTAATTTTGGCTTTTGTGGCCATGGTTGTCGTGTCAGCGTGCTTTCTGTCCAGTCGGGGGTACCAGTCACGGGGACACTGAAGATCGTGGTTCAAAATTACGAAGTTTATCGCAATAGTTCTATTAAAATATTGAGATGCGTCGTTAATAGACAATAAATCAGCCCTTTTTATCTTGTACAGTTTATGAAGAGGGTACGATAAAAATACCCAAATAAGTTTTATTTCATTCAAAATTATTTTAAATGACCCTGGAGAGAGAATGAAATTAAAGTTCTTATTAGCATAGGTGATATGAGAGAGAGTTTAATATGATATCCATGCTTTAAGCTACATCCTCAAGTTCTGTAATAATTAATATTTTAATTATGAGAACAATGAAAATTGATAAAAAAAATGCTGACAACAGTATTTTAAGATAGTTCGATTCCTCTACCTACATTTACTTCTCGTGCTAAAATCATAAATATTATATTTTGGTAAGATAGATGTCACAGAACTTTATCTTAACAAAATCCAAAGCTTTCGATAGCAAAAATCCAGATTTCTAAACCTTATAACAGCCTTATAATTCCTTATATCAGCCGACAGATCAATTTCATTACACATTCAGAGTAACAGCTTAAATAAAAACTTTATCCAAATCTCAACAATGAATAGCTACTATAAAAACAATACGTATAAAAGATAACAAATTTTTGAGAATTTAAATATTTAATATATTATATTATAGATTTATATATGTTAATATTAAACTTATACGTATAACGGTAATTTTTTCATTACATCGTAGTAATTCAGCAGTACTACTTTTTTTAAGATTTTGATTATTTGAGGGGTTATTCATGCTCAGGGGTTAATTTTCAGTGTAACTTACTTGGAAATATAAAAAGCCGTTAAAAGTCTTGCGCTCACATTAGCATTAGATAATTTTTTAAAAATTCCAGTATATTTCTCTGTTTCAATTATAAGATTTGATTGTCTTCTTCAATTTTTTAAAATAGATTTACGCTGTAAATAAATGTAAGCTGAAGAGATAGAAAATGCCATGATGCACTCCCGTTTAGTAAAATACTTGTGTGAGGCACGTTAGAGTTTTCGGAGAGAAATATTGGCATTATTACTCCAAAAAGAATTATATTTTCTCACAATTTTCGCACAAAATACTTTATCATATCGAACATTTTCAACATTGTGCGTGAGTTTTACCTCATACCTAAAATGAATATCTTCCTAGAACATAAATTAGTGACACACAGAAGTTTTAATATCACTCGGGAAATGCATAAAATCGATCCATTCCAAAGCTGTAAAATTAATCTCCGGAGAAAATTGAATGCAACTTACCAGAAGGATTAATCAAATTTTCAAAATCGAGGGTCTGAGTATGACGGCACTAATCTCACGGATTTATTTTTGACGGGCACTCATTCCTTATTTCCTCTAGGCGGCTTATAATTATAATAATCTGAATTTAAAAACTAAATGTAAATTGTCGTTTTGATTTTTTTTTGAATTTTACCATTTTTATATTATACTAGATGTGTTGTAAATTGATTTGATTGCATGCAAGACATTTTCGAAGGAGCTGAATATCGAATATTAGAAGTCGATGCTGGTAAATATTTTCAAGATAGAGGTTATATAAGGAAAGGAGGAAACACGTAATTTGTTTGAAAATATATACAATTTGTACTAAACCAACCAATTGGAGGATAATTGCCATCCCAATCAATGCAATAATTCTTTAAATTCAAGATATGTAAAAAAAAAACATAAAATAATTTCACAAAATAAGCAGAAAAAAAATCACGTTCATATTTTAAGGTATCCGACTATTTTCGGAACCGTAATTTTGAAAAAGCATTTAAATGGATAATTTTTATGATATTTAGTGTCCCTTAGATTAGAATACATGTATAAAAATGCTTTGAGAATATTATTACAACAAAAAATTATTTAAGGGTAATATTTTGGCAAAAAAATGAATTTAAAATTACTTATTTTTAAAATAACTTCCTTTTGTGAAAAATGTTTCTAAAGTAATAATATTTTGCTTATATATAACTAAGACTTCTCCAGAGAGTCTGAACTAGTAAAAAGTTTACATTATTTTCAGAGTCATTAACAATTGAAATAATAATTATCGGTTTTTTTTGTTAAAACTTATCCACTCTGATGTATTAAAACACAGATAAATTCCCTTCTAACTTATACATTTCGAAAATCCTAGTTCAGATTTTGTACAGAGATTTGAAAATAGGTAATTCTACGTTTTTTTTTGCCAAATTATTTCATTTAAATATTTTTTTATGTAATAATATTCTTAATACAATTTTATACATACATGTACTCCAATCTAAATATCTCATAAAAATTATCCATTTATACGCTTTTGCGAAATCATAGTTCCGAACGTAGTCCGATACCTTAAAAAAGGTGTTTGTCTTAATTTTAACACTAAAAGACTGAAATTTAGTGTATACCATATATTGCCCAAAAGCAGACAAAATGGCTGAATTGTCAAAGAATGATTAATGTGTAAAGAAATTTGTTTAAAATTAACTTTAAACATTTTTTATGTTATTTACAGTCATATAACATGTTGTTAGTAAATATTAATAACAAAAAAAATTACTTCTCTCACTTGGAAAAGAAATATATTCAAAAAAAAATTCTAAGAAATTCTGCATTATATGTCATTGTTTTTCTAATTGAAATTAAAAAGCAGTCTAAATGACTTCCGTGGGCAATCTAGTATTAAAAATAAAATCATATTTTATATTACTGTAAATCAATGACACACACCTTTAGGGGTACATATTTGAAAAAGGAGAATACTAGATTTTCTAGAAAGAATCACACACACACATGCATATATATATATACACATACATTAATTCATATACATACATATACATTCATACATATATAAATGCACCCATACATTCGGCTGAATTTTTCGTTGAAAGAAATTAAGAGAGTGAGGTGCCAACTCAGACACCGTCTTCATTATTTGATCATGATTCAGAATTATGAGGTTTATTTCCAACAGCTCTCGCGTTGCTTCTAAGAGTAACGTTAATAATCTATCGACCACAATTCTCGATTCAGTGACTAGTTTAAGGTATCCGACTACCCAAAAATTATGATTTTTTTCAAAAATTGACAATTTTTTTATGATTTTTTTATATATATATATATATATATTATATATATATATATATATATATATATATATATATATATATATATATATATATATATATATATATATATATATAGGCCATCTTATTACCTTTATAACAATACCAAGTTTATTATTTTTCATTTACTAGAACAAAAACTACAAGTGTTTTAATAAAAGAAGATGCCATAACTTTACGCAAGATGTCAAACTTTAAAATGCGTTTTAATCGAAATGTGTTTCTTTTCGAAAAGCTCAAAGGGGGACAGCGATTGCTCAAAAAGTTTTGAAAATAATTTGCTGAAATTTTTTGTGAATGTTTTTTTAACAGTAGAAGTGTTTTGACCTTCAGATTTATCAATCACTGTTTTATTTCAAGATTTGCAGTCCTTTATGTGAATATAATCACTGTTTTTTTTAAACAATTTCATATGGTCACTAAGATAGAGGGCTCTAGTTTTTGTAAAAATTAAAATATCTATTATCCTGAAGGTCATTTCAAAAAGGAATTTCAAGATTACACATTAAAATTCAAAAATTGAAAATTTGTTCACAAAAAGTTTTTATACAGAGCGGGCCCCGTTTACGTAATTTTTGGTACATTTTCACCAGTTTTTTCCTCTTTTAATAATAATAATTTTTTTTTTTCTGTTTTCAATTTTACGATTTTTTCCTTAAAATATAGGGGAGACCGGGACAAGATGACGGATGTCATAATTTTTTCATTTTCTGCTAGGTAGCAAGATTAACCGAACACTACTAGCTCTCTTATTGGCCGTTCTTTAAAAAATAGTATAGAGAAGCCTAAATCTACATTTTTGTGTTAGTTGTGAAGCTTTGATTACTTACCGCTGCCCCGATATAACTTTTAAGCATGTATAAATAAGCTCTGCTATAGATACAGGCAAGATATATCATTTATCTTTCATATTTGTGAGTAACTTAGTTTAAATAGTACATATTACCACACGAATAAATATCAATTAATCGACTCCCTTCATGGAAATGGAAAATAATATTTTTTAAAAAGGCAGTCTGGGGGGCAAGACGACGAGCTCGTCATCTTGCCCCGTGTTTCGGAATTTATTAAACTAACTATGTTGTCTATTCTATTAAATCCTATAACGCTTGTCTGTGCTTTCGTCCGCTCAACCTTGCGCTTCTATCTCTTCAGGGGCTAACGGGTGCATCGGATCGGGGAATGTGTCGTTCGAAAGGGGGCGATTAGAGGAAGGCATTTTTGCTATCCGCTAACAACTTTATGGTAACTTATCCAGGACAAACTATCATAGACAAAAATATTGGTGAGAGTTTGAGCACCACTTACTTCAGAGCAGCCAGCTACAGTTGGAAATGTCGTTAAAGGGTTTAAAAATGAGGGATTGAGACTCATAATCCTCTTGTGTTTAGCGAACATAACTTTGCTGCTTCAAAAGCTACTGACCATGATGTTGTTGGTGATGAAATTGAGAATAATAGTGCTAATCCTCAGTCCCTGGTAGTAGAAAACCAACATATAAATCTTCCAGAAGAACCAGAACATATGGCAAATGCTGATTACGATGCTCTAAAGAAGCCTGTTAGTGTTTCTTTTTATTTCAAACCATTGCCTAAAACAACACAATGTCAGAAAAAAAAAGTAAGCTAAAGCATTGTTACAAGTACACCCCTCAAAGAAATGTTAGAACAAAGGGAAAAGCAGAAGGAAGGACAGGAAACTTTAAAAAAGCAAGGAAGAGAAGTCCGTGAATTTAAAAAGGGAGTAAAAAAACTCAAACTAAGTTCCTGTAGGCCTAATTCTATAAAATTAAGGCCAAACAGTCAAGTTGCATCAATTTCAAAGGATGGTGTTATAAGATGTCCTGCTTGTGAAGAGGAATATTGTGACCCTCCAACAGAAGAATGAATCCAGTGCTGTAAATGCCAAGTGTGGTGGCATGTAGAATGTTCCAATTACGAAAATGGCATTTTTATTTGTGACTATTGTTAGCTGCACAACTAAACACTTCAACTTAACGTTACAATGTATTACGCTTAGTTTGATACTTTGTAAGATGTAAAAACCCAGTTATCATTTTTCAAACCATGTAACATAGTCAAAAGATAAAATCTGTTCAACCTTTCTCAGTGTCGTCATCTTGCCCCAGAGTACTGGGGCAAGATGACAATTTGTTAAGGTTCTGAAAAAATAAAATTATTCTTTGTTTTTCTTATTTGAAAAATTAAATGGTAATGTATTTAATACTATACAAAGGACTACACCACACTCTAACACTTCATGTAAAAATAATTTTTTTATCCTTAAAAATAAATTAATAAACAACAAAAACTGTTAACATCGTCATCTTGCCCCGGTCTCCCCTATTCAATCAATCTAAAAATCACAAAAAATTCCCATATTTTTCCAAAAAAAAGTTGTCACAGGTAGTCGGATACCTTAATCTACGTCCGGTTAATTGGCTATTAACGTAGCACTACGATGAAACACGATGACTATTGGGGAAAAAAATTGGAATTTTTAAGGGGTCACGGTACGATTCAATTGACAAAAATCGGTCAAAAAGTCAAGTCTAATTTTTTTAACCTAAATTATTCTTTATATATATTTCTGTAACCTCACAAAATTTTAAGCTCTAAACTTAAAAAACGCAGAATTATTATAGCTTTTATGTTGGTTTTTATTCACATTCCTATTCAAATCAAAATTTTAAACGGACTTATCTCAGAAAGATAAAATAACTAGTTTGTCTTCATTTAAATTGCTAAGGCTTTTTTTCAATTGTGCCTAATGTGCTTTGAATTTTTTTACCTATTTCTAATAGTACATTTAACAAAAGTTGGTATGCATTTTTCAATCAAAGCAATACTTATTTTTTAAAAAAATAATTGAACTCAGAATTTGTACTTTTTTTAAGGAATTTTCAACAAGTATTCATAAAAAGAAGTATTGTGCGAATACCAATCATGTTATCGCAAAACGCATACCAACTTTTGCTATACGTGGTTTGATGTATTTGTAAATCAAATTTCATGCATGTATGTAAATTTTTATAGGAGGATTAACATTTTAAAATCACGTCACAAGTTTATTTTCCTTAAAAAATTAAATGGTTCGCTTTATATGAAATTTTGAGCATAAAATCTGTTTTACATAGTTTACGTACATAAGAGGCAAACAAAAAAAATTGAAAATCCTTAAATTAAAAATTTTAGTGCAAATCGTACCATGTCCCATTAGCCACGATCAAATGACGAGGGTGGTACCTGAACATGCACCCAACTCGCTAAACTTTCAATTCATACACGCTAAATCAGTCTAAGCTTAAAATCTTCTCGTTGAAAAACGAGAAGATTTTAAGCCTCAACAGATTTAGCATGTATCCCGTTCTCTACACAACGGGTCTTCGGTGGCATTAGGACTAGAACTCACGACTCGACAAAAGCAACGCCGGCCGCAAATTCATGGCCATAATTATTCGGTTACCGCAGCCATGCCAGGGACGTCTTACGGCATGGACCGACTGGACATGGGCCTAGGGGCTCGGTCAAAATGGTGGACTCGTCTCGTTCTCTACTCTGCCTTCATAAAATCATAATTCGAATAATTTCAAAGGTCAAAAGTTAGTTCCGGTTGTATTCTCTGAAAAACTTGGAATTTTCCTCTTGGAAACTTGGACGATATGTCAACTGGCTACATGTTATGACCGTCGTCCATGTATATAGGTCTAGCCCTACCACCACACACCATCATTACCTATGCATTCAAAAGGCGGCAGTAGGTCGAGCCAGTTTGTGCGATTGTAAGTCATGTTCATATATTTGTTTCGGGTTATTGTTTGTACGATTATTTGAAAACATATGGACACCTATGACCCTTAAAAGGCCACAACGTATGACCACCTATGACCCTTAAAAGTAGACACCACTGTCTACTTTTAAGGGTCATAGGTGGGGCCTACATTTGTGTAGGGACCCAGGGCCACAAGAAGTCTTAAGACGTCCATGGACCACACGCCTGGTTGAAAGAAGGCTGGACCAAAGAACGCCGACGGTAATTTTAAATTTAGTAAAAGAAAGTTATCTCCCTGAATCTAGACACTTTTTTTCTGAAGCTAGGCGTATGTATTCACCTTATATCGGAGATATTGGTGAATAAATAAAACGCATACTACAGAGTGTTTTTTTTTCAGGTATAGAAGTTTAAGTTGGCATTACTTTCCAAGATGACGACCGATTTAACAGCTGTCAAGTGATTTATTCTCAGTTTGGTTTGGCAATTCATCATGAATAGATTCACGCCTGAACAACGTTTTAAAATTGTGCAATTTTATTTCGAAAATAATGGTCGATTTTCATAAGCGAATTTTGTTTAGCGATGAAGCGCACTTCTGGTTGAATGGCTACGTCAACAAACAAAACTGCCGCATTTGGAGTGAAGCTAATCCACAAGTGTATGTCGAAACACCGTTACATCCAGAAAAACTGACTGTTTGGTGCGCTTTATGGGCTGGTGGAATCCTTCTTCAAAAACGATGAAGGCCACAACGTCACAGTCAATGGTGATCGGTATAGAGCCATAATTACTAACTTTTTCATTCCTGAATTGAACAATCATGATGTCCAGGAGCTGTGGTTCCAACAAGACGGCGCAACATGTCACACAGCTCGTGCCACAATCGATTTATTGAAAGACACATTTGGTGACCGCCTAATTTCACGTTTTGGACCTGTGAATTGGCCTCCAAGATCTTGTGATTTAACACCGTTAGACTATTTTCTGTGGGGCTATGTAAAGTCATTGGTCTATGCGGATAAGCCACAAACGCTTGACCATTTGGAAGACAACATTCGCTGTGTTATTGCCGATATACGGCCACAAATATTGGAAAAAGTAATCGAAAATTGGACGTCCAGATTGGACTACATCCGAGCCAGCCGTGGTAGTCCTATGCCGAAAATCATATTTGAAATGTAATGCCACAAGATTATCTTTCGAATAAAAAAAAAATCATGTCAATCGAATAATACATCGTTGTTTTATTGCAATTTAAAATTCTCTCTCTCTCTCTCTCTCTCTCTCTATATATATATATATATATACCTCTAAAAAAACACCCTTTACATGAATTATTAAAGATAAGTTTTATTTATAATTCGAAAATTAATTATTTTCTTTAATTCATCCGTAATCTTTAATCTCTGTTTCAAATATTTTATAATTTCAACAAACTTTATTGTGTTATGCGCGAAAAGAAATTCTGGAGAAATAATTTGTGCTAATGGTAATGTTTTGGTAAAAATAAGTTAAGTCTATGACAAAAAATATGTTTTCAATAATCTTTAGATATAAAAAGAAGCATTAATTTTTTTCACACAATTCCTACTATTAGTTCACTCTTTCCCTATATATATTTATATATATATGTATATATATCTTATTCAAATTTCCCATCGTTAATAAAATACTTTTCCTATTCATCTATTCAAGTCCAAATATATTTTTTAAACTTGTAGTGGATGACACTTGATGTTAATACAGTTTTTCAATTATTAATTCATCAATTAAATTAAAAAATGAATAAATAGTAACAAACAAAAATAATAGTCCAACAGCATATATAAAAAGGAAAATCGTTCGTTGTGTCCCTATAGCACCATGGATAGCGCGTTGGACTTCTAATCCAAAGGTCGTAGGTTCGAATCCCACTTGGGACGGCCTAATTTCTGAGAATGTGAGTTCTTTTTTTTTACTATATTATTTTATTAGAAAATTAAATTTTTAATGAATGAATAAATAGTAATTAAAAAAATGGTCTAACACCCTTTATAGAAAGGAAAGTGGAAAATTGCAAGGAAAATCGCCTGTTTTCTATTTTGTCACTTAATATTGTGATTCTGTCAAATGTATATACATATTTATATTAATTGTTACTATTTAATAAAAAGTAACAAAAATAAAATCTTGCTTTGTTGACCTGAGTGGGAATTGACTTAATTTTTTTTTTATATTACTTGTTTTCTTAAAAGTGATACAGAATTTTTGAATGGAATTTATAATAAAGTAGACAATATACACAAAGTTCGTACAGAAAAAAAAAATTACAAATTGAAGTTTGAAAAATAAAAATAACTCTTCAAATGCGACTTTCTCACTAATAACAACTAAACTTTATAAAAAAAATTTAATAAGCTGATATAGCTCACAGTTAATGCCAATTCTCAACGCGTGTAATTAATATGCATTAATCCCATTTCACGTTTTTCTGGTTCACGGGTTCCAAAAACCTCGTCTAGACAGACATATTGCGCATCAATTTAAATCTCATCAATTTATTTTTCTCGGAAATAACGTTTTATTCCCATCCTTTCGTGAAAACCGCCTGGAAAGAGACACGTTATAAATAAGTAATCGTCGCTTTTTGCATTAGGAAAAAGCACACTTGCTAATGCGGTGAGTGCGATGATTACCTTATGCGTCTCGGATGACCGTGAAAAGAATGCGGAGGTTAATCTCGGAGATATCCCGCCAAAAGTTGTGCTCAGAGCAAAATGTGACGATAATTCCCGCTGATTGACCGATAGTGCAGAAGGGTGAGGCTGGAACCGAGTTTCGGGTCAAAAGGTGGCTTCGTGATTTCATACCGGACCCAGGTTCTACAATCTAGGCTCCCTTTCATTTGATCCGAATCAGGTATAGATGCTGGCAGCAGTTTACGAGAGGGACATTATTAAAGGTATCAATCATAAGAAAAATGAGAGATTTGAACGGCTTAAAATGCTCGGCTTATTTTACTTTCCCTTCGGGTTTAAATCATTAAATTGTCATAAAAAAAAACTGCATATTTTTAATGGATGTGACCCGAACTTGGGAAAATTTTGTCTCGATGGAAAATATGAATTAATTATTAAAGTAAAATTGCATAAATGCACGACTAACACCGCATTTATCACATCGTTTCTTTAATGTAAAGAAATATATTCAGTAATGAGGCCACTTAATAAGGTTCGAAATGAGAAACAAAACTTGTGTGTGAAGTGAAAATTTGTACCGAGGTTTAATCAAATGTTTTCCATTTTCCATTTAACTACGGCTCAAAATTACGAGTTAGGATACACACACACATGTATACATATTAATTATATCACGAACAAATATGAGCTGATGATAGTTAAATTAAAAATATTAATAACAAAAAATTAAAATTATAAAATGAAATTTTACTTACCTGTATAAGTGTATGTTTGTGTGTGAGAGAGAGGGTGAGAGAGACTGTGTGAGAAATTGTCACGGGTCGAACCCTGTACCACTAAAGACCCGCCGTGTAGGGCAGCGATGCACGTTAAATCTGTCGAGAGCAGTAGAGAGGGGGTGCCAGATCAGGTGTCGTCCACGTCACTTGACTATGGCTGCGGTAGTCGCCAAAAGTCGTGGTGAACAGGCGACGTTAATATTCAATCAATCAATCGGATCGTGGTAGGCATCGTGTTACGAGTTCGAGCCCAGTACCACTAAAGATCCGCCACGTAGGGGAACGATGCACGTTAAATCTGTCGAAAGCTCAAATGTCCTCCCGTTGGTGTGGTAGTTAGAGAGGGGATGCCAGCTCACACAGGTGTCGCCCACGTCATTTGACCATGGTTTAAAGTTACGTGGGTCCGTCACCAAAAGCCCTCCTGTAGCTGAACAAGTGAGACGTTAATATTCACTCACTCGAAACTCATTAATCTGTCAAAGGGTCTTTGATGAAATTCTAAGTTTAGTTTTATTAGCATCATACTAGAGCAGTTGTTTTGGCTCTAAGTCCACATTGTGGAAGCGGAGAACGGCTGCATCTTTCGAAAATAACTGCATTCATTATTTAACTTTGTATCTCAGAAAAGGTATAAATCGTATCATAAAAATTAATAATTATATATGTTAAATAAAGTAGTGGCAGTTTTTTATTTATTTTAACTTTGCTTATTTCATATCATCTATAATGTAAGCACATTCAATTTTAGAATCAGTTTAATGAAACAAATGTATCCTATCCCGCAATTTTCTACATTGTTTTTAAATCAGGAGTGAGACGTGCAAGTCCTAATGATCGAGAACTTTCTATTCTGTATAATTTTATTATTAGTCTAAATCTGAAATACCGGTTTCAGAGTTTATATACAGCATTTTTTCTCAACTTTGAAAATTATAGGTTTATGTTTACTTAAGCATTCAAAAAGAAAATACAGCCATTAATTATCCGGAATTCAAAACATTAAATCTTTTTACGAATTATTTATTCCCTCTTTTTTTTGAGCATGAAAGGAGATATTCAACCTTAACACGATCACAATTCGCTACTCAAGAATTTTTTTAAAAATGAAGGATAAAAGCATGTGAGATTCACATCAAAAAGCCTGACCAGTTCAAATTCAGATTATTTCTTGACCTACTTCCACTTTCAAGTAATCGCCAGAAAACACCCCGAAAAATTCAGACAAGTTTTTTAAAGAAAATCGTTCACAGAAATTCTCGTTTCGAAATGCGTTTTTTGCAGCTTACCGCTTTTTAAGATTTCATATTTGTAAACAAGGAAAGCGTGTCATTTCAGACATGATTTAAACGTAGAAAACAATTAGAGAATCAAGGAATCGGTGTACTTATTTGTCTCTTTTTTAAAGTGTATAAGAAATTATGTGGTTTTTTATTTGAATAAATAATAGTTCTTTGCTCTAATTTTTTCCCTAGGTGTGAAATGCTTTTTAAATGGTATTAAGGATCAAATGAATTTATTTTTATGAAAAATTAAACGCCACAGTATAGTAAGCACATGTGAAGTTTATCGCTACAGATATTGACTTCAATTGAGTCGAGGAATTCCTGTTGATAAGTTAAAACACTTTTTATCAAATTTTACAAAACATTATATGGCTGTGGTAGACAAGGGGTCATGATTGCGAACGCGAAGCTTGCGTTGTAGATTCGCGGATTCAAAACCTATTGTCTCTGAAGACACACCGTGTAGAGGAGCTGGTGCACATTGAATCTGTCGCGGTTCAACGCCCTCCAGTTGGAACGGTGTTGAAGTTTGGAGAAGGGTTGCCAGCTCAAGTGTGTGTGTGTGTATTGTTCTTGTTACTTGACCATGGTTCAACATTAAAAGACCGTCACCAAAAGTCCTCGTGTTGCTTTACAGTGCAATGTAAATGAAAATAAAACCAATCAAGTCGACATTTTGTTATAAGCTTGAGGCTGGTGTTATTTACAATCTTCGTGCGCAGTAACAGGAGCTGCTGCGCTCGTTAAACGTAACTGAACCTTGATTGATTGATTGACTATTAACGTCGCTCTGTTCAGCTACACGGGGGCTTTTGGCGACGGACCACGTAATTTTGAACCATGGTCAAGTGACGTGGACGACACCTGAGCTGGCACACCCTCTCCTAACTACCCCACCACACCAACGGGAGGACGTTTCAGCTCTCGATAGATTTAACGTGCATCGCTGCACTACACGTCGGGTCTTTAGTGGTACTGGGCTCGAACTCGTGACAAGGCAAGCCACGGTCCGATACCTATACCACTCGGCTACCGCGGTCACAACTGAACCTTGAAGTTTATATGTGACGTGGTGTGTATGTTAGTCGAGTGAGATATTATGTATATTCAATGAAAGAACCCAAAAAGTAAACACTGTTTTTTTTCCATATATGATGCATTTTATTAAAATTACAAAATTGATCTGTAACAAAATAACATTGCATGGTTAAGCAATTATTAATAAAGAGTTTAACGCCTTTTAAATATTAGTTCTAATTACAAGAACCAGTAATTCCCTTCATCAAAAAATACATTCCTTTTAAGCTTCAAAAGAGTAAATAAACACTGACAAATTTTCCTTCAAACTTTTTAATTTTTCTTGAAAACCCCCTTTATTTCTTAAAAAATTCTTTAAAAAATTCATTTTTTAACGTATATTAGTATTAAATTTGGAACTTTCTGGAGAAAAAATTGAAATAATTTGCTATATGTCAAACAAACATCGATAGAAATAAGAAATAATAATGAAAACGAAAAACAATATTAATGAAAACAAGTATAATAAATTTAAAGAAAATGGCAAAATCCTTACGTGGCACAAGAGAAATGGTTCAAATAAAAACGTTGTGTGTGTGTATGTGTGTGTATGTGTGTGTATGTGTGTGTGTGTGTAGGTCAATAAAATCACTGGCATGAACACCAAATACAAACGAATGAAGAATTTTCAGAGAACTGGAAGACTAACACGACTGAGAAGTTAAAGCAAAATTCTGGTTACAAGAGCTTTAAAAATATCTGAAAGCATCTTGCAAACATAAAAAAACAAAGGTAAGCTTAAGAACTATGAAAAGAACTGTTAAACATAGGTTAAATGGCAGGATTACAATAAGAAACTATTAAAATATCTAAAGCAAATCAGAACAAATGTCTGTTATTTGTCAGAAAGTATCATACCACAAAGATTAAAAGTTTTAGAATGCAATTTAATTTATTGATGGACAAAAATCGAAATTTTTAGCACAAAGTTGATAAAATGTGGAGATGAAAGAGTAAAGAATTTATTACTTAATTAAATAACTAAACAGAGGGAGGTTATGGTCTAGGGGTATATAATGATACAAAGGATTGGAAATTTAGTATTTATTGAGTTAACAACGAATACAACGGGCTTCCAAACTTTCTTGAAAGATAATTTTGTGACTAGTATTCAGAAATTATATAAGAAATTGTGAAAGAATGGATAATTTATATTGGACTCTAAGACTTTAGATAATCCTTCTGCGGTCCACAACCTTAGCTTCATTAAACATTTATATAAACATCTTGACGCGAATGTATGCCAAGTAACCATTTAATATAAGAAAGAGTTGGATAAACATTATCATAGAAAAATGGCAGAGAGTATTTTGTCAAAATTGACAAAAAATCTAGTGGCATCTATGCCTAGAAGGTTAAAAGTGGAGATAAAATTGAAAAGAAATCAGGAGTATATTAATTGCTACTTTTTATATTATGTTTTTGATAAAAAAATCTCATATATATATATATATATATATATATATATATATATATATATCAGTTGCGCACACAGGAATTTTTTGGGATCGAAAGTCCACCATTCTCATATCATACTCTAATACGTCGCGCGATATATTCTTTTGATTTTGTCGATTTCCGGGAACAAAAAACAGTTGATAATTATTAAATAAATAATTAGCATTAATTAATAAAATTAATTATTAATCACAAATACTTAATTAAATTTTACGTACCATATACATAGGATTAAAATCAATTGAAAAAAAATCAAAGGTTTTTTTTGGGGGGTCAGGCCCCAACTTCCTTCCAACCAGGCCAGGTCCTTGTGTGCGCCCTGGATATAAATAAATAAATATATATATTTATACGCCAATACGTATTGAAAGGATTTTTATTCTGTAAAATTCTAGTGACTATATAAATTTTTGAAGGATCATTCTCTTCTAGGAAAGGGATTAAAAATTTATAGAATTTAAAAAATATCCCTAGTTGTTTTACATAATTATTCTCTATTTTGTCATGTTCTTTCACATGGATTATAGGCTTAAAAGTCTGAGATATTACTTGTATTTTTGTGACTACTTTTATTACTTCTTTGAAATAAACCCAACTTCTTTAAATTACATGTTAGCTCACTATAAAATAAAAAATCACCCTAACTTATCTGAAAATTTTCTGGAGTTCAGTTAAAAAAAATACAAATTAAGAGCTTCCAAATCTGCGCAAATGATATTCATTTCGCGAAAGATGTGTAATAATATTATCGTTTTGGCAAAGGTAATATATTCTATACTCCATAAATCTCTAAGTATGATTGATCTATACAATTAAAGAAACGAGTTCTTATTATAGGGCATTCCCAATTACAGAGACATTAAATCCAATTCATACAACATAATTTTAGTTCATTCCAGGAACCATTTTTAAATTTGCAGTCTGTAATCATTGCTATACTAATGCCTAATGTGGAATATGCATTTAAAAAACTTCAACCAATTGTGATCGATCACTTTATTTCTTCCTTAATCACTTAAATTCTGTGATCATTATTCACTTCCAGAGATAAATAACTATTTTTAAATGCTTTTTTCTAATATGTATTTCATAATTCATGAACTCGTCGTCAATAACTCGTTTAGCTCTAAAGCGATGTCAGTCTAGCAATCTGACAATCCCTTTTTGAATTAATATGGAAGAAGTTCACATTAAAAAAAATCAAATTTAATATTTCTAAAAAATGTCGCAACGTTTTAGAAATATCATTAGTTAATTATATGGTATTACTTTCGAAAACGTATCTTAGAGTTCCGATCTCTGTTACCAATAAATTCGTGTATCACAAATGTTGAACAAACACTAATACTGTATATTCAGGTGTATTACGTGCACTTATTCTTTCAAGCCTCATTTTTTAATTTTTAGGTATATTTGCCGTACAACACCCCCTCCCCTATTTCTTACAAAGAATTCAGAAATGTATGTGTGCGATGTGTGTATGTGATCTTATCTTTTGAAGTCATTTATTTGAAGTATCACATTTCAAGCTTTCGAACAAGGGTATATTTCTAAAACTACAACCGTAAAGCACAAGCAAAGAGAGGGGTTAAGACAAAATTTAAAAGGTATTTCATTGTTGAAAGCTTATAATATATATATAATTTCTTTAAGTATTTAGATATATGTAGAAATCTTTTTCAGGCTATAATTTTTTATATCCGGCGTGTAACGCGCACCTATAAATTTCGATTTTATTTTTTGTGTTAACTTCTCAAACTTCCAATGTTTGCGACTCAATATTCAATCATAATTTTCATCGCGTCCCCCTCTACACAATAACATTGTATTGAGTTCAAAAATACTGTACTTTGATGCTAAAGCTAAAATACGACTTAAGCATCTGAAGTGCCGCCGGCGTATATAAACGTCTGGCTCAGCTAAAGCGTTATTTTCCAAGGACGCACATATACGTCTGTCCGAAGTATGATCTCTTCTGTGCACTGCTATCCATAATATTATTCAGAAAGCTTTGGAATGCAATAAAAGAACCTTGGCAGTGTTTTTGAGAAGGATGTACTTATTTCAGAGGATTTGCTTATTTATTCCTTTTCTTTCCCTACCCCCATACATCACATAGACAGGCCTACGTGGAAGACGGTGGCATTGTGGAGCGAATCGTGTACCTTTTAATCGACAGTTAAGAGATTAATTATAAACCACAAAAATTATCAAGATGAGTATTAATTTTTTACATCATTTAGTAGGAGTATATGATCAGACCTCATGGGGGCACTGGTAATTATTACTTGGTCTTAACTTAGAATTATTAAATTAATTATAAAATACATTGTGCTGCACTGATACATTTAGAAGTGTATTATATCAGTTTAAATGTTTATTTTACACTGCTGGACAATTGCTAAGGACGGATCACAAATTGCTATGTAGCATAACATTAAGCGAGACATGAGGCCTAGTAGGATAAAATATAGTTGCCACACTGTTCAGACATTAGAATAAAGAATATTTATTGTTCTGGAAAGTACAAAAACTGTGAAACATCTGAAAAAAAAAAATGTTCATTTGATCTGCGTACGGAAAATGGAACAATGCATCTAAAAGTCAGCAGGCACCTTAAAAGAAAGGTATCAGTACGGGATATGTCCACCGTGAAGTGTGATGCAACATTCCACACGTCGTACCATACTTTGCACAACATTATCCAGTAGCTGTTGAGGCAATTTATCCCATTCCTCTGTGAGTGCACGGATGAGGGTGTTCTTGTTAGTCGGAGGACAGTTTCGACCAGCAACTTGCCTCCCCAAAGCATCCCACACATTTTCAATGGGGTTTAGATCTGGAGAACGCGCTGGCCATACGAGACGTAGAATACCCTCACTGTCTAGACAATCCTGAACAACGAGTGTTCGATGACATGTTGCGTTGTCGTCCATAAAAACAAATTTATCACCGACAGCACCACGGAAAAGACGAACATGAGGAAGTAGAACTTCATCAATGTATCGTTGACCCATCATAATCCCATTCGCAACCACATGTAGGCGCGTGCGGCCACAGATCATGATGCCGACCCACACCATGATACTGCATGTCGGATATCGGTCCTTTTCCTGGATATTTTCTGGACGATAAGCAGTACCACTCTCGCGCCATATCAGTTGGCGTATACAATCCGATGACAGACTGAACCTACTCTCATCTGAGGATAGTACGCATGCCCAGTCCTGTTCAGTCCAATTGTGATGCTCACGACACCAATGCAAACGGGCAGTACGATGCTGTCTGGTCAATGGGACACACACAACAGGTCTGCGTGCGTACAGTCTTCCTCCCCTCAAACGTCTGGCAACAGTTTTTTGGGAGATCTGCTTTCCTGAGGCATCAAGAAACTGATTTGCCACCTGCTGAGCTGTGGTGCGCCTGTTCCTTTTTGCTGATAGGACGATATATCTGTCTTCTGTAGGCGTCGTACTTCTAACACGACCTCCCCGTGCCGTCTACTACATATTCCAGTAGTTTTAAATGACTTCCACAGCCGTGAAACAACGCTGTGAGTGATGTCGAACTCCCTGGCAACATCTGTTATTTTCGCCCTTCTTCGATCTTTCCAATAATTCGGCCACGCATAAAATCATCTATGTGATGTCGGGAAGACATGCCAAAAATTTTAAGTTCGTCTATTAAATCTTTCCTGTAAAAACTTTTGACTTGAAACAACAACTGTCCACACACGTCAAAACCTTTAAAGCTCTTATGAACGCTATCACGTGATGAACAGACGTGGAAAAAAAATTTGCATACTCATAATTCTTCTTACTAATATCCCGCACTTATTCTAATTTTCGACATTTTGCTTCCTTTCATTTTGTGGTTGCTATGGATGATAGTGTTATCCGTCCTTAGCAATTGTCCAGCAGTGTATTTTTAATATGCCAATTTTTTTTGCTTTTTTACTTTCAGAAAAAAAGTAATTTTTAAAAAATAATCTTTTTTTTTCAATATGCTCGCGCTCCCTCGTAGACTTATCACGCCCCTCAAAGGGGGCGCGCCCCACAGTTTGAGAAACGCATTAACGAAGGTTAATGCGCAAAATGAATTAACTGCCAGGTAAATTTAGAGTGGCTTGCCCTGAATGCCCTAAGTTTTATTTTAAAGAAAATATGAAATTTTACAAACTATAATAATATTACGTTACTGATATAATATTGTAATGGTACGTACAGAAATTTTTTATTGAAATAAAAAAAACGTTACGAGATTATTCGTAGCTGGCGTCAATGAATAAGATTTTTGTGTTGAGTGCCACATATGAGTTATCTCGTAGAGTTCTTTTTTTCAATAAAAATCTTCATGTACAAAGATTTTCTTTTCTTTTTGTTTAACTTTACAAGTTGATCCCCTTTCATTTGGCGACAGTATGATATGTAACGCTATGTCATATTCTCATACAGATGTGTAATGTTCCTCGCTGGGAAAAACCTATAATGCGATGGTAGTTACAAAAAGTTCTAAAGTAATAAAAATGGACTGATAAGTAATAATTAGCAGAGACCTCAGGAAAACTATACGTTTTGGTACAAAAATATCTCTCTATTATGTTTCGAAATCTTTCTGCAGAATACATACATGTTCTATAATCAAAGAAATCGAGGGAATAAAAAAAAAGAGGATATCGTTAACTTAGGGAATAATTTATTATGCATTTATGCGATGGCGACGGCAGAAATGCAGGAGAAAGTAGCAACTAAAATATAAATACAACTGATTTTCATTACTTAGAAAAGGGGTGTCCAACACGCTGCCCACCAGTACGAAAGTTGCGGCCAAACGACTCTTCTTAAAAAATTTTATGTATGCAATGTATTTGCCTGTAACCTGTTCTTGTTTTAAAATAAATACTTTTTGATAATAGAAATGTACTTTAGATTAAAATAGATTTATATTTTATCAAACAGTTACATTTGATTTTTTTTATAATAAATTACTTTTTTTAATAAATTCCGCATTGCATTATGCATATCCTTTACTATGGATGGTACATGATTCTCTATGTGCGCGACTTTCATTTCTCCTCCTCCTTTTCTGTTTGGAGTGCCGAAAAAGCAAGAGGCAATCAGAGATGTTTTTTAAAGTTTAAAAAAATATTCAGGACGGTTAAGATAAAGGGCAAAGTATACTTAATCGTTGCGAATGATAGCACTATCAAATTTCAACAATGAGTAACGAAAGATCAATTCAAAAGGAACGCCGTAATTTTCAAGAAAATAGCAACACACACACACACTCTGTAATATTTTAAACATTATTTGATCATTGCATTATTATATTATATAAACATTATTATGTTATCTATATCTGTATAAATGAAAAATAATGAAAACAATAATAATAATTCATTCTGTTTTAAATTTTCACTCAATAAATGTTTTTTGTTTCCAAATCTGATATAAAGGTACATATTTTTATGTGCGGCCCGTGAGATTATAATGTTTTTCCGAAGTGGCCCGCAAAGTAATTTGGGTTGGACACCCCTGACTTAGAACATCTTCCTCCCACAGAAAAAGGAGGATGCCTACAAAGCAATGTTGAATGTGTACAAAGTAAAAAAAAATGTAAGAACAGCCCAGTATTTTACGTTGATCATTGCTTTAAAGCTCATCAAACAGAGCAACAACAACAAAAATATTTTTTAATATTTGGAATACACTCATATATATATATATATATATATATATATATATATATATATATATATATATATATATATATATATATATATATATATATATATATATATATATATATAATTATGTTATACACTGCTGGACAATTGCTAAGGACGGATCACAAATTGCTATGTAGCATAACATTAAGCGAGACATGAGGCCTAGTAGGATAAAATATAGTTGCCACACTGTTCAGACATTAGAATAAAGAATATTTATTGTTCTGGAAAGTACAAAAACTGTGAAACATCTGAAAGAAAAAAAAATGTTCATTTGATCTGCGTACGGAGAAATGGAACAATGCATCTAAAAGTCAGCAGGCGACTTAAAGAAAGGTATCAGTACGGGATATGTCCACCGTGGAGTGTGATGCAACATTCCACACGTCGTACCATGCTTTGTACAACATTATCCAGCAGCTGTTGAGGCAATTTATCCCATTCCTCTGTGAGTGCAGAATGAGGGTGTTCTTGTTTGTCGGAGGATAGTTTCGACCAGCAACTTGCCTCCCCAAAGCATCCCACACATTTTCAATGGGGCTTAGATCTAGAGAACGCGCTGGCCATACGAGACGTTGAATACCCTCGCTGTCTAGACAATCCTGAACAGCGAGTGTTCGATGACATGTTGCGTTGTCGTCCATAAAAAAAAATTTATCACCGACAACACCACGGAAAAGACGAACATGGGGAAGTAGAACTTCATCAATGTATCGTTGGCCCGTCATAGTCCCATTTGCAACCACATGTAGGCGCATGCGGCCATTGATCATGATGCCGGCCCACACCATGATACTGCATGTCGGATATCGGTCCTTTTCCTGGATATTTTCTGGACGATAAGCAGTACCACTCTCGCACCAGATCAGTTGGCGTCTACAATCCGATGACAGACTGAACCTACTCTCATCTGAGAATAGTATGCATGCCCAGTCCTGTTCAGTCCAATTGTGATGCTCACGACACCATTGCAAACGGGCAGTACGGTGCTGTCTGGTCAATGGGACACACACAACAGGTCCGCGTGCGTATAGTCCTCCTCCCCTCAAACGTCTGGCAACAGTTTTTCGGGAGATCTGCTTTTCTGAGGCAGCAAGAAACTGATTTTCCACCTGGTGAGCTGTGGTGCGCCTGTTCCTTTTTGCTGATAGAACGATATATCTGTCTTCTGCAGGGGTCGTACTTCTAACACGACCTCCTCCATGCCATCTACTACACATTCCAGTAGTTTTAAATGACTTCCAAAGCCGTGAAACAACGCTGTGAGCGATCTCGAACTCCCTGGCATCATCTGTTATTTTTCGCCCTTCTTCGATCTTTCCAATAATTCGGCCACGCATAAAATCATCTATGTGATGTCGGGAAGACATGCCAAAAATTTTAAGTTCGTCTATTAAATATTTCCTGTAAAACTTTGACTTGAAACAACAACTGTCCACACGCGTCAAAACCTTTAAAGCTCTTATGAACGCTATCACGTGATGAACAGACGTGGAAAAAAAATGTGCATACTCATACTTCTTACTAATATCCCGAATTAATTCTAATTTTCCACATTTTGCTTCCTTTCATTTTCTGGTTGTTATGGTTGATAGTGTTATCCGTCCTTAGCAATTGTCCAGCAGTGTAATATAATCATCTAAGCAATAATTTTAATAATAAAAATTTGTAATTAATATCTTTTTTTGCAATGTATAAATTTTTCATTCATCCTTTCTAATAACTTCTAACTCAAATGGAGATATGTAATCAATCTAAAATTTTAGCACACACTACGAGATATCTCGTAGCTGGCAGTTTTGGTACACACGCCTACTACGAGATATCTCGTAGTTAGCAGTGTGAATAGATTTTAATCCATTTTTTTTAATTTCTAATTCTGTTAAACAAAAGATAATTTTCTAATGATAATTATATTGCTATGCTTGATACACAAGAAATTTAATGCAAAAAGATTCTCAAAATGATTTCTCAGCATATTAAATGAATGCAATTTAAGGTATTCGACTAAGCTCGGAACAATGATTTTTAAAACGCGTATAAATGAATAAACTTTTTGATATTTAGTGTCACCTGAATTACAATAAACACAAAAAATTGTCTTAAAATTTTACTACTACAAAAGTTTACTTAAATGCAATTTTTTGGTAAAAAATGAAGAATGAATGATATATTTTCAAAACGTTCTTTTTTTTTTTGTGGAAAATGATTAAGACTTCTCTACACATCTTGAACTAAGATTTTAGAAAAATTAACATTATTTTCTCTCAGAGTTACGATCAATTAAAATAATAACCGATATTTTTCTGTAAAAATTTCTCTATTCTGATGTATTAAAATGTGAATAAATCCACTTTTAAATAACGTTTTTCAAAAATCCTAGTTCAGCCTTTATAGAAAAGTCTTAGCTATATATGCATAAAATATTATTAATATAGAAGTTGTGAGAGGTTACCCCCCTCTCTTGCCCTTCTAGATGTGTAAAAGGAAGGGAAAGAATACCAGACATATCCAAAAACAGCTTATTTATTGATCAAACAAATTAACAACACAGAATCACTTAAATTCAAGAAGAGAATGTCTCAATATGAACAAGACAAGTGCAACAATAACAAGATGCACGAATTATACGAAAACTATGAATATCGACCACTTTAATTTAGGATCAATTCAATTATCCCAATTAGCTTATCGTTTCTTTAAGTTTAGTAACCAATCGTCACTTTAAATCTTCGTCTATTTAATATTTGAAATATTCAATAATTTGTAGTGATACCTAATCAGTAGCAATCTCACCTGGTTCCTGACTTTCCTTCTCTCCTTCTCATCGTGCTAGCTAGAAAACCCTGACTAAGTATAGTAGATTTAATTTGAATATCATGATTTCTCTCAGAAGGGTTGGTTGGGAATAAACGCGAATGATAGCTCAAAGATTTCCCAAGAGGCTTAGCAGAAGGTACGCGAATAAAACCGTCACAAAGTATTTTCCATAAAAGAAGAATTTTTTCAAAATATGTCATTCTTCCTTCATTTATCTCGTAATAATGTTCTTAAAGCAATTTTATACGTAAATTCTAATTCAACTCTAACACTAAATATCAAAAAATTATTCATTTATACACTTTTGCAAAACCGCATTCCGAACGTAGCCTTAAATGAATTTACTTTTTAATACAAGACCCACCTCTAATAGATCACTGTTTCTCTAATGCAATGATGATTAAAAAAAACAACTAAACACCAATTATACAAACTAACAATTACTCTTTAATGGTAGCTAAATCAGGAGGAAATGCTTTTATAATTAAAAATAAAAGTTAAAAAAATAATATTAAATTGATCAAAATATCTTCCCAGAACTATTCTTAGCAAATTAGATTAATGAATGCATTTAATGAGGCCGTAAGAAAACTTAAGTGTGGTTTGGTTTCAATTTTAAAAACAAGTTATTTCGAAACCCTTTCTGGGTTCTCTTTTAGAGACTAGGGAATTCCTTCATCCGAACTTCAAAGAATGGTATTTCAATTCCAGAAATGTAACTGTTCAGTCCAAACAAGGCAGATACATAGCAAATAAGTAAAAGGGAAATCAAGCAACTCGTTTCACTGGATTTTAACCTAGATCTGTATCATGAAAGAGAAAATTTCTCTTAGCCAATTAATTTTCAGCTACACTTTGAAGCCCAACAACTTGTTTGCCAGAATCAAATATGTATGCTCCTGAATTCAGGTCAAGGAATACAACACAACAATCTAATCTGGCTGCCTAAAACAACTAGGAGGCATGTTTGTTAATTTTGTGCAAATAGTTTTTCTTTATATCCGCATATTTTTAGTAATTTTATCACCTGCTGTTTCAAACTTTCTTATACGTTCAAAAAACAAAGGTTTGATTAAACACATTTTTTCCCAAATTGAAATTTAATTGAGTTAAATTGGTAAAAAGAATATTGATATTTATTATATTACGTGATTGCTCGATAATGTCTCAGTAATATGGATATTTAAATTTATTTATGAGCATATTATCTTGTTGCAGATCGTGAAAAGATAAGGCAACATATTGTAGAATACAGAGCAAAAAAAATTATCTCTGCAGGGTTAAAAAGGTTAATTATCAATAAACATATCTTTAATTAAAAATTCATGCGTAATTTATTTAAATCATTTTGACCGTGAATAATATGGGTTACTTTTTAATTGTTTCACTGTTTAATTTAAATTATAAAATCATTTATAATCAATTATGCAAATTTCTTTTTCTTCTTTCGATCGATTGATTGTTTTATTAATGCTGTGCTTTGAATGAACATGGTGCCCGTGGTAGGTTTGTGGTCATGGTCACGAACTCGCGACTTGCGTTGTCGGGTCGCAGGTTCAAGTTCTAATGCCCATGAAGACCCGCCGTGTAGAGGGGATGGTGCATGTTAAATCGGTCATGGATAAAAGTTCTTCATTTGAAGTGATGTAGAAGTTTGGGAGTGGTGTGCCAGCTCAGGTGTTGTCTTTGTCACTTGACCTTGGTTCCAAATTACGAGGATTCGAGTTAATAAACACTTACTACAAAAGACATATTGGGTGAAATAATGGGGAGTGAGGAAAGTTGAATGGAACTGTGTCCCAAAGTCATTTTGTAGTGTAGACATTAAAAAAGACATAACAACCGATGTTCTCATTTTTTGGGGGGCTTTCTTCAGAGGGCTTAAAATTTCTAAGTCTGTCACCAATAGTCTTGCATGACATTGTTCTAGTATGACTTTACTTTTGTAGATTTGTGACCCACTTAATTTATACAAGGAACAGCTTACGTTATTCATGTTTAATTTGAATAATTTTTGCTCAAGACATACTCAAAAACTACTAGCTATGGATCAGAATTATGAATTATAGCCAAGTGAGGATGACGATATCTGAGATGATACTTCATTCTCCTAATTTAAATATCATGGTGCGTGAGGACTTAGACACCCAAATTTGCTAACCCTGCAGCAGTTCCCATTATCTATTAAGAGGAATCAGTGTTCAAACTTACGATTCAACTTAGAAGAGTCACTGACTACAAATGCCATGATTCCGTTGAAGACATGTCGTGCAGCGGGGTTGATTGCTATTAACTCTTTCGAGGTACAAAGTCCTCACATTGGTGCGTAAATTCGGAGTGCGAAATGCCAGCTCATATAATGTCTTCGTCACTTGACATTGGTTCTAAATTACAGGGTCCATTGCTAATAGCTTTTGTCTTGCTTCGAAGTGTAATGTTATGAGCAATCAATCAATCACTGGCCATGAACTTATTGTTGTGACTTATGCCACCAGCCTGAGGAAGTCAGATGACCATGAAGTTCACGATCTTAACTGCTGTCTTACCAAGGGACAGCTGATTCGAAAAATGCACTCATATTTCATAAAATATTACATTTCTCTCATTCATTTTTCTATTCCTGTTATTAGTTCACTCTCCCCCTATATATATTCATTTATATATATATCTTGTTCAAATTTTCAATCGATAATAAAAAAATTTTTATTCATCCCCTGAAGTTCAAATATATTTTTTAAGCTTGTAGTGGATGACACTTGATGTTAATACACAGTTGTTTCAAATATTAATTCATTAATTTAATTTAATTTTTTAAATTTAAATTTAATTTGCCTTATTTCTAACGTAGTCAGAACTACCTGCAACAGATGGCGCCAGTACGTTTTTCTAACGAAATTTCTTGGCTTAACCAACACTTCCTAGATACAAGGACTGGCTATTGAAATGAGAGAGGCTTGTGACGTCACATATAGTAGGTATAGAAATCTCGCCTGATTTGAAGTTCACTTTACTCGCCTACGCTATTTTAATTGTTGCTCCTGTACAGTTCGCAGCTTTCTACATTTTTATTGCATATTTTCAATTTATTTGTGACGATTTTGGATAAGATCATAAAAAAATGGTCTACACTTAGTTGTACAGAATTGCAATAGCAATTATAAAGATACTGGGACAGTACAAATGTTTGGATTCCCAAAAGAGGACTTTCTTCGAAAAAAAAGATACAAGCCATTTCAAGAAAAGATTTTGCTCCATCAAAGTATTCGAAAGTAAGTTTTTTAATTTTATTCAATTTATGGAAATTGTAATAATATCTTTATTTTAAAAGTCTACAAATAACTTTAATAGGTTGTTCGACAAAACCTTTGAAAATGTACTCATTTCTTTTTCTTCATGGGAGTTTCTTAAACATTGGCAATTCATCTTTATTTATCTATAATGATAAGGTGTTTTGTTTATGAAATAAATATTTTGTAGCCCTAATAAAATTTATGTTTTTGAAAATGAGCTCAAACAAGCATTGTTAATGAGACAAAAACTGTCTAGTGTTTTTGCAATTGCTGCTTTATTTTTGTGTCATTTACCAAATACCTTTTCGTAGAATCAACGAAAGTACCTTAAGTATTAATAGTTTGTTAACAAAGAAAGCCCATTACGATATACAGCTCGTAGTCAATGTAAATATGGACATAAGCAACCATTTATTGTATATTTTGTATATTAATATGATGTGAGATACAAAATGCAAAACACATTCACAACAACAACAACAAAACTAGCTGATTTTTGAACTATTAGGGTGACTTAAAAAGTAAGAAAAAATAAAGCTGTAAAAGTAAGCTGAAAACAGATAAACATGACTCAGCGTTAACGTCACAATTCGTTAACTTCATAACTTCATTTAAAAAAAATCAAATTATCAGAGAAATTTTTGTTAATTCTAACAAATATTTTTTGTTGATGCAAAACAATATATATATAATTTTATAGGTTTGTGAATTACACTTTTCGGATGATGCAATACGAAGATACACCGAAGGGGGTAATATTCCAGGGATGGCTTATAACAGTGAACAAGCTGCTACTTCAGCATATGTGTTCATGATTCAGAGTCTTCTTTCTCCTCTTAAAGAAGTAGTTCATATAATGCCAGAGAAAAAAATCGATGGAGAAAAATTGTTTGCTGTTGTTAAAAAAACTATCGTAGAACTTGATGGTATAGGATTCAAAGTTATAGGTGTAGTTTCTGACAATAATTCTATAAATCGAAAAGCAATGTCAAACTTTTCTGTTCCTTCCAAATTGAGCATTGTATATCCACATCCTTCTGATTCTTCCAATCCTTTATTTTTTGTTATTGATTCAGTGCACATTTTTAAATGCATTCGTAACAATTGGATTAATCAAAAAAAAAATGCAGGTCAATGTTTTTATTTTCCAGATTTTGCAGATCATAATAAGTTTCCATTATTAGAAGCAAATTTTTCTAAGTTTGCTTATGGTTTAACTTTGAAGGCTTTATTTCCTACAAATCTTGAAAAACAAAATGTGAAACTTGTGCTTAAGATATTTAATAATTTTGTTATTCAGGGGCTTCAACTATTAGGAGAGCAACATAAACTAATTAGTTATGAAACAACATCAATTTTTATTTCTTTAATTTGTACATGGTGGAAAATAGTTAATGTTAAAACACCTTTAAAGGGACAACATTTGCTTGATCCTTATCAGCAACCGATTACTTTATCTCCAGACAACCAAACATGTGAATTCTTGCATAAAATTTTGTCATGGTTAGACTCGTGGAAGGGAAAAAATTGTACTACTGGCACACTTACTAAAGAAACACATCTTGCTTTTATTCATACCACATACGCTTTACTTGAAATGTCAAAATATTGCATTAACGAATTAAAATTTCAGCATTTTCTTCCCGGAAAAATTTATACCGATGCGTTAGAAAGTCGTTTTGGGAAATGTAGAACACTTTCAGGTTCTCAATATTTAATATCAATTCGACAGCTTTATGAAGTAGAAGCTAAACTAAGAATGCAAAATTTTTTACCTCTAACTTTGGTTTCAAACACATATGACCAGCTTAACTTAAAAGACATTCATTTGGAAGATTCCTGTAATGAAAATCCCTAGAGTCATCAGTATTGCATAATTTTAATATTACACTATCTGAAAAAGATTTTCAGGATGTTCAGCCGTATCTACCTGTTTTAACATATTTATCTGGTGTTTGTTCTAGAGCAGCACTTAAAAAATTAAAATGCGACTTTTGTTCCAAATCACTTGTTCTTAATAAATCTTTTGAACTAAATTCTAACTATGATTTAATGCGTAACTTAGACAGAGGAAGTTTATTGTGCCCTTCTCCAGATGTTGTTACAGCAGTGCTCTACAACTATATAATAGTTCAGAAACTTCTTTCTAATGATTATGAAAATATGTTCCTTAAACAAAATAATCAACGTCAAATTGCCTCAGAAATATCGATTAGCTTGATAAATTCAAATGAATTTATGCATGTACTATGCATGGTACCAATAAAGTTTTATAACATATTTAATTCACATTTGCAACAATATATAACTGCTTTTGGAAGAAAAAGTACCAAAGATATAAAGAAAGAAAAGTAACTGTGAGACAGCAGTTGAATAAATTGTATAATTTATTTTTATGTATGTATTTATTTTCCCTGTATATATCTATAATTATATAGTATAGATTTTTGTCTAAAACTATATTTGAAATTTATTTAATAATTCTTAATGCTGTGATTGTATTTGATACCAATAAAGCTACTGTTTTTAAATTAGTCTTTTTTTTTTTGCTTTGAAAAAAATACCTACTTTATTAGCTAAATGAATTACATTTTTACATATGGGTGTATTATATTTTCTCTCTATATATACATTTATTTTAGGTATATATCTATGCTTTAATATATGTACAATTTATCTAAAACATATATTTTTAACTTATTTTACGATAACCTGTTATATTGTTATTTATGGGAACTTTATTTTTTGGTAATTTTTAATGCTGTTATTGAAGAGAGTGAAGAATTTTTGCTTATTACTGTGCATGATACCAATAGTTTTAAAACATTTAATCTGCCTTTTTAACAATGCATAATTGAATAACTATTGTTGGAGGGAAAATATAGAAACATTTTAAGCAATGAAAAGTAACTGAAAAATAGCAAAATAAACTGTGTAATCTGTTTCTGTGTACATATTTAATTTCATGTATGTATCTGTAATCATATATGTATGGATTTAATAAAAAATATTTTTATCAACTTATTTTATGGTAATTTTTCATGCTGTTATGCAGACAGCAAACTTTTGTTTATTAATTTGATACCAATAAAGTTTTAAAACATATTTAACTACTTTTGAGAGAAAAAGTACTAAAAATTTAAGGAAAGAAAAGTGACAGACAAACAGCTAAATAAACTGTGAAATCTATTTTTTAAGTATATATTTATTTTCCTGTATATATCGATAACTATACAGGTGTAGATTTATCTACAAATATATTTGAAATTTATTTAATACTACTTGATGGGCGATACCAATAAAGTTACTGCTTTTCAATTTGTATGTCGTTTTTTGTTTTGAAAACTATTTCTAATTTTATTTTCCTCTTTGTAACTATTCTGAAAACAAAAATAAGAAGATAAATTTTAAAATTAAGAAATAATCATAGTTATGTAAAAAAAGGAAATATACGAATAGAAAAGGCTCTTATAATTTGTAATGTAATAAATGTGATTATGTTCAACGCAATGCGTTCGTAGTAATGGATAATCATATACTTGCAATTATTATTTAAATAGGAAAACTAATATTTACTCATGTTTTATGTACATGAAATACAATTTAATATGATTAATTTACTAATTTTTTTTAATCTCCTGTAAAAAAATGAGTATAATTAGTTTATAACAAAAAGTATTCAAAAAAATGCATCAGAGAAGCTCCGTAGGCGATGGACGATTTCTCCCTACTAGTAGTGACGTCACAAATCAGTGGCCATGCCTTGTATCTAGGAGGTGCTGGTTTAACCCTTTATCTCTACCGACGGTTTTTATAAGTACCACTCACTTTGAAAATATATAGAATAACCATTTTCACGAATACTCTGACGATATTTAGCAGGGATATTCTTTTAAGTCCCCTCTTCCAAGATATATGGTAGTACGCGTTCTATGATGAGCATTTTATCGTGGAAGGCGAATAGTTTTATAGTAGAAATTGCGTTTTCAGCGGATTGCGAAGATCATCATTTTTGTGCCGAAAAAATAGTTAATGTCAAAAGGTAAGTGTCTTATTTTTTGTATGTTAATGAAGATCTTAGAAAACGATTTGACTGTTTATTTTAAGTGAACAGTGAATACAATTAATTATACAGTGGAATATCTTTAATTAATTAATTGGCTCTAACAGATTAAATTTACCGAAGTTGAGTACTCTATTTATGCATATCCCTTAATTTTTAATGTAGTGATTAAAAAAAATATTTCCTGAAAAAACTGCAGTAAATCATTATGCGGTAGATAAAGGGTTAAAATACACTTTTAAAACTTGTAGTGGATGACATTTGATGTTAATACAGTTTTTTCAAATATTAATTCATTAATTAAATTTAATAAACAAAAAAATTTCTTTATTGACATAAGTAGAAATTGTGACTAATTTTTTATAGAGTATTTCTGTAACCGAGTGGTCAAGATCATGGTCATCATTGTTTCTGTTGACTCGTGAGTTCGAGTTATTGTCCTACTGAATGCCACTGTGTAGAGGATCTGATGTGCATAGTTCAGGCTCAAGTGAGTGAGTGAATATTAACGTCGCACTGTTCAGCCACATGAGGGCTTTCGACGACGGACCTCATAATTATGAACCATGGTCAAGTGACGAGGGCATCACCTTCTCCTAACTACCACACCAACGGGAGGTTGACAGATTTAACGTGCATCGCGCCCCTACACGGTGGGTCTTTAGTGTGGTACTGGGCTCGAACTCATGACAAGCCAGCTATGATCCGATACCTTAAACACTAGGCTATCGTGGCCACGGTTCAGGCTCAAAGTCCTTACTTTGGTGTGGTAGTTCGGAAAAGGAAGTGCCAGCTCAGGTGCAATCAGTGTAGTTCAAAATATATTACGAGGTCCATTGTCAACAGTTGCCTCGTTATTGATAAACCATATATTTCGTCTTATTTTATCTTGAAATATTTATTTTCTCATCAATATGAACAAAACTTTATGGTTTCACAATAATAAAATAAACACAAGTAATTTTTAAAATGTCGAAAAAAATTAATAAACATTAAAGCGGTCCTTAATATTTCTTACATATTTAAACTTATTAACATTTATAATGAAACTGATCTTGCATTTTTTTCTTAAGTTTTAAATTGAATGCATGTATCGAGTTGATTATTATTTCAATGGTCAATGATTTTCAATCTATTTACAAGTATAGAATTTCGGCATCTTTTCACATTTTGCACCTCTAAACAGCAGCAACGGTTCTAATATAAAAAAATATATGTATAACTGCATAAAAACTCTGCGCACATTTTATAAAATAATTTATTTTTCTATATTTGTGCACACATGTTTAAGTATGTTCTTTTGCATTACGTGTTACAAGATATTTGGCATTTTCTATTGTTTTGATGATGCTGTGTGTTATAAACCCCTGGGATTTTGAAATATTTTATTAGAATACTAATAGCGATGAAAATTAAATGAATGAAGTAGAAAATTAGCAAAAATCGTAACCTTAACATTCCACATTCTGGAAATAGTTATGCAACAAAAATAACTTGGTTATATACAAACAGTTTTATTCGCACTGCATGTTTGCAATCACAAACAGCATGTGGTTAAGAATGTATGAGTTTGCTAATCACCAATTAGCAGCATGCTAATTTCTTCAGCGATATGCAGAGAAACCGTGCTGCTTTCTAAATTGGAATTTTAAACACTTTGATATCTAAAATACATCACATTTTTTATGTCGTTTGCTTTGACCTGGTTTTTCGTAAGTTGACAAAATGAAACAAACGCGTATGAAGAGTAGTTGAATAACAGGTTCTTTTTTTACATCAATTTTTAGAGCTTCCCTCGGAATATTTAATTATGAATAAAATAATTTTTTGTCCTCTAAGTACCTCTTAATAGTTATTTACGTCCTCCGGCTAAGGAGGTTAGCAGTTTTTTAACGCAACATCTGTTTTATGTGGTTTCGAAATCGCCTTATTTTTGCATCATGTAAAAGATTAGGGAAAATATAAATTAGAAATTGTTTAATCACTCTTTATACGAACTAGAAATAGGTCTCTGAGGTCGAATATTTAATCCGAGGAAGGATTAATCCAGAAAAGGGAGCACGATTAATCGACGAATCATCCTAAAATAGTGTCACACTGAAACATTTTGCTGTTCGTCAGTAGAGCCAACCTTTGAGTGTTTCAGCTTCCTTTAAGGCTGTCTTCGGTTAATATTAAAGAATAGGACTCAAATTTGGAATATTTGTTCAGATATAAAAGTACTCAAACATTAATGTTATATTCTGGCTTCACTATCCTCTGGAGAGTAGCATATTTTATCAAACTACGCGTTTTTATCCGAGTTGACACATTTTTTCTTTTATAAAATGTGTTTCGTATTTTTTCTCCTACACCGTAATGAAAAATGAGCTATCCCTTTACAAGTTTAAAGAAAAAATTAATTATTTATGACATATTTTGAAATCTTAAAATCACTATATTATAAACAAATGCGTGAGATACAATGTCACAAATTTTTACAAAAATTTAGACGTTTTTTCTGTCCGAAAATGGGCTTCCTGTTAAGTTCAAGCTCTCGCACACATGACGAAAACAGCTTTAAAAGAAATGAGCTTATATTTGAAACAAGACCAATAACCATTATTTTAGGAAAAATAAAAATGCTATGAAGGTAAATAGTTTCTTGAAGAGCAATTCCGTCCACTGTACCATTCTCAAAAGAATGTGTGTGTATAACACATAAAATTTACCGCAAAGATACAAAAGTAGTTTGCATAAATAAAAACATGATAGGAACCTATTAATTGTTTGTTTAAGAAAATTCATATTAAAAATATGCTATATTAATATAAAGGCTTAAATAATGAATGCAATTATTATATACTGTGATTTATGGCATGTATAAAATACTATTGTTGATTAATGTAAAAATTATATGAGAAGAAAAGGCGAAATTTGATTGGATGCCATAAAAAAATGGGGATTTTTTCCTCTTTTTACTTGCTATGAAATTATGAATCCCCTGAAGCCTTTCCTCAAACCCTCAAATTTCCTTCTGAAGCTATGCCTTAAGGGACTGACTCTCTTCAAGAACATTATTAGAGGCTGCGGTAGCCCAGTGGTCAAGGTATCGGATCACGGCAGGCATGTCATGAGTTCGAGCCCAGGGCCACTAAAGACCCACCGTGTAGGGCAGCGATGTACGTTGAATCTGTCGAGAGCTGAAACGTCCTCCCATTGGTGTGGTGTGGTAGTTAGGAGAGAGGGGTGCCAACTCAGGGGTCATCCATGTCACTTGACTATGGTTCAAAATTACGTGGTCCGTCGCCAAAAGCCCTCGTGTGGCTGTACAGTGCGACGTTAATATTCACTCACTCACTCAAGAACATTATCTCTTTCATTTATATATTGTTTGTCCTTCTGCAGTGGTCATGACCATGAACTTGTAGCCGGTGATTCGTGAGTTCCAGTTCTTGTGCAACTGAAGACTGACCGTGCACACAAAGGAGGCACGTTAATTTGCCATGGCTCAAAGTCTTTACGTGGGGAGGGGGTGGAAGTTTAGAGAGTGGGGTGATCGTGGTTAAGGATTACGAGAACCGCTGTTAATGCCCTCATGTTGCTTCTACGTGGGAAGTTAATGAATAACAATTTATCAACTATCTACAGGTAATCATTAACTTGAAAAATTAATGTAAAAAAAGATTGAATAATATCTTTAAAAATCAAATATATTTGGACGAATCGTTTCTCTACTTCAGTGGTATGCTTATATCAATATATGACAAGAGAAATAATATGAATAATTTCGAGTGAAGAGGGGCGTGTCATGAGAACTAAATTTGTGACGTGGCTTTATCGCGCCTTCTAAACTAATCCTCTTGGAGAATCTTTGGGGCCAGAATGGCATTTCAATCCAACCTTCTCAAGAAGAAAACGCGATATGCAGATTAGTAAATGATTATATATATTGGAGCTTTTGCATTCGCGTGTAGGTCGGCTGGAAGCCGAAGATTATTATACTAGCCATATAGAGGACGGTTAGAAGAGAGAAAGTTGAAGAGAAGCTGGATCAAGTCGGATAATAATATATATAGAAGATTAATATTAAAGGAATTGAATACAAGAGGGAGACATAAAGCTTGGTTGCTGATCGCCGTGTGATATCGGTAAGATATTAATTATTAAAGTTTAATTATAGAGCGGACTCTAGCTAGTTAAGGAATCTGCTATAGATAAAGATTCGGAGGTTATTGTATCACAAAGGTAGTGAGTAGGATTTCAGGCGCTAATTTAACTTGGTATTGATAATTACGTCGTATCATTCCTGATCTGGTTTTCCTAGTAAGACTTGTGTTGCGTTGATTAATATAAATTGAGACAATAATAAACTAGATTTAATTATGGAAGGTTAGAGTAGCCAATAACTTATCCCTGCAAATCTAGGTCACGTGGATGAAGAGATGATATCCCTTGGCAAGGGGTATCACAAATTTTATCTTTATAATAAGACTTAACTTCTATTTTTTTACAATATTAAAATCATTGCATTACTCTAGACATTATACTAACTATCAAATTAACGCCTGAAATGAAACTTCTCTATTCTTACTTTCACGCGGCCTTTCAGGAAGACCCATTTTTGTTCAACAATGTTCTATTAAAGCATACGACGAATCTTAATTGAAAAATCAAAATCCGAACCCTGTAACGTGACTTAATCTCGTCACCTTTCCTTAAGGTCGCAACCATGACCGTGGTCTTTACCATGGACCATGGCTCACTTTACTGTGTCCTCTTAAAGAATTAGATTGAATTCGCGCGTATAAAGAAACTCTTCGAAAATTTATACATTTACGATTGGTAATGCCGAAACTCTTAAGAAATGCACTTATATCCAACCAACTATTCCAGCAGCAAAGTTGCTGAGTTTTCAGTTGCCGCATACATTACGATATATTCAGTCAAAAAAAGAAAAACTACGTAATATTTTATTTTACCTTTCATTTAGAATTTGACGTTGTGTAGAAGTTTGGAGAGGGGGATGGTATCTCGGGCGTCATCCCCATCATCTGACTAGTGCTTAAAATTACGAGGCTCGTTGCCAGTAACCCGAAAGTAGTTTCAAAATACAACGTTATGATAAACATTCATTTATAAGATAGCAAAGGTGTACGAGATTCTTAGAAAAGTCATTGCCTTCAACGCGTGATACACCTACCACCTATTGGGATGTACCTCCCAAAGTTGCCCCTGAAATCAAAATGTAGTGATATTACATCATGTAAAGAAGATATTGAAGCCTCATGCTCTGTTCTACCAATCATTTTGAAGAATATACTATCAGAATATCATCTAAAGTATAAACGAAAACGACCCTAAGTGTGAATGGGAAACATGGGTGTGTCTCTCTCTCCTGGTGGTAAAACTTTTCATACTTGACATTGATGGATGGAAAGCTCAATAGATGAGTACAACCTCTTTGGGGCCTACAGACACCCGTAGCTGCATTACCGAAGTTAAATACTATACGCATAAGAAAGGATTTTTTTTAAATGTAAAAGTTTTCATTTGGGATCCAAAAGAATCAAGAGTAACCATAGCATGTTTTCGCCTTTTTTTTAAAAAGCATTTAATATAGCTAAGGGTTAGCCAGTTGTTTTCACATTACATTTTTATACGTATTAATTAATGGTAGAAATCTTAGTTAGGAGATAAAATTGCTAAGTGAATACAATCGGACATCTATATAACGAAGTCGCTAAATCCCGTAAAAAGTTCGTTATATGGATAATTCGTTATATAGAGGTACATCTTTTAATATACTTTATAAACCACATAAAACAAATTTTAAATTCATGAACTCTATATATTAAAAAAAAGTAATTATTCACATAATTTTTAAATCAATGTATGTTTTTTTTATAAATCTTACCCATCAAGAAAGAAAGAAAGAAAAACTGCAAGGAAAACAAGGGGAAAAAATGTCGAAGAATTCACTATATTTTCAATATTAAGAAAATAATTTTATACTAAAATTAATGAATTTGAAGGACATTTTATAATTTAAAGCATACAAGTATTATTAGACATATATTATTTTATAAGAACAAGGGTACAATTCCACTGAGGGTGAATGAGGATATTGAAGATGTTTCTAGTGAACTGGACAATGGGGGTTAAAGGTTGCATTTCTTGGAGGAAACGCCCAGAACTCTATTGCTCTCGGCGTGTTAAGATCTAATAAAACCAGTTCAATATTTATGACCATCATAAAATGTGTTACAGAGAGAATTAGATTTTACAGAGAAAATTTTTTTTAGAAATACTTTAGAAATTTTTAGAAATAATTTTTCTTTTATATGAGACCTTAAACTACAAATTGTTCATTAAATTAAACAAGTCAAATATTATTCAATAATTTTAGATTGCACCCCTTATGCGAGTGAGTGAGTAAATAATTAACGTTGCACTGTTCACCTACACGAGGGCTCTTGGCGACGGAGCTCGTAATTTTGAACCATGGTCAAGTGACGAGGACGACACCTGAGCTGGAAACCCCTTTTCCTAACTACCACACCACACCAACAGGAGGAAGTTTGGGCTCTCGACAGATTTAACGTGTATCTCTCCCCTACATGGCGGGTCTTTAGTGGTAGAGAATTCTATAAAAAAATTCTATTATTTTTGAGCAGTAAAACTACTTTTAGATACAAATTATGATAAATATTATTTCAGTTTCGCAAATCCCTTTGCAGAAGAAAATTTGAACAGTATAAAAGCCAACATTATTAAATAGATACATTGGAATTATTTGAGAAACTTTAATTCTTCTGGGAAATGATTTGATTTTAGATACATATTACCTCGAATATTCTAATCATCTAGTAGAATAATATCAGCAAGTAAGAAGCGCAACGAAGCGAATTATATTTAGCTTAAAACTCCTAGTTCTCCCATGTACTTCAGCTGTCAATAAATAAGGTTTTTTATTCCTTCTTAACAAAAATACTCATTTAATACGGGATTAAAGCAGATAGACGGTGGGGAATACATATTTTAATCACTAAGAAAAATAATTTAACCTTTTATTTATTTGCAACGCTTCCTCAAAAAGCTAGCTGAAAAATTTGATTTCATACTCTTTTATTTTTATTTCTGACTGCGATAAAAATGCTAAAAGTTTATGAAAACAATTAAGCATAAACATAAAATATTATGACAAATAGTGCAAAATCACCATGAAAAATTCTCTTGCATAAGAATTTCTTCTTTCTTTCGTTTCTTGAAATTAGGATTTGTGATGTATTGCACACTTTTGCAAGAAATGTGATCCATCATCTTGAATAGTTAAAACGCGAAAAAGAAATAGAAGAAAAAAAATGCCATTCAGCATTATTCTTGGTCTCAAGTGATAAAACGTTTAACTCTAAACCTTATTTTTTTTATTTCGGTAGCTACATTAATTAGGAAAGTCTTTAATCTACATCAGCAGAAAGAAAAAAAATAGGAAGCGAAATTTTCTTTTTTCCCTTTCCACAGCATTCGTTTTTTTTTTTTTTTTTTTTTTGGCAAAAATTATTTTTTCACATTTACTTAAATCAAAAGTCTTAGAAAAGGAAAATGCTGAGCTACAAATTCAAGAGAAGGATTTATTTTATCGATTAAAACGTAGTCGATTTTCTCACAATTTCAAAAATTAATAACCTATATTTTGCTAATAATTAAACATATCCTACAGCTTAAAAATAATTAACTCCTCCAAAACTCCTCCTAATAAACTCCTACAAAACTATAAAATTTATTATTAAAAATGGGAAAAAATCATTTTTCTACTTTGTTTTTCTGAAGAATAATTTTTAAAAAAATCAGTGAAGAGAGAGAGAGTAAAACGTCATAAAGCGCATGAGCATTTAGCTCATAAACTTTTCCTTCTTCATAAATCCACTGATGAATAATAACATAAGAAGCATGACATAAACATATTGAATTATTAATTATAGAAAAATTACAAAAATGTCCAGTTTTAATGGAAAGTTAGAATAAAAGGAAAATTTCAAGAAATCTCAAAAAATTAATTTCAAATAAAATTCTAAGAATTAGTGAAAATAAATACACACAGCAAGTGAAATCCCATAGCACACACATTGCTGATAAAAAACAGAACCCGAATTTTAAGTACTTTTTTATATTTAAGAGTGTTCCGAGATAAATGCAAAGTGATGCAGGTTTATCATATCATGTACTTAAAATTTAGGAGCGTTAAAAAATATGCACTTTTTAAATGCTTCCTAACATATCATATTGCTTAAACTTCTTTTCGCATAAGCTATAAAAGGCGAAATTTAAATCATATCATGCAATAAAAAAATTAAAATAATAAAAAGCGAGGTTTATAAAAGTATGCTGCTGTCCCTAAGGTATTGAAAAATCTGAATACACACTCTTTCTTCAACACAGAAAATGAAACATCATGAAAGAGTAGGTATATTGCGATGAGAATTGATACACAAACAGAGAATGCAAAAGTAAATAAGTGATGTTGTTTACGTGTAGATAATCTTAATTCAGCGATGCGTGGGTGTGTGAAAATTAGAGAACCAGTAGGAGAAGTAGAGTCACCTCTCACGGCAGTACAAACAGCAACCCCACGAGGTATAGATTCAATTAGCGTATGAATAGTGTTTAACGGAATAAAACCCCTTATGCTCTCCACCATTTTCCGATTCAAGCAGGAGCTAATCAAGCAAAAAACAGCCAATCACATCCCAGATATGTTCGATCGGTGAAGCATCAGGAGATATTACTGGCCAAGGAAGGAACTGGTCTGCTGGTAAATGCCATCTGCGGTCACACGTTGTCCTGTAAGAATTTCATTTTGCATTATGTAAAGTAGCACAAACGGCAACAGCACGTCCTCAACATACCAGTAGGCCATTAATGTGTCTTGAACGCGTACCAGACTTTGCTGTCATGTTTGATGGTACCACAAATCGATATGTCTCATTGACGAGCAGTATGGAGTTCAGCAATTGTATTCATGAATTCGGACTAGCTGTATTTCTTCAAAATTTCCAGACTCTCACCTTACCACTATCATCAGAAAAAAGACATATCTGAGACTCATCGTTGAACTACGTGTGCAAGTGTTTCTGTATCGACATCATCATAATTTTTCACATCGGTGGGTGGATGTCAATGACAGTATCAGTAAAGGGAGGCTTGTATGTAAGTCATTTTCAGCAAATCATCATAAAATATTTCTCTTGAATATTGGAGCCTTTAAAGTTATTTTCACATTCTACAGAATATCGAGAGAAGTTGATTGTGTGAGGCTACCATCACACCCTTCAAATTCATCGATTGTTATGTTCTGCTATACATCTAAGGGAATCTGGTATTTCTTGACGATTCACATTTCGTTTTTCAATCAATTTGGTTCGAAATCCATGCACAGTACACTCATCAGCATGCATTTCAGTGATGATACGGCAGTAAGACCAATCAGATGTACGTAAGCCTACAATTTCACCCCTCGAAAAATTACCCGATTTACAGAATTGCATTCAGTATCTTCGTTCAAGCATCACTTACTCAACACTTGTCTTCTGGAATGTAGAACCTCTCAAAACTCTAGATTATTTAGGCGACAGAGAATAGTGACTTTTGGTTTATCTACTGCTTCTTTCCCTTTTATTTCTAACCACTACGTTTTTGCATTTTGGGTCATCCGAATAACTTGTTTCGTGGCATATTCCCCGAAATTTTCACATTTATTCAGTTGAATTTTTTCGTGTTGCCTTTTCTGTGTCGTGAAGCGTATATCAGATTATAAATTGACCGCTTGTCGTACTTTAAAGCAACACGACATCTGGTGACGACAAACCTTGTAAATTTGAGAATGATGACGATGGCTGAGCTGGCATTTCTCTCTCCTAATTTCATACTGTGCCAACATGGAGACTGTGAACAATGACAACTTTAATGTGCATGAGTTCCTCTACACGACGGATCTTTAATGGCATCAAGACTCGAATGGACGACTCGAAAGAAATAATACTAGCTACGAACTCGTGACTAAGACCATTCAGTAACCACGGTCATCGTGTGAGATTAATATTTGAAAAATATTTTTGTCATGAAACGAGTTCAAATTTTGTTTCTTATTCTTTTATAATAGAAGAAGGTAGCTTTAACAGAAATGAATTGTGTCTGTTTTCTTATCAGAATCATTATAAAATTTAGCTGAATGATACAAACATAGCATGTACTTCAATATATGAATGCCGTTTATTTAAAACAACACAATAACATATTTTCCCCTTTATCATTCACATTAAAAACGAAATGAGATTTTTACGAAAAAAACATCTGTTGTATTAAGACTTTGTAAATGCATAATATATAGATTTATAAATGGTATCTAATACAGTTTTTTGGTTGATTAATTATTATCTTTGCTCTCTTAAGCTACCCTAAAATTGTGAATTTTGCCAAAAATTGACAATTTTTTTTATGATTTTATATTATATATATATATATAGGCCATCTTATTACCTTTATAACAATACCAAGTTTATTATTTTCCATTCACAAACAAAAAATACAGGTGTTTTAGTAAAAGCAGATTCACAATTACTTTAAGCAAGATGACATACTTTAAAATACGTTTTACTCGAAATGTGTTTTTAATATGCTCAAACAGGGGACAGTGATTGCTCAAAAATTTTTGAAAATAATTAACTGAAATTTTTTTGTTTATTTTCTGTATAATAGGAGTGTTTTAACCTTCAGATTTATTAATCACTGTTTTATTACAAAATTTACAGTTCCTTATGTGAATATAATCACTGTTTTTTTAAGCAATTTCATATAATAACTAAGATAAAGTACTCTAGTTTTTGTAAATTTAAAACATCTCTTATCCTGAAGGTCATTTCAAAAATGAATAGCAAAGCAACACATCAAAATTGAATACTTGAAAATTTGTTCATAAACATTTTGTTCAGAATGGACCCCGTTTAGGTAATTTTTTGTAAATTTTTACCAATTTTTTTCCCATTTTAGTAATAATAATTCCCTTTTCTCTTCTTAATTTTAGCACATTTTTCTTAAAATGTACTAAATAAATCTATAAACCAAAAATAGTCACCATATCTTCCTTTTTTTTTTAAAAAAATTGTCGCAAGTAGTCGGATACTTTAAGCAACAATACTGCTATTGATAATATATATCTTGTTTTTTATCAAAATTGAATCACAGTCATAATTGACGAGGTGGAAAGTGAATTGGCATTCAATCCTCCAAATGTGGTTCCAAAATGGTTATTAAAACGTAGCGAGTTTTAAGTAAATTTTTATTGTGTTCATACGTTTTTGAGGAATTAAAATCTAAAAGCATTTATATTTGCTTAGAAAAAGTTAACTTTCGCTAAAAAATTGGAATTAGTTCAAAAATTTCAGATAAACTTGCATAGCAAGCTTCTCATCTGAATATTTCCTTACACAAATATATGTTTGGTTTCCAAAAATGTTAAATTTAGATATTATTAGAATCTATTCGCTATCCAACAACAATCATTTCAAATCGTTTAAAAAATACCATTGACTTAGCCGTAACATTAAAAAAAACTTTTAGGCATCATCCCTTAGATCTAAAAAAAGGTTCACGCTTTTTGACCTCACCTAAACTTTCTATTTTTAAGTTTCTGCGACACTGAGTCGTACGCACTCGAAAAAACGAACTAATCAATCGAATTGGAAAATCTAAATTAGTAATTCCCTCATTAACCCAGAACATATCCGATTGTTACTGACCCTAATTTTGCTTAAAAGAAAAGCTACGAGGGCATAAAAAGAGTCACTGAGAGAGAAAGAGAGAAAAAAAGCCCCAGTAATAAGTTTTCTTTCAGCTTCCATCTGTACAACAAAACTTTTTACTGTTAGACACATTCAAGAAACAGAGCACTGACCCAAATACACCCTAACCACATAAAATGTCTTTTTTTGAATTGAAGATTCCCGTCGTATTTGGTGATGACCCTTTGTTTTCTGTGATTAAAGATGAGGTCCATTTTTCCCTTCGTAAAATTCGTTGAAAATCATCTCGAAGTGCGAGAAAATCACTGCATCATGTGGGTCACTGGAAATCCTTTCTTTACGTTAAAACAAAGGGAAGGTGTTGAACTTACCTGGGAACTAGATGTCCCCCCTCCACGCTCACACACAGTAATTCCATTGTAGCGAACTTCGAGAGCATTGTAGTATTACCTAGAAATAACAATTTTGGATTTAATGAGTTTTCATAATTTATCTGTTGTATCTTGGAAAATATATTGTTGATTTTATTAGGGATGAACCTTATTCTTTAACAATGCTCTACGGATGACTTTTTTTTCCTTTTGGAAATAAGGTAACGTCTAGATTGCTTTTTTGAAATAAAAAAAATTATTTGTGGCTATTGATTTGAATAATGACAAGTATTAGATTTGGTAATCAAAACTGTATTCAACAAAAACGCATTGATTTCACACACTCGTAATTATGATAGTATAATGGAAGAATGGGTTCATTTGTGCTTCTGTTTTCCTTAACGAAAAATAATTACAGGTCACAAAATAGTTTTGTACCTTTCTGACATGTTTCGGGTATCATCGAAGTTCCTTTTACTATTGTTTGAAACGAACAATCGATAACCTTTGATTTTGTTTGTGATCGATTGTTTTCACGCAGTACTATTTTCTAAAGCAAATAATTTAGGAAACTTAAATATAATGAAGAAGCTCCTAATAGCTTAATTTACCTTAACCTTTTAATTTCCTGCCTGAGATAATCTCGGGCATGACATTTGTACTCCAGATATACACCAAAATGTCACACCCGAGTACAGTAGTGCACACAGGAATTTTTCAAGGGGAGGGGGTTCAGTCGAAAGTTCACCATTCTTGTATCATGCTCCTTTTGATTTTGTCGATTTTCGGGAACAAAACACAGTAAAAAACTAATTTTTGAATAAATAATTAGCATTAATTAATAAAATTAATCATTAATAACAAATACTTAATTAAATTTTACGTACTATATACTTGGAATTATAATCAATCGGAAAAAAAATCAAGGGCTTGGGGGGATAAGGACCCCCAGAACCCCCCTCTATTGTGTGCGCCACTGCCCGAGTATAATATGGGATAATTTTTATTTTGAGTATATCTCATATTGCTATACTCGAATACATATCGGGAGAAGCTTACACTTACACACACACACACACACACACACACACACACACACACACACACACACACACACACACACACACACACACACACACACACACACACACACACACACACACACACACTACACTTCGGCTTCATCTCTTTGTCAAACTCACATCTATAAAGGGAAAAGTTTATTTGGGCTCATAAAGCCACACAAAACTGACTTACTGAACTACTATTAGGTATTCCTTTTATTTATTTATATTTCTTATTTATATTTTTAGAAAATAATGCTTTACTGGAAGCGATTTCTTACCAATGACAGGCTGTGTATAACCACCTCAAATGAATATGCAGTTGCTACGAGACCTTAAAAATTTTTGTGTATATAATTTAAAATGTCAATTTTTAATTACTAAGTATATTGTATTTTGTACTAAATATTGGATTTTTGCAATAAAAAAATCTGACAATTTTGGTATCCTAATCATCAAAATAACTTCACAGTTAAAGTAGTTAAAAACTTTAATACTTGAATATTCTGACACAACATTTTTAAAATTTCATCTGAAAATTAAATTAATATAATTCTTTATAAATTTAAATATAATATTTAATGTGTATTAATTATTATAATTAAAAAATTCTACAGCTGATTAAAAAATAAAATTTCACTTAAATCTCCTTTAGTTTTATTTGAAAGCAATTATTATTATCAACAAAATGTGTGAAGGTCTCCTAGGACCTCACTTTGAGAACGAGAATAAATAGGAGTCATGTAAGAACCAGTAGCCATTTTTATAAACAACTTTCTTTATTTGGTTATCTTATCCAAATAGAATCAAAGACTTATTAACAAATTTGTCTACTAGTATTATGAGGTTTTAAAAGTAATATCCCTTAAACCAACTTAACCAATTAATGATCCAATTAATTAATTAAATAACGATCACGCAGAAATTACCACGATAAGAGATCCCAGAATTATATTTAATAATGTTCTTATTGAACATTTAACTTTAATCTCACTTCTAAAACTTTAATGAGACTTTAAACACAAATCAATATTTACCACTCGGAATCTCAATTCTTGAGATTAAATATCTCTAACAAGAAATCTTCAATTTAAATCCACGATAACTTTCTGCTTCTATCTCCTACTGCTCTAACTTTACTATTTCGTTTGACTTAAATACTTAATCTAATCTGCATAACAAGGAATCCTGTCCGCTTTTTGGAGTTGATTGGAAATAGGTAGGGAATTAAATTTCCCTAAAAAGGTCGACTCAGAAGGTTAGTGATAAAGTTCCGTATAGATTCGTCACAAATGCATCTACATTTATCGTACTTACTTTGGTTCAAAGAAATACAGCATTTTATACATTTCTATTTGCATTTTGTTTTATTTTTTAATATTTTGATACTTAAAAAGGATTTGACCAAAATTTCAAATAGAGAAACACAAAGTATTCAATTTTGTATATTTTATGAGAAAAATGTAGTAGTTTCAATGAATATAAATTATAACAGCTAATAAGAAATCTGAGAATCCATTTTCAGAATAATAGAAGCCTTACATGTAAACTTTTTTTTCACTACTACACCAATTCAAAATTAATAAAAAAAATTTGTGTAATTTAATTTCAAACTTTTCTTTCATGTACTGAATTTGATTATTAAGGTAGATCAAAAATTTCTTTACTGTACTTCAAAGTCTACCTATGCGAGAAAGATGCTCTCTAGTATATAGATGAAGGGAAAAGTTAAAAAAATTAACTTGTATGTTAAGTACTGCCACAAGGGGAATGAAATTTAGGTATTTGAGCTTTTTTATCATAAAAAATCAAAACAATTTTTGTTACAGAAAAACAGGTGTGTTTTAGTACTTTTTAACCTTTATACAACTACTAAATAGTTACAAGAAAAACACATTACATCCATTTAACAGCTTCTTTAGTATTAAATTTTAAGAAAACCTACTGTCGAAATGACAGTGAAGGATAAAGCGGAAGGCGGTGTAAAGTTTGGGCGGGATTGATTCGACGGTGTAGGGAGAGAGAGCTTGGATTATGAAATGTTGCAATGTTCTACTCAGTACTCATTTATCGATAATTATCGTTTTTAATTATTTATATTGCAAAAAAATAAATTTATTTTGAGTTTAAAATCATCTAACGAAAATTAAAAAATTTTTTACCCCTTCTTTACAAAATTCAACCATTTGCAGCAATATTAAAATTTTTGAAAATGTACTCTTTTATATTATTTTTCACCTGTTCTCCAAACCGTAGAACATATTTTCCGCATAGGTAGGTATCGAATAATAGTAATTTTTTCCCCATATAACCACTACCCATCCTATTGATTGTCATATGTTGTGCAAGTATTATGTCTGATGGCTCTTCCTTAAGATCAGTATTCATATTCTACTGATTTACTGTTCTCCAAACCGTAGAACATTTTTTTCCGCATAGGTAGGTTTCAATTAATAGTAATTTTTTTCTCCATATAACCACTACCCATCCTATTGATTGTCATATGTTGTGCAAGTATTATGTCTGATGGCTCTTCCTTAAGATCAGTATTCATATTCTACTGATCTACTGTTCTCCAAACCGTATAACATTTTTTTCCGCATAGGTAGGTTTCAATTAATAGTAATTTTTCTCTCCATATAACCACTACCTATCCTATTGATTGTTATATACTGTGCAAGTATTATGCCTCATGGCTCTTCCTTAAGATCAGTGTTCATATTCTACTGTTCAAATGAACATTAAAGTATGACTAATAAAAATTCACTAAATAAAATAGAGAGAGTGAGCTATTTTTCACCTTTCATATACATGAAGTATTAACAAAAACAAAAAAGCCTATATTTTTATAGATTCATTTAAATTGATCAATTCATAATATTATCATTTAAGATTTCTCCATCTTATACTCAAACGCGCACTGAAATTTTTTCTAGGAAAAGTGAAACATTTTATTAAATTAATCGTGTCACTAAGATCGTGTACATTATATGTTATGAGAGAAATATCTATTGATTTTTTTCATCACAGAATGACTAATCCTTTCCTACTCAAGCACCAGAAGACATGAAACACTTCTTAATATAATTTAAGACCCCCCTTTGTTTAGTGAAGTGCAACAACTAGACATGACATTGGCTCAATAAATCGTTGCAACTCCCCTGAAGAAGTATTCAGTCACATTGCCTCAATGACCATTCATAGTTACGAAAGTATTAGCAGTGCAGTTTTTTGTGCGCGAACTAACCTTCCAATCATGCTCATTACATGTTCGATGGGATTCCTACCTAGCTATCAAAATGGTTAAATAATTTCCTGGAATTGTCTCCAGAACGTTTTTTAAACCAATAACGAGGGATTTGAATCTGGTGACATTTTTCCAACCATCTAAGCTCCGATATGTTCTCAAGTCCAGAACAGGCGCTGTAATGGATGGTGTGTTATTTTAGCCACTTAAGGTATCCGACTACTTGCGACAACTTTTTTTTAAAAAAATGGAGATATGGAGATTTTTTGTAGTTTTTAGATTTATTTAGTACATTTTAAAGGGAAAAAGGCTAAAATTAAGAAGAGAAAAAAATTATTACTACACTAAAATGGGAAAAAATGGGTAAAAATTGACAAAAAATTACATAAATGGGGGCGGGGCCACTCTGTACAAATAGTAAATGAACAAATTCTCAATTTTTCAATTTTAATGAATTTGCTATTTTTTTAAATGACCTTCAGAATAAGAGATATTTTAATTTTTACAAAAATTAGATCACTTTATCTTAGCTATTATATGAAATTGCTTAAGGTGAATTTGCGTTCGGAACCGCGATTTTGCAAAAGCGTATAAATGGATAATATTTATGATATTTAGTGTCACTTAGATTAGAAAATGTATATAAACTTGTTTTAAGAATAGTACTACAATAAAAAATTATTTAAATACAACATTTTGACAAAAAAGGAACATAGAAGGACCAATTTTCAAAATATTCTCCTTTTGTGAAAAATGCTTTTATTATAATAATATTTCGTTTGTATATAGCTCAGACCTCTGTACAGCGGCTCAACTAGAAATTTTGAAATGTATAACTTAGAAGTGGGTTTATCCATGTGTTTTACGACAACAGAGGGGAGAAATTTTAAGAAAAAAACGCCGAGATAATTACTTCAATTGGTTATAACTCTGAAAATGTGAATTTTTCAAAACTCCCAGTTCAGACTCTCTGGAAAAGTCTTTACAGAAGCAAAATATTATTATAGAAGCATTTTTTTTATAAAAGGAGAATATTTTGAAAGAAGGTTATTCTAAGTTACTTTTTTGCCAAAATATTGTATTTAAATAATTTTTTTTTTGTCAAAATGTCCTTAAAACAATTTTATACATGTATTCTTATCTAAGTGACACTAAATGTCATGAAAATTACCCATTTATGCGTTTTTTCAAAATTACGGTTCTGAACGTAGTCGGATACTTTAATAAGTTTTATTACTCCTCGGGCTTAGTTATCAGAGTGCATTCTCAGTAAATCTCATAAATTCGAATAAATGTTAGAGGATGAATAAGAGGGGTTAACTTTAGATCATGCCTTTTTCTTACTCAAAATATCTCACACCCGTGGTCGATGGACCGCGACAAAGCTTTGGGCCTCCTAGAATCCTAGGCGCCACCCACGATGCGGGAATTGTGAAGTGCATGTTAAGCCATTGTCTCCATGCTGATATCATCCTTGAATATATTTTTCATTCGAAAAAACTGAATGCAGAGGGGGTAAAAAAAACCCCGTGAAATACCCACATAACATCACATGAGAAACATTTCTTTACATAACAAAAATGCAATGATGGTACTCAAAACTATAAAAAAATAATTTTTCTCACGAATAAGTTTTAGAGGAATGGCGTCCTTCTCTTATTGTTCATGACAAAAATTTAAAAACATTCACTGAAGCATATCTGTAGAACACTGTGGGAAAAGAGTGTAAGGTATTCAGTGAATCGAAAGTCACAAACAATGAGATTTTTGTCTTGCATTGGCCTCAGAAATATACAGTTGTTGAACTGGTCAGAGTTACCACCAATTGAAATAATTATTGGAGTTTTTTTCTTAAAATTGCTCCCCTCTGTTGTCGTAAAATATGAATAAACCCACTTCTAAGTTATATATTTCAAAAATTCTAGTTGAGCCTCTGTACAGAGGTCTGAGCTATATACATGCAAAATATTATTATAATAGAAGCATTTTTCACATAAGGAGAACATTTTGAAAAAAAGTTATTCTAAGTTAATTTTTAGCCGAAATATTGTATTTAAATAACTTTTTGCCAAAATGTCCTTAAAACAATTTTATACATGTATTCTAATCTAAGTGACACTAAATATCATGAAAATTATCCATTTATGCGCTTTTTTAAAATTACGGTTCCGAACGTTGTCGGATACCTTAAAAAAACAGTGATTATATTCACATAAATAACTGTAAATTTTGTTATGAAACAGTGATTGATAAATCTGAAGGTTAAAACACATCAATTATTATACAGAACTAACACAAGAAATTTCAGCAAATTATTTTAAAAACTTTTTGAGCCATCGCTGTCCGCATTTGAACATTTCGAAAAAAACACATTCCGAGTAAAACGCATTTTCAAGTTTGACATCTTATGTAAAGTTATGGCATCTGCTTTTACTAAAAAACTGGTAGTTCTTGCTCTTGTGAATGGAAAATAAAAATCTAGGCATTTTTATAAAGCCAATAAGATAGCCTATAAAATAAAATCATGAAAAAAATTGTCAATTTGCTTAGAAAAATCATGATTTTAGGATAGTCAGATACCTTAAGAGTCGGTCTTCTGCTGCAATTTTCCAACAATATCAAAGTTCGGTGTATTATGCTTACGGACACGTCGGTCGTGCGTTTCACAGTGATTGTTGCAAATTTTTGACGCAGTGCTGCTTGTATGAAAAAACTTATTACATACACACAAAAATGTCAGTGATCTCAGCCATTTACCCTTTGAGTACCAAACTGCGTTTTTTAGTGTCCCCAGAAATCCCAGATTTCTGGGAATACTGATCTTGACGTCACGGCGCACGTATCATTTTTTCTTTTCTCTCTGACTAAGGCACACATTCGTTCTTGTTTCGGTTCACTTTCTAAAGTCTGTATAGCTATTTTTGCTGTTTATTTTTACTTTTTCTTGCCAATATGGTATTGTCGTTAAATTTCAACGAAAGTGATTCTGATAGAGAATATTTGCAGGAAACCGATGAATATGACAATGACTCCGATACGGATTAATCTATTTGGAATGAAGAAGACGAAGAATTGAACAAATTTGACAATACACTTTTGTAACGCACGTGGAACAGCTTTTTGTTCCAAGAAACATTTCGAGCAGTTTCCCAAACATTTGTAATTTTAGTTCTAACTTTCCTATTTTTCAAATTTTTGTAACCTAACTTTTGTAATTTTAACTGTTTTTTTTTTTTGTTTTGTAATCTTTTCTATCGCTGCGGATTAGATTAATGAACTTTCAGATTCTAAAATTTTTTATGAATGTGACTTTATAAGCAAAATCAAACAAATCCATAAGCTCGAAGACAGAAATTTCGAGAAAAAACTAAACTTTTCAAATTTCGTTGGTTCTCTCAATTCCTTCGTCCAATCTGTTTCCTGAATAATCTTAGAGAAGTTCATTTATTACTTCTGCTTTTAATAGTAAAGGGTGTTTTTTTAGAGGTATAGAGCTTTAAATTGCAATAAAACAACGATGTATTATTCGATTGACAGGAATTTTTTTTATTCGAAAGATAATCTTGTGGCATTACATTTTAAATATGATCAAGCAAGGCGTAGATTCGTCGAATGGGCCCAAAACGAGATTGCCGTTGTTCCCGATTTTCATAAGCGAATTTTGTTTAGCGATGAAGCGCACTTCTGGTTGAAAGGCTACGTCAACAAACAAAACTGCCGCATTTGGAGTGAAGCTAATCCACAAGTGTATGTCGAAACACCGTTACATCCAGAAAAAGTGACTGTTTGGCGCGCTTTATGGGCTGGTGGAATTCTTCAAAAACGATGAAGGCCACAACGTTACAGTCAATGGTGATCGGTATAGAGCCATGATTACTAACTTTTTCATTCCTGAATTGAACAATCATGATGTCCAGGAGCTGTGGTTCCAACAAGACGGCGCAACATGTCACACAGCTCGTGCCACAATCGATTTATTGAAAGACACGTTTGGTGACTGCCTAATTTCACGTTTTGGACCTGTGAATTGGCCTCCAAGATCTTGTGATTTAACACCGCTAGATTATTTTCTGTGGGTCTATGTAAAGTCATTGGTCTATGCGGATAAGCCACAAACGCTTGACTATTTGAAAGACAACATTCTCCGTGTTATTGCCGATATACGGCCACAATTGTTGGAAAAAGTCATCGAAAATTGGACGTCCAGATTGGACTACATTCGAGCCAGCCGTGGCAGTCATATGCCAGAAATCATATTTAAAATGTAATGCCACAAGATTATCTTTCGAATAAAAAAAATTCATGTCAATCGAATAATACATCGTTGTTTTATTGCAATTTAAAGTTCTATACCTCTAAAAAAACACCCTTTACATGAGATGTGTTAATCGCAAGGCCTAAAATACGGTGAAATTTTGTTTGTTTTACTTCCCAGTTATTAATGCTTTTTTTTGTCTATCGAACTTATTTTCGTCTTATAATAGAAAATACTTCATCGCAAATGTTGGCAATTTTAGTGTTAATATTTAACAAATTTTTGATTCCTATTTCATGTGAAAATAGTGTTATATATAGTCGAACCTCCATATAATATGCCTATAATTTACAAACTTCTCCATATTGCGAACTTTTTCGTGGAACCGATGAAAGAAAACCTACTTTATAATGTTTCCTGTGCTGGTTACTGGTTGTAAATCTAAATAAGCCATGTATCCACATGAGGTTACAAAGGGATTTTGCCCTATACATGGCATGCATCCACTAATGGCTACATGTTGCTCAAGGGGTTAAGTAAGACCTGGTCGGCTACTGCGTTGTTCATGGTGAAAGGAAATGCTTGAAATTATATATTCTCCGAACACTCTTAATACTAATATGAATGGATTGCAGAATGGGTAATTTGATTGAGGAATATTGAATTCCGTAACAACTTCTGAAATATTATGTCTCTGCCGTGTAGCTCCAACAACATTTCGTATTCATTACCAGTTAATTTGCATCATGTAGCCATAATCTCGCCAGGAAACTTTAAATCACTATAGCACAAAAGAAGACCCTGACAATGAACTCCTCACTTATATATTTCTTAAGCGATGCTACTGCTTCTGGATATTTGCATATCCAGAAAGTTTAAGACCTTTGACACGTCAGGGCAAAATGATTTAACTTTTGTAGAATTAACTTTTTATCTCTTGTATATTTCGAATTCAAGGCTATAAATTAAAAAAAAATGTATATTCTAGGCCAAAGGTGGCGTAGGATCAACGTGTCATTTTTTCTTTAAGAGATACTCAATGAGGCAAAGACGTGCCGTCAAATAATTTTGACTAGTGATTATTGAGAAAATAATAAAACTAAATACTAACTCAAAACTCTTTAATTACAAAGAAAAAAATACATTTTGCGCAGTATAGTAGTTAATGTTTTATTTATATGTGTGATTCAAATTCAAGTAACATAAGTGTGAATTCTGTTGCGGTAGATAAGATGACAAAAACTTTTTTATTAGGATTGTAAGATGTTACTTTTACCAGAATGCAATCTGAATTGGAGTCATCTTCCTAACAGTTTCTAAGTGACTCTTTAATGTTATTCATCTCTGAAAATAATGACTCACATGCATAGGTAGATGAAAATATGGTTAAAATAGCACGAGCCAGTTTTTTCAAACAGCTAAATGTATCTGCAATCTAATTCTGTGTTTCCAAAATTTCATTACTAGTATTTTTACTTACATTTCTTGTTAATCTTTCTGTTTTAATCAATTCCAACTTTCTCCTGTTTTCAACAAAATTTTTTGAATCCATATTGAACTAGACTGGAAATCAATCACAGCTGCATTTGAAATATTTTCAATTTACAAGCAATAGGATTGGGACAAATTCAGTTTATTAAATGAAGTCACATCAAAAAGTACATAAAAAACTCGAGCGTTTCCGATAATTCTCTGAACTGAGAAATTCTCGCTGAAAACTGCGATTCATCACTCACTTTTCTCGTAATACTTCATGTTGAACTTCGTTGTTTTGAGTTAAAATGCAAACCGTTTTGATCGGTGGCGTGTCCAAAATATTATGTCACGTGCCATCAATGGCACGCGTGCCACTGGTTCGCCATCCCTGATCTAGGCATTTGTTTACTATTAACTTATTTTTCATTAACATTTGGGAAAACTACTAATAAATTTTGTATTGAAATTTATTCACTTTTAAGAATACTTTTAAACGTAAAGGAATAAAGTATTTCGAACTGTTTCAGTCCGCAATGTGTTATCTGAATTATGCAATTATTAAAAAATCTAAGAAGTGTTTCAAAAATTAGGATTTGAGATATGTAATATAAATTGGAATGAACAACCCAATTAAATTTTTACGTAATGTATTTATACTCATGCGTTTTTGTAAAGTTCAAGAAAATATTTAAAATTTCTATTCTTTTAGGATGTTATGTGACCTGATATATATATATATATATATATATATATATATATATATATATATATATATATATATATATATATATATATGTTATATTTTATTTATTTAAAAATAAAAAAAAAAATATTTAAAATAAAGTAACTTCAACTTTTGAATTGCATGTAATGAGTAACAAACAAAAAATATCGTAAGATTTATTGTAAAATGTTATAATTTTTCACTATATGTTCATTGTACAAGATTATAAGTATTTGATTATATATTCATTATACACAAGACCATAAATATTTCATCATACATTCATTGTATAAGATTAAAAATATTTTATTATACTTTCATCACACATTGTGTGTGTACAAGATTATAAATATTTCATCATACATTCATTGTACACGATTATAAATATTTCATTATAATACATTACTTTTTGCTTCTATAAAATGCTTGTAGCGGCAAGAGGCTTTTCACGATTCAGACCAAGGACTGATTCCTATCAGTATTTAATGCAGAACAGCCTCATCTCAGGTTTCTTACTGATGCATATTAATTACTACGCTTTCTAATTACACATTTGGAATTCTGTAATGGATCTACGATTAAACTTTCACTGCTTCCCATTTGCTTTCGCCTCGAATCCGGCATGAAAGACAACATTTGATTTATCTTTGATCAAAACAAAAATGATCAATTACTTATAAACTGTCTACTATGATGATACTCTAAATAAGCGATTATCTTTCTAATTGGGCATTACGACTACGGTTGTCAAAGGATATTTATCAATTGCCGTGGTACTTCTAGTCTAATTTTGTAAAAAAACATTTAAGATATCATTATTCACAAGGTAACATGGTTTGATTTGCATGTTTTTATATTTTTTGTCCTTTACGTGATAGATTTTCATCGATTTAGATAATTATGTCTATGACTGAATAGATCTCAGCTACCTTAGCTTACTGAATGGATATTTCGTTTTTATTGAGTGATTGTTAAAGTTTAACCGGCTTAATTTTGTTTACTTTTATTTAATTAAGGGGTTGGCCACATGATTACTTAAAAAGGATTTAAGATTAAAAAGTAATATGTAATAAATGATTTACAACTGAATGATGTTTACTTTTTTTCAGTCCTTGTAATATTCATTATATGCTTTGATGTAATTGCTGTCTAATAATTAATTCGCTACGTGATACAAAGAGGAAAAGATTTTTTTATGATAGTTAAAATGAGCATTTGTTACAAGAGAGACAGCGTAATACACAAAAATAGTTTTATCATTTGTATTATTCATACGAATAATAGTTATATTTGACATGTTAAAATCTGAAGAGAAAGAGAGTGTGTATAAAAATATTTATTTCTTTGGAATGATTTATTTACATTTAAACAAGTTAATAACAAGTTATTAAACATGAAGTTATTAACTAATTATAAAACAGTTATTAACATTACTGATGTTTGATTAAAGTAGCAGAAAAAAGTTTGTGGTAAAGAAATTAAAGTTTCAAAAATGTCCGCAAATTGCATGGAAATACTGTTTTGTAAATCACTCAGACTGAGAAATATGTCTCGACATTTATATTCAGTCTCAAAAGAAAATTAGAACTTCTTCCCGGAATAAAAATATGTTATTTATCAAAATCTAACGTATGCTTTTTTATCTATGAATTAATTGACATTAATACATATTTCATTATTACACCTATGAAGAAAAAGTGTATAAAATATATAGGGTGTTTTTTTAGAGGTATAGAACTTTAAATTGCAATAAAACAACGATGTATTATTCGATTGATATGAATTTTTTTTTATTCGAAAGATAATCAGTGGCATTACATTTTAAATATGATTTCTGGCATAGGACTGCCACGGCTGGCTCGGATGTAGTCCAATCTGGACGTCCAATTTTCGATGACTTTTTCCAATATTTGTGGCCGTATATCGGCAATAACACGGCGAATGTTGTCTTCCAAATGGCCAAGCGTTTGTGGCTTATCCGCATAGACCAATGACTTTACATAGCCCCACAGAAAATAGTCTAGCGGTATTAAATCACAAGATCTTGGAGGCCAATTCACAGGTCCAAAACGTGAAATTAGGCGGTCACCAAACGTGTCTTTCAATAAATCGATTGTGGCACGAGCTGTGTGACATGTTGCGCCGTCTTGTTGGAACCACAGCTCCTGGACATCATGAATGTTCAATTCAGGAATGAAAAAGTTAGTAATCATGGCTCTATACCGATCACCATTGACTGTAACGTTGGGGCCTTCATCGTTTTTGAAGAAGGATTCCACCAGCCCATAAAGCGCACCAAACAGCCAGTTTTTCTGGATGTAACGGTGTTTCGACATACACTTGTGGATTAGCTTCACTCCAAATGCGGCAGTTTTGCTTGTTGACGTAGCCATTCAACCAGAAGTGCGCTTCATCACTAAACAAAATTCGCTTATGAAAATCGGGAACAACGGCAGTCTCGTTTTGGGCCCATTCGACGAATCTACGCCTTGCTTGATCATATTTAAAATGTAATGCCACAAGATTATCTTTCGAATAAAAAAAAAATCCTGTGAATCGAATAATACATCGTTGTTTTATTGCAATTTAAAGTTCTATACCTCTAAAAAACACCTTTATATATATATAAAAAACATATATATATATATATATATATATTATATATATATATATATATATATATATATATATATATATATATATATATATATATATATATATATATATATATATATACACTGGCCTCAAAAAGTTAAGGTACAACATGTTTTTCGAAGCTCACCATAAAAAAATGGCAGTAACAATAAAATGCATAGTTTACATGAATGATAATAACGAACTTTAAAAACATTAATGCAAAAACGATTACTACAACTTTTATTTTATAGAAAAGAACGTATATTTATGAGAGAGAGAAAAATATGCAAATATCAAGCTTTCGTACTTTTGTGTGTAAGTTGTGTTGATTTTCAACAGTTGTTGGCAGTTTCGGTGACAATAGTCAATAGAGTTTAGAAAATGTCTCAGAGACGTCGTTTACCCAATTCGTTAAGGTGGCGGGCAGTTGGATGGATGGATGGAAATGGGATTGCCGCAGGCTGATGTTGCTAGACGTCTCAATGTGTCTCGTAGTGTTGTTCAGCGACTTTGGGATCAATACCAATCCGAAGATTCTGTGTCCAGAAGACATGTTCCAGGCCGACCACGAGCTACAACACCTGCAGAAGACCGTTTTCTAGCTCTTTCGGCACGAAGGAGAAGAACCACTACTGTGCCGCAGCTCGTTGCAGACCACTTTCAAGCATCAGGAAGAAGAATCTCCGCTACTACGGTGCGAAATCGTCTTCACAATGCAGGTCTGTATGCAAGAAGACCAGTTGTGTGCGTTCCCCTCAACGGACGACAGCGAAGGAACCACTTATGCTGGGCAAGAGAACATGTTTCTTGGACGCAGCAACAATGGGCTTCTGTGCTGTTCACAGACGAGTCCAGATTTACAATGGAGAGTGATTCAGGGCGTCTACTGATCTGGAGGGAACAGCGCACTAGATACCATCAATCCAACACTGTTGAAAGACACAGTTATAGAGGTGGTGGAATCCTGGTTTGGGCAGGGATTTCGCTCGGTGGCCACACTGACCTGCATGTGTTCCGTGGAGGAACCGTAACTGGTCTTAGATATCGGGATGAGATCCTTGATCCATATGTCCGCCCATATGCTGCTGCTATTGGTAACGACTTCATTCTGATGGATGATAATGCACGACCTCACCGAGCTCGGATTGTTGAGGAGTATCTGGAGGATCACGGTTTGGAACGAATGGAATGGCCAGCTAGATCTCCAGACCTGAATCCGATAGAACATCTTTGGAATTATCTTGGCAGAGAGGTTGCTGCTTTAAATACTCCTCCAAGGTCGTTACATGAGCTGAAACAAGGCTTACTCTGTGTCTGGTCTTCGCTTCCTATTCCGGTGTCCGACAACTTAATAAACAGCATGGGAAATCGATGCCGCCAATGCATTCAAGTTAGGGGTGGACACATTCCTTATTAGAACCCATTTTTGTATTGTTTTTATGCCATTTTACCACATAACACTGTGATGTGCTGTTTTCTCCAAGAATGGACTTTTCCGCAGAGATTGCTTTTTTTGTGAGTGAGTGAGTTAATATTAACGTCGCACTGCTCAGCTACACGAGGGCTTTTGGCGACGGACCACGTAATTTTGAACCATGGTCAAGTGACGTGGACGACACCTGAGCTGGCACCCCCCTCTCCTAACTACCACACCACACCAACGGGAGGACGTTTCAGCTCTCGACAGATTTAACGTGCATCGCTGCCCTACACGGCGGGTCTTTAGTGGTACTGGGATCGAACTCATGACATGCCTGCCATGGTTGGATACCTTAACCACTGGGCTACCGCAGCCCTTGCTTTTTTTGTTATAAATCGTTTTTGCAATACACTTATACAAATTTCTATGACGCATTCAATAAAAAACTATTTAATGCACATATCCTCCAAATTTTTTGTTTCTACATTTATTCATTTGCAAATTAGACACAAAAACCCGGTTGTACCTTAACTTTTTGAGGCCAGTGTATATATATATATATATGTGATAATTGTAGAAATAGGGTATATACACAGATTCTTGTTCTCAGTGAAAGCAAATAAAGTTAATAAATTTTTAGAGCAATAAATTTTCTTGAAATTTGATAGAGGTTCGTATTGATTAATTAAATTTTCCTTTGCAATGAATTAATTTAGTCAAAGAACTTTTCCATTAAAATAGATTAAATTAGTCAAGGAACTTTTCTACTGCAGCGGATTAGATTAATGAACTTTCAGATTCTAAAATTTTTTATGAATGTGACTTTATAAGCAAAATCAAGCAAATCCTTAAGCTAGAAGACAGTAATTTCATGAAAAAACTAAACTTTTCAAATTTCGTTGGTTCTCTCAATTCCTTCGTTCAATCTGTTTCCTGAATTATCTTAGAGAAGTTCATTTATTACTTCTGCTTTTAACAGTACATGAGATATGTTAATCACAAGGGGCCTAAAATACGGTGAAATTTTGTTTGTTTTACTTCACAGTTATTAATACTTTTTTTTGTCTATCGAACTTATTTTCGTCTTATAATAGAAAATACTTCATCGCAAATGTTGACAATTTTAGTGTTAATATTAAACAAATATTTTTACTACCTATTTAATGTGAAAATAGTGTTATATATATATTAAAACCTCCATACAATGAGCCTATATTTTACAAACTTTTCCATATTGCAAACTGTTTCCCTGAACCAAGAACATTTTACTTATTTCTTCGTAAAATAACCTCCAAATAGTGAAGTGTATTTTCTGCATAATGAACTTTTTCTCTTGTAATTCTATTTTTTTCTCCCTATTTTAAAAATACAGTCGGACCTCTATATAGCGAAGTCGCTAAATCTCGAAAATAAGTTCGTTATATGGAAAATTCGTTATAGAAAGGTTCATCTCAATCAATATACTTTATAAACGACATAAAGCAAATTTTAAATTCATAAACACTATGTACTAAAGAAAAGTATATTTACATCTTTTTGAAAATTAATATTTCTTTATATTTTATATATCTTCCCTTTCGAAAAAAGAAAGAAAAAAAAAAAAAGAAAGAAAACTGCGAGGAAACCAAGAAAAGAGAATGTCGAGGAATACACTGTATTTTCAACATTTTAAGAAATAATTTTATATTAATATTAATGAATTTAAAGGACATTTTCTAATTTAAAGCCTACACGTATACTTTAAACATACATTATTTCAAAACTAGAATTTCTAAACAATTATTACCACATGTGTTCCTAAGTTTAATTGCTCATACAACCTGTTAATTTTGTTTAACTTTTTTGGTTGAAAAAATGCTTTTTGTTTCATAATACGCCTCACATCTATGCAATACACCAAAAATCCCCCCAGGCGAATTTTTCCCTGTCTTTTGAAATTTTCCCTCTGAATGAACAGAAACTAGATCAAGGACAAGGGTACACAAGACAACTCCACTGAGGGTGAAACGGGATATCGAAGATGTTTCTAGTGAACTGGACAGTAGGGTTTAAGGGTTGTACTTGGATGAAATGCCCATAATTCTATTGCTCTCGGCAAGTTAAAATCAGTTCAAGATTTACGACCACCATAAAATGTGTTAAGAGAGAATAACTTGAAATATATCCAGAAATACGTTAAAAATAGGGAGAAAAAAAACTGATTCACAAGAAAAAAGTTCGTTACATAGAAAATGCACTTCGCTATAGGGAGGTTATTTTATGAAGAAAATCGTGAAATGTTCTTGGTTCCAGAAAAAAGTTCGCTATATAGAAAAATTCGCAACATAGAGGTTTGTAATATGGAGGCAATCGCACGGTAAGTTTTTTTTATGCGGGAAAAAAGGAAAACTTTTGCCTGTTTTTGGAGCTTTTTTTTCCCCATAACTTTCGTCCGTTTGACTGTATATATATTTGAGGACATTTTTCAAGTTATTCTCTCTCTTTTCGCATTTTTTATGGAGATCAATGACCTTGAACTGGTATTACCAGATGTCTAACTCACTTAGAGCAATGAAAAATGGCCATAGTTTTTTTAAACAAATACTCAAATAAAACCAACAGATTTTATCAGTAATGAAATTTAAAGACACATGTGGTAGAATATGCTTTAAATTATTGGTTATAAAACAATGTACGTTTAAAGTTACTCGTAGGCTCAAAATTAGAAAATGTGGTTAAAAAATTGATTAGTTTTACTATAAAATTATTTTTAAAGTTGAGAAAACACACAGTGTATTCGTGAACAATGTTTTTTTTCCCTTGTTTTCTTTGCAATTTCTTTTTTTTTTATGCGTAACATATATAAAATGAATTGTAGATACTATGTCAAAAAAGTGTGAATAATTTCTTTTTTAAACAATGTATAGTGTTTATGAATTTAAAATATGTTTTATGTGGTTTTTAAAGCATATTAAAAGATGAATCTCTATTTAACGAGTTTTCCGTATAACGAACTTTATTTCGGGATTTAGCGATTTCGTTAAATAGAGGTCGGACTGTATTTTCTATTGTAACTCTCTCGCGTTGTCATAAGCAAAAAAATATCTTTATTTTTATAATCATTTGTTTTTGTTGACAAACCATGTAGTAAATTTTACTTAATCCTTAAGCGGATTAACGGATAAAATTAACCATATTTATGAGACGACAGTTTTCTGATCCGAGCGAACTTTATGGAAACATAAATCAGTGCGTTTTCTTTCCTTTTATCGTCCTCTGCGATTCTCGAAAAAATCAGTGACGGAAAATAAATCTTTAGATGACGCCGAGATGGCTCCTATGCGTCTTTAATACACTTATACACATTTATTTTCACTTTAAAAAAGATGTTACATATACTGTTTGCTCTGTATAAGTGATGCAAGAGAT